>JAESVK010000143.1:100268-115782 GCA_017140935.1 Hamamelis virginiana | reverse complement strand
TCATGGATTTTGTTGTCCATTTGTTTGCTCCAGTCTATCTTGAAAATCTGTCTTACAAATTTAACATTTAAGCACAAGATATTTGGATAACGCAGCGGCAAATGTTTGTTATCATTAAAACCATATAACATATGCTGGATTGGAACCATTTAGGCTAACAATTTTGAATACCACTGTCTCGAAGCTTGTTTGAGACCATAGATGGACTTATGAAGTTTGCAAACCAGTTTTCCTCTCTGTTTAAGATTCTCCCCCTTACTACCATAACCAAGAGGAAGATCCATATAGACTTCTTCAAATAAGTCCCCATTAAGAAAAGCATTATTGACATCAAGTTGGATCAAATTCCAATTCTGACTTGTGGCAAGAGCCAATAAAACTTTGACAGTAATCAACTTTGCCACAGGAGAGAAGGTTTCAATGAAGTCAAGTCCTTCTTGTTGAGTGTATCCCTTAGCTACCAACCGGGCTTTGTGTCGTTCTATGGAACCATTAGACTTGTATTTTAGTTTGTAAATCCATTTACAGCCAATGGAATGTTTCCCTGTTGGTAAAGAAACAACTGACCAGGTGTTGTTGAACTCCATAGCATCTAATTCTGCTTTCATAGCATCCCTCCACTGTGAAAAAGTAATAGCCTGGTGATAGAATTGAGGCTCATACTGAGCAGAGACATTCATAACAAAGTTCTTGAGAGAGGAAGATAGAGACTTATAAGACAAAAAATTGGTCAGAGGATATGAGGTATCACAAGTGGGAAATTCCTTATGAGACAACAAATTGCAATGAAAATCCCGGAGATAAGATGGAGGTTTAGTGATCCTTGAAGACTGTCGAAGAGGAACTGCATCAGAAGAAGGATCATGAACAGATAAATCAGGAATGAAGGACTCTTCATGCTAACTAATATCAGAGATGTCTTTAAGATCAGTATGAATAGGAGCTGTAGGTTGAGAAACTAAAGGAACATCAAGAGAGGAAATAGGCAAGACAAGATCAGGGAAAGGATTAACTAACTTGTCTGAAGCAACAACAGTGTGAAAGGGAAAGATTTACTCATGAAAAACAACATCTCTTGAGATAAAAATCTGCTTGGATTGAACATCATACAACCTGTATCCTTTCATTCCAGGAGGATAACCAAGGAGAACACAAACCCGAGATCGAGGTTGAAACTTGGTTCCATGAGCAGTGAGGGTTGAAGCAAAAGCCAAACAGCCAAAAACTCTGAAGGATGAGTAATCAATAGTAGATTTGTAAAGAGTTTCATAGGGAGTTCTATGATTAAGTAATGGAGAAGGTGTCCTATTGATGAGAAAAGTAGCAGTGAGAATGCATTCACTCCAAAATTGAATGGGAACTCTGGATTGAAAGTATAAAGCACAAGCAACATTTAGCAAATCAGTAAAAATCAGTTGTCAAGATAACTGATGTAACACACATTTTGCATTAAAAAAATCAGTAAATGCCAATTTAGGGGCATTATCAGATCTGAAGACTTTTATTTTGGCATTGAACTGAGTAGTAATCATATTGAAGAACTTGGGAATAATAACACTAACATCAGATTTCTGTTTAAGCAAGAAGATCCATGTAAAACGAGTGCAATCATCCACCAAAGTCAGAAAAATTCTATATCCAGAATGTGACTGAACATGATAAGGTCCCCAAATGTCACAATGAACCAAATCAAAAGGAAATTGAGACATGTGGTTATGAGAAGTAAAAGACAACCTTCTTTGTTTGGCTAAAGGACAAATATAACAAGGAATAACTTTATTGAATTCGGAAGTGTCATAAAGCAGTTGGTTTTTCAAACTATCCAACCTTTTGAAAGATAAATGGCCAAGTCTATTATGCCAAATATGAGCAGAAATACTATTAGCATAAGCTGTAGAAACAGAACTCAAAATAGCAGCATCAAGTACGTAAAGGTCTTCAAATTTTTCACCCTTGCCAATCATCTTCTTGCTGTTGAGGTCCTGAATCATGAAATAATCAGGAAGAAAACTGACTGTAAGCTGATAATCATTCATAAGAGCACTCACAGAAAGAAGGTTAAATTTGAACTGAGGAACAAACAAGACATTCTTGAGTATTAACATAGAACTCAGCCTAACATCGCCACTGAGACTGACAGGAATACGAGTATGATTGGGCAAAGTGACAGTATAATTCTGTATAGATTGCATAGAGATGAAAGCAGCAGCATTTGAACATATATGTTTGGTAGCTCCCGAATCAACTATCCAAAACTGAGTGGAAGAGAAGATATGATTTAAGGAAACTGAGAAACATATACCTGTAGTATAAGAAACAGCTTGTTGATTATTCTCGGCATCTGAACAGGAGTGTAATTGATTGGAAACTTGATTAACAGCAGTGTGACTGTTGGAATAATGAGGATTGTCTCTTTGTTTTGGCTTGAAACCAGGCGGATAGCCATGGATTTTGTAACATTTCTCAATGGTATGGCCATGAAAGTTGCAATGTGTACAAAAAGGTCTCTCCTTCCTATATCCTTTATAGACTCCAAAGTTGTGATTTGCAGAATTAGAAGCACCAGTCCTATTTGAGTTAGCATTCTTGATAGCAAAAGCCATAGTACTAGCAGGATCAGAAATAGAACTTGTATGAACACCAACTTTCCTTTGATGCTCTTCTTGAGAAATCAAAGCAAACACCTTGTTTATGGGTGGCAAAGGATCCAAAAGAAGCAATTGACCTCTGACTTGACTAAAAGAGTCATGCAGCCCCATAAGGAATGACATGATATACTCCATTTGGTAATGAGAATTAAATTCTTTCACTCCACCACAAGTACACTTTCCACAAGTGCAGACTGGCCTATAATTGTTTAATTCCTCCCATATAGTCTTCAGTTTAGTGAAATAAAAACTGACAGAATTTTGATCTTGAACAAGATTCATCAATTGACGACGTAACTGAAAAATTCTAGGACCATTCCTCTGTTGGAATCGATCCTTAAGATCAAACCAAATCTCACAAGCAGAAACAGAGAATATCACACTAGCAAAAATTTCTTTTGAAACAGAGTTCAAAATCCAGGAAATAACAACATTATTGTTCCTGATCCATGAATTAAGAAGGTTGACATCATTACCTTCAGGTTTTGTGATCGAACCGTCAATAAATCCAAGTTTGTTCTTCACCGATAAAGCGATTAGCATCGCTCGACTCCAGGAGGCATAGTTATCTCCGGTCAGATGTTGCGAAACAAGAACATTACCTGGACCATGAGAATGATGCAGAAAGTAAGGGCTTGAAGGTTCATCAATGGCGGATTTGCCATTCGATGACCTAGAATCGCGAGAAATTTCAGATCCAGGAGTTTCCATAGAAATCGAAGAGGGAGAACAATCTGTACTCAACGATATGGAAGAAGAAGAAGATACAAACCGATCGAAAAAGAATCAGAGGAAAAGAGGAGTAGTGATTGCTCTGATACCGTATTAAGATAAAGCAAAAGAGAGAAAACAAAAGAGAGATAGAGAGAGAGAAAGAGGAAAATAATCTCTGATTGATTAGTTCTGCAGAAACAAGACTAAGGCTATATATAGCACTTACTAACTAGAATCAGCTATAAAGCCATCTAAAATACAACTATACAAAGGACAGCTGGAAACAGATACAACTCAGCTAACTAACTCTAATATTTACAAAGCCTAAAAGATTCAACTGTATTTATGGAGGTGATATTTGGCTGTCTTAAAGCTTGTTCCCCACATTTATGATATATTAAATTTAATTTTCAAACTAACTTTGACTAAAGGATTTAAGTCCATATTATAAATCATGGTTTAATTCTTTCAATTTAGATTCAAAGATAATTGAATGAAGAATATGAAGAAAATTAATCACTCATTAACCTAAGGCTGTTACCTCTAATATTTTTATGTTGAGATTACTATTAAATTGTGATTCATGAACATGCATCCAAATGAAGATACTTTTTGAAGTGGAAAATGTATTAATTAATTAGTGTTCAGACCAACTTTACACAAATATTAGGGAAATGTAAATTTTGTGATCCATATATATATTTTTTTTTATTACAAAAGTGAAAATGGATATGGATATGGATAGAAGTGCTCTGATAAACATAGAGGAAAAATGAAGGGAAATGGTAATGTGGCGCAACAAATGGATTGAGCCAAAACGATACCCATATTTGGATTTCAATTTGGGTCAATTCATTTTTTGCATATGGATATGCATCACCATTGGAGCACCCAAATTGCTATCCATATGCAAAAAATGGATATGCATACACCATTGAAGATGGCCTAAAAGGAAGGAACAAATAAACACAGAGGAAATGCAATACAGACTCAGTTCCTCTTGCTAATTGATCATGGCTCTGACTTTCATACATAGATGCAACTATAGATACAGTCTCCTAATGCACATCCAATCTTTTGAGAGAGAGAGAGAGAGAGAGAGAGAGAAGCACATGAATTAATAGAATCAGAAGACTTGAATTTGAAAATGTTTCCTCCAGTGCAGACCCTCTCCTACTACCACCATCAATGCTCTTTTGTGATATATACCAACTCCCTAGAGACATCCATCATACCAAGTTTACCATCTCCATCAAACAACAAGGTCTGCCACTATCTCTATCTACTCTCTCCTAAATGTTGTTTGCTCATGATAGTAAATTTAGGCTTGGGTCCACAATCTCTTCTATCTTACCACTTCTAATCGTTTGCAAAGCTACTGATGGAAGGTCCTATTGAAAAAAAATATAGATTTGCCATGAGTGCAGATCACAAAGATTACACAAACTTGTTGCAAGTAATCACGAAATCAAAACAAAATAAATAAATAAAATAAGAAAAAGACGAGATTTACGTGGTTCTCTCATTTTGATGCAGGTCCATGAAACCAACAACAAATAAAAATATAGGTATGGATATATTTAATATTTTAAAAGATGTCTATGACTAAAAGAAGGGCAATTTCCATGAATAATCCCAAGTTTTAAAAATATTACACCTACGAACCCGATCCAAAAATAATTACGGATATACACCTATTACTGTTTTTTTGGACGAAATTACCCCTAAAATTGAAGTTTGACCAATTTTATAAAGAATCACCAATTTTACACGTAATCTCCAAAAATAAACAGAATACCCAATCACCAATTTATCTAACAATCACCAATTTTGTTAAGAATCCCCAATCAACTTTATGTCACTTTAACAATTAATGCTGGTCATTCAATGTCCCCCGATTTTTTTATTAATAAAATTATTACACATAATCACTAATTTAACACGTAATCCCCAATTTTATAAGCAATTCCCAATTTTTTACAGAGTCCCCAATCACTAATTTTTCACAGAATACCCAATTTATCATAGGATCCCCAATACCCATATTTGCACAGAATCACCATATTTACACATAATGTCCAATATTAAACAGAATCCCCAATCACCAAATTTATACACAATTCCCAACTTTTCTAATAATCCCCAATTCTAATATGTCACATCATGCATGTCATTCAATGTCCCCCGTACAAAAATTAGTACACATAATCACCAATTTAACATGTAATCCCCAATTTTATTTGAAATCCCCAATTTATTACAGAGTCCCCAATCACCTATTTTTCACGGAATACCCAATTTATCATATAATCCCCAATACCCATATTTGCACAGAATCACCATATTTACACATAATCCCCAATAGTAAACACAATCCCCAATCCCCAAATTTATACACAATCCCCAACTTTTCTAATAATCTTTAATTTCAATATATCACATCAAGCATGTCATTCAATGTCCTCCTATATTTAACACATGATACCCAATTTATCACAAAATCCCCAACCTTCAATATAATATGGAATCACCAATTTTATACATAATCCCCAATTATCAACATTAAGTTGTCACATCATGCATTCCAATCAATCACATTATATTTGACCAAGCAATAATAAATTATTTTCTTAAGTATCATTAGAAAACATAATTAAGTTAATTATTTTCTTAAGTATCTTTAGAGGCCGGATTTGATTGATTGGGAGTTCTTGGAAAACGTGAATTGATTTGACTAGCATTCATCATGATATTTTTTTTTTGGTGATTGGGGATTCTTAACAAAATTGGGTATTCTTAGTCATATTGGGTATTGGTGATTATTAGTAATTCAGGTGATTCTTTGTTTTATTGGGGATTGGGGATTATATGCAAAATTGGGTATTGTTTTTATTATTAGGTATTCTTCAAATTTTTTAAAGAAATCCGTACATAAATTTGACTATTTCAATGGTTTTTCTGTAAATATCCATATTAGTGGAGGGTATTTCTGTCCAAAAAAAATATATCCATAATTAGTTTTGGATCGGGTTCATGGGCGTAATATTTGGAAACTTAGGATTATTCATGTAAATTGCCCCTAAAAGAATCATTTTATTGTTCATATAATTCATTTTTGTCTTCTTTTATTGGAGAGATAAAAGGTAAATCACTTTCTCCATTTTCTCCCAACTTTCTTTTCATTGTGTTTAATTCCTCTCCTAACTGTACTTTCCGGCCAAGAAAAATGGAGAGAAAACTATTAGTTATTTCTTCTCTTCTGTCCAAATCTCTCCATCCAAACAGTGTAATTTACTGAGAAAAAAAATGTGGACTCTACTCTTTTCATTATTTTTCTTTCACGTAACTTTCAAAATTAGAGAAGTGGAGAGAAACAGTCCTACTCTCTTTTCTCTTTTGCCAATTCAAACATACTGTTTCGAAAAGTGGCGCCGCTGCTACTGACATCGGCTTTTCCACACAAAAGTAGTGGAGAAAAAATTACTCAAACAACAAGAGCTTTTCATTCCCTTCCCTTCACCCACCAGCGCGATTAGCATCAACATGTATGCGTGTGTATCAGTTCAAGTGTAAAAAAGAACAAAAGCAACTGATACAACCACCACCACCACCCACTCTCGTTTACGCTTATAATATATTATATTTATTTTTGCAGAAGATGATGATTTTGTGCGATTAAACAAGAACAAGCTTGTACTCAACTTTAATTTCTCGATGGATCTTGGGGATGCCAACGGGACCCGGTTGATAGGGGAATACATACTTGGCCCAAGAATCGGGTCGGGTTCGTTTTCGGTGGTGTGGCGGGTAACACATCGCCAATCAGGTATTCAAGTTGCAGTGAAGGAGATTGACAAGAAACAGCTTCACCCAGTTGTAAATGAAGACTTGATGAGAGAGATTGAAATTCTCAGAAACATCAATCACCCCAACATTATCCGCCTCATTGACGCCATCCAGGTTCGCCCTCTTGTTGTTTGTTAAATTGTGTAGGTGAAGAAAAATATGGTTCCCGTATCATCTTCACTACTAAAATATGTTAATCTTAGTTTTGGTGTTTTGCAGACTGCGAATAGAATTTACCTTGTTTTGGAGTACTGTGATGGGGGCGACCTTGCATCTTACATTCATCGTGGCGGCAAAGTCTCTGAAGCAGTCGCCAGGCACTTTATGAGGCAATTGGGTATTTATTAAACCTTTCAGATGAATTTGACTGTTCCATCAAAATTAACATTATTTGAACGATTAGGCAATTGGGTATCTTGCTAAGTTTCTTGTTTCTCGTTTCTTTTGCTCTACATTAAAAATTTTAACATGATTGGGCATTTGGGTATCTTGCCAAGTTTCTCGTTTCTCGTTTCTTTTGCTACTATGCGTGTTGGCTTTAAAAGAAAAGGATTCTTATCTCTTGAATTTGTGGGTTATCTTGTTCAGCTGCAGGACTGCAGATATTTAACGAGAAAAATCTCATTCACCCAGATTTAAAACCGCAGGTAGTGTCTTCTCAAACTGTGGCTTTAGATGCCTTTTTAATATTCCTATCTTTGTGCTGTTATGCTATACTATGAAGTCAAATCTGGATTAATTTGTGTATGAGTGCGTCTATACTGGCTATATGACTACATTGATTGCACATTTTTTCAATATATTTTGTAGGAGTTCATTCTATTTGTTTGGGCATGAGATGTTTGATTTGACTATGACTTCTTTTAATTTGTCTAGATATTCAGAATTGAATTGTGATGCTGAGATGGATGTTTATTGTATTTGGATGATGTTTTCTTGATTCATTTTACTCAAACTTGGCAGAACCTACTTTTGTCAACTAATGAAATGACTCCACTATTGAAGATGGGGAATTTTGGTTTTGCAAGGTAAGACTATCCTAATAACACGTCCAAAAATTTACATATTTTTCATATTTGATATAACATTTACTAGTGTGAATAAGGCATGTATAATGATGAAATCACAACTTGTCTATTTATGCTGCTTTGCTATGCTTCTCCGTACAGCAACATTGATCTCCTCAAAATCTCAAATTGTAATTAAATTTTTTAAATTCGTATAAAAATATTATTTTTTTCTTAAATTCATCAATTGTAATCTGCAGGCAAGTCCATCCTCTATATCTTTTCCCAACAACTTCATTTGGGGGGAATATTTTGTTTGAATACTTCTCATGTCTGACTAGAATAAAACATCATGTTCAATTTTTTTGCTTTGTCTTCTAGACTTGATCATTTCGTGGGGTTACTGGTATTCCAGGCACCTGAAACCCCTAGGCTTAGCTGATACACTGTGTGGTTCACCATTGTACATGGCTCCAGAGATTATTCAGAACCAAAAGTATGATGCAAAGGTTATGCAACAAAAATTTGACATCCAATTGGTAGTATTTGTAAAAGTTTGTGTGGGTCTTATATTATCTCCAATTTCATTATCCGGTATATGCAGGCTGACTTATGGAGCATTGGAGTGATTTTGTTCCAGCTGGTGACTGGTAAACCACCGTTTGATGGCAATAGCCAATTGCAGGTCTAAGAAGATTTATTATCTTAAATTTTATGTGAGATCTTAAGTTCTTCCATACATTACTGAAGTCAACAAAACCATAAGAAGGCTGCTATAAGAAAGATCTTAAGGTCCAGTTGTGGTTTGAACTTTTTTCTCCTTGCTGCACACAGCTCTTTCAGAATATTTTAACATCCAGCGAGCTGCAGTTTCCACATGGTGCATTAGAAGAACTATATCCAGATTGTGTGGATCTTTGCAGGAGCCTTCTACGTCAAAACCCAGGTACTAATTGCTATAGCTGTTGATTAGGATGAAAATAAAAGCTGCTGTAGAGAACATTGTTTAGTGCTTTTGAAGAGGGTGATTGCCGACATTCTGTGCCAAAAACGCACAATTGGACTTATTGTTGTTTTTAAGAATTTTTTTTTAAAAGTCCTCTCCTTGTTTACTGCAGGGTGAATCCTGCTGTAATTCTGCAATATCTTTACTCCGTTCCTCATTAATATTGAAAATGTAACGAAATTCATTCTCCAGGGTAGATTTTGGGCACTGCCTTTTGTTTCCCTACTTTGACCCCTTCTGTTTTGGCTTTAAAGTACTCTGTATTTCTAACTTTTTTAGCCCTTGCTTTGGTTTCATCTCATCAACTAAAACAACCATTTTAGCAAACAACACACACCCACCCACCCGCGCATGCATGCATGCATAACTGCACACACACACACACACACACACACACACAGAAGTGCTAATATAAGGTGCACCTGATGCTTCTTGCATCAGGTGCCTTCTTGTACCGCGGTGCAAATTTTAGAAAACTCACCGTTGGACCCTAATCATGTATGTCATGACTGTAAAAAATCAAAGTGATCCAACGGTTGGTTTATGAGAAAACTGATTGTGAAAAAATGATAACATTTTAAAGAACAAAAAAGTCACAGTTTTTCAAAGTTACATTTTCTCATAAACCAACCGTTGGATCACTGTGATTTTTGGCAAGCAAGACATGCATGATTGGGGTATCTAATCCAACGGTGAGTTTTCTAAAATTTGTACCGCAAGTGGCTGTACAAGAGGGCACCTGATGCAAGAAGCATCAGGTGCACCTTATATTAGCTCTTCTATACACACACACACACACACACACACACACACAGGTGCTATGGTCAGGTGCACCTGATACATCTTGCATCAAGTGCCCTCTTGTAGAGCCACTTGCACTATAAATTTTGGAAAACTAACCGTTGGATTAGATACCCCTATCATGAATGTCATGCCTGCCAAAAATCACAGTGATCCAACGGTTAGTTTCTGAGAAAACTGACTGCTAAAAAATGATAACATTTTAAAGAACAAAAAAGTCATAATTTTTCAAAAACCAACCGTTGGATCACTGTGATTTTTGGCAGACATGACATACATTATAGGAGTATCTAATCTAATAGTCAATTTTTTAAAATTTTCATCGCAAATGACTCTACAAGAGGACACCTTATGCTTCTGCAAGAAGCATCAAGTGCACCTGATATTAGAAGTCCTATATATATATATATATATATATATATAGGAATGCTATGGTTAGGTGCACCTGATGCAAGTTGCGTCAGGTGAGCTTATTTTGAACCACCTGTAAAATATATTTTGAAAAAACTAACTGTTGGATTTGATACCCCATTATGTATGTCATGCTTGCCAAAAATCTCAGTGATCCAACTGTCTGTTTTTGAAATATGTCACTGTGAAAAACTGTGACTTTTTTGTTCTTCAAAATCTCACCTTTTTTTTATTTCAGAAATAGATCGTTGGATTACCGTGATTTTTGGCAAACATGACATACATAAGAGGGGTATCTAATCCAACGGTAAGTTTTTGAAAATATGTTCTACAAGTGGTTCAAATTAAGGTCACCTGATGCAAGTTGCATCACCTGACCTTAGCATTCTTGTATATATATATATAGTCCCGATCCGGTAAGGACGTCCTTACCTATCTTATCATCGCCCACTTTCACATGGAATAGGTGTTTTGAAAAACTGACCGGTTGGATTTGATAATCTGCTTATGTATGTCATGTTTGCCAAAAATCACAGTGATTCAATGGTCTGTTTTCAAAATACAGATTGTTAAGCAATTGTCAAAATATCTAATAATAAATACTGTAAGAGTGTTTCACGAACTGTATTTTGAAATCCGATTGTCGAATCACTGTAGTTTTTGGCAGACATGACAAGCATAAGAAGGTTGTCTAATCCAACGGTCAATTTTTTAAAATACCTATTCTATGGCTCCCGGAAGGGGTGGGCTAACGCTAAGCTAGGTAAGGATGTCTTTACTTGATCATAATTCTTTATGTGTGTATGTGTGTGTGTACTTATATATATTTGAAATTATTGTCAGCTGAATTGATTTCTCATAACTTAAATGCTCACCTGAAGTTGCTATTAGTTTCTTGTGTCTCTAAAATAGTCCTAGGTAAAAGGATTGTCCTCTTTTTTGTTATGCTTAGCTCATTCGAGAAAGCTTCCTTGTAAAATTAACCTTCAATTTACAGTTGAGCGACTGTCATTTATGGAGTTCTTTAATCACAAGTTCCTGGTGGAGCCCAAGTAACACTCTAACCTAAACTTGCTTATCTTTTGGGTGCATTGCTGCTGGTTTTGGTCCTTTATCGGTCAACATGATTCAAGCTACTTAGCAAAATAATTCATTTTATTATAATCTGTAGGTTGACAGTGGATGTTGAGCACTCTTCTCTATTGCCACAAGTCAAATATCTGGCTGAGCAGTTTGAGTGCTTAACAGATGAAAATTTACCTTCTGTGTTCATTAAGAGGCCTCAATTACAATCTGGGCTTTTGTTGAACCCATCTGATGGAAATCCAAGTTTAACTTGTTTACCTTTACATGATAGAAATATCAATATATTGAGTAGAAAAGATCATGACAGCACTAGCATTAAAGGCGTCTGTGACTTTATGCCAAATACTGCTTGCGACAAACTTGGGAAATCTGTTGATGGTGACTTCAATACATCAGATTGCTCAAAAGGTCAGTTTTTATGTTTAGCCTCTTCCCATTTAAGCTTATGCTTTCTTTGGTCAGTTTTTATGGAAGATGGCGAGCTTGACAGTGATTCAAGTTCTTATAGAGTCCTCTCTAGCAAGACGCTGGCAGACGTTGTTGAAGCACTAATTGGAGTTTATTATGTTTAAGGCGGGAAGAATGCTGCAAGCCACCTCATGAAAGGGATTGGGATTCAGGTAGAGTTTGATTCGGAAGAGATAGAGAGCACAACCAGATCATGCAATGTTCCAGAGAACATACTTAGAAGTGTCGACTTTGATGCTTTGGAAGATGCATTGAACATTAAGTTTAAAGATAGAGGACTGCTGGTAGATGCTATTACTCATGCTTCACGGCTATCTTCTGGAGTTTCCTGTTACCAGCGGTTGGAGTTTGTCGGTGATTGAGTCTTGGGTCATCTCATTACAAAGCACTTATTCTTCACTTACAAAGATTTGGCCCCAGACCGCTTGACTGACTTGCGAGCTGCAGCTGTAAACAATGAAAACTTTGCACGTGTTGCAGTTAAACATAATCTCCATGCACACCTTCGGTTTGAGTCAAGTGCCCTTGAGAAACAGGTTTGCATCTTTGTCTTCCCTTGTTAAACTTATACCAAACGGTCCAAACTGGATTGGGGGCAGCATTCTCTGATCATAATTTTCTTTATTGCCTTGGCAAATGACTTGTATGGGGTCATCCTGACAACTCTTTTGGGCCTTTCATTTTCAGATTCGAGACTTTGTGAAGGAATTTCAAGAGGGACAGTCAAAACCAGAGTTCAACTCCTTCGGTTTGGGAAATTGCAAAGCTCCAAAAGTTCTTGCTGACATTGTCGAATCTATTGCTGGTGCTATTTATCTCGATTGTGGTCGTGATACTGCAGCTGTCTGGAAGGTTAGTTTCATTGAGTACACCTAATTATTCCTTCTTCCATCCTTTCTTGATTTCCTCTTTTTGGCGGATTAATGGGGTAACATGAGATTTAAAGTTTTTCTGGTCTCATATTTGGTCTTGCAATTTTTCTCATGTTCCAGGTTTTCCAACCCTTGTTACATCCATTGGTTACTCCAGAAACGCTTTCAATGCAACCTGTACGGGAGCTGCAAGAACGATGTGCCCGACGGGCTAAACGTTTGGAATACAAACCCACTCGAAGTGGCAATATAGCTTCAGTAGAAGTATTCATTGATGGCGTTTGGGTTGGAGATGCTCAGAATCCACAAACAAAGATGGCAAAGAAATTAGCTGCCAGGAATGCACTTGTTGTTCTAAAAGAGAAGGAAACAGCTCAAGCTAAGGAGGAGAATGATGGGAATGGGAAGAACAAGAAGAATGGCATCCAAACATCTACCAGACAGACCTTGGACGATATTTGCTTGCAAAGAGATTGGCCTCTGCCAATCTATCAGTAAGAAATTATTTATAAATTTAGTACTTTTGCTTATAGTATTAGTGGTAAATGCGGATAGTAAAATTGTACGAGTTAAAATAAAAAAAATAAAAAAAAATTTAAAATTGATAATTGTCTATTTTGGAATTTTTAGGTGTGTGAATGAAGATGGCCCTGCACATGCAAAGAGATTTACATTCACCGTCAGTGTGAATACCACTGACAGGGGATGGACGGATGGACGTGTGGGAGAGCCTATGCCGAGCTTCAAGAAGGCCAAGGACTCTGCTGCAGTTCTTCTCTTGGAACTTCTGAGTAGATGGTAGATGGTGCCCATGATAGCAATCAAGCGCGATTGGTGGTGGTAGACCTATTGTTGTAGTTCAAGGGGAAAAGAAACAGAGAAAAAAAAAAAGGCTGTACTTTTATGTAGTTTTATTTACCTCGTGAATTAAAATATGTTTATCAGCCAAAGCTTGTCTAATGGTTAAGGGGCTATTCGGCAAACATGAAAACTTGGCCAGCTAAAGATAAATCTCGCCTGTTTGATATCACAACTAATTGATAAGTCCCTTTTTTCTGAAAGTCTGTTCAGCCTTGTGCATTTTTTCTGAATAACCCCTTGTCTTTGGTTGCAAGCTTGGGATTTATAGAGTTTTTTGTGCAGAACTTATGAGCATCATCTTTGCTATTTATTTGGCGTGGCAAAAGGGCTGTCATAAACATTGAATTGAGAGTGATTCATATATTATTGTTTATGGTATTCTTCACAGGAATTTGCATCTTCCATGAACTTTGCTAGCTAAATGGAAAAACTGTTTTCCTCTTGTTACTAAAGTCTAAAACGAAGGTTGCTAAGATGGAGGTTTACTGTTTTTTTCATATTTATTGAGGGACCATTGTTACTCATAAGATGGGTAATAAAGCTATAAGATGCACCTAATGCAAAGTTGATTTTTGAAAAATGTCACTGTGAAAAATTGTAATGTTTTTTTATTTTCCAAGATGTTGCCAGTTTTTCATAATCGGTTTTTTCATAAACTAACCGTTGGATTGTTGTCATTTTTGGCGAGCCTGAAATACGTAAGAGGAGTATCTAATACAACGGTTTTTCAAAATCTATTCACCAACTAATCCTACTGAGGTCACCTGATGCAACACTTTGCGAGGAGCACCTTATATTAACATCTCTACCTATACACACACACACACACACACAAAAGTCATAGTTTTTCACATTGACATTTTTCAAAAATTGACCATTGGATCACTGTGATTCATGTGTATGCCCAAAAGCTTATGCTACCCAGGGTCCAAGAGTTTGTTCAAATATGTAGGGATGTCAACGGGGCGGGAAGGGACGGGTTTTTGCTTTCCTAATCTCATCTTGTGAATAAAAACCATTTTCTAAACCCATCCCAATCCCAACTTAAAACGGGACAGGATGGGGTGAGAATTATGCGAGGCGGGGCGGGGTGGGTTTTTCCATATGGTTTAAGAAAATAATTAAAATATTTTTTAAACTTCAATATATATATATATACAAAAATGCTACAGTCAGGCCGGCCTGACTGTGGCATTTGTGCGGTCACCACATTTTGGGGGGATGCAGGTAACATGTCACAGTTCGACCGTTGGATATTATATTCATGCAGTGCTTGTCATGCCTGCAAAAAATCACAGTGATCCGACGGTTGGTTTCCGAGAAAAATGACTTTGAAAAAAACTGGAATTCAAAGAATAAAAAATAACAGTTTTTTTCCAGTTTTTTTCCAAGTCAGTTTTATCAGAAACCAACCGTCGGATCACTATGATTTTTTGCAGGCATGACAAGCACTGCCTGAATAAAAAATCCAACGGTCAAAATGTGGAACTGTGTCCTACATCACCCGCTAAATGGGGTGACCGTATTTTTTCTATAATCAGGCCGACCTGATTATAGAATTTCTGTATATATATATATATACAGTGCTGATCGAGTCAGCCCTAGCTGACGCTTCATAAGATCAGCCCAATTTAAGTGGGCCGTTGGATCAAAGGAAGAGCAATCGTGTGGCTGTAAAGGAGGGAGGGTAAACACGCTGGTTAAGTCATTCAAATGGGTTATAATTCATTTGCCAAGTGTGACCCGTTTACCAAATAGACAAAAAACAAGGGTTAGGAAGCCATTTTCTTCCAT
>JAESVK010000143.1:72165-99868 GCA_017140935.1 Hamamelis virginiana | reverse complement strand
GTTATAACCCATTTGAATGACTTAACCCGCGTGTTTACCCTCCCTCCCTTATAGCCACACGATTGCTCTTCCTTTGATCCAACGACCCACTTAAATTGGGCTGATCTTATGAAGCGTCAGCTGGGGCTGACTCGATCAGCACTGTATATATATATATATATATATATATATATATATATATATATATATATATATATATATAAATGCACAAAACAATTGACAAAATTTCTTGTTTGATAGTTGAATAGTTTTGTTGGGCCTGATTCCAAGTACCAGAATGGTACCTAACAATTGTTTCCTTGTTATCAATTTTTTGTAACAAAATCCCTCCAAACCCTAATCCTGAGGCGTCTGTTTGGATTATTTTGAAGGCTTTTGGGTTAGCTATGCTAAGACACTTAAGCCTAGGAGCTTGCTGCTTAATTGTTTTAATCAGTTTTGTGTGCTCATCCGTCCAAGCTGGAGGATCCTTTTTAAGCCTCTTTCTAAGAGGAGCACAAAGTTGACTTAAGTTTGGGAAGAAGTCCGAAATATAATTCAAACATCCTAAAAATCTTTGAAGTTGAGTTCTGTCTTTGATAATGTCAGGGAATTTATTGACAAAATCAATTGATCTTTCAATTGGTAGAATAGTTCCATGGTGGATATTATATCCTAAAAATCTGATTTTTGTTTTGAATAGTTCTATCTTTTTAGCAGATAAAACTAATCCTTTATTCTTAATAATATGAAAGAATATATTAAGATGTTTCCAGTGTTGCTCTATAGAACTAGAGAATACTAAAACATCATCAATATAAACAATCGTAAAGTTGATATATGGTGTGAAAATATCGTTCATAATATTCTGAAATTCTGAAGGAGCATTCTTAAGACCAAAGGGCATAACATTCCATTCGAAATGCCCAAATGGAACTGTGAATGCAGTTTTGTATTTATCATCTTCATGGACTTGTATTTGCCAAAATCCTGATTTCAAATCAAATTTTGAAAATACCTTTGCATTTGATAATCTTTGGATTAAATCCTGTTTGTAAGGCAAAGGATACCTAATCCATTGCAATACATCATTTAAAGGTTTATAGTTTATACTAGTCTGGGGACACCTCTTTCAACTTCTGAAGCTTTTTGAACATAAAAAGCTGCACAGCTCCAAGGGGACTTACTTGGTCTGATAAGCTTTTTCTTGAGGAGATCTTTAACTTCCTCAATACAATGTTTCAAAAGTTCTTCTTTCATTTGAATTGGCCTGGCCTTTGTAGGGATATCTTTTTCATTGAATTCTTTCACATAGGGTAGTTTAACAATATGTTTGTTCCTTTCCCAAAAAGCGTTGGGATGATCAGAGCAGACCTCTGATTCTAATTTCCTTTGGAAAGTAACAATTTCTTGTTGAACTATTCTGTGTTCTAATTGTTCCTCAATCTTTTTATGTGCAATTTCCTTTTTAAGAAAAAACAATTGATTGGTTTTTCTTTCAATTACATTAAGTTCAGGAAGGATTGATAAAGTTTTCAAAAGATTTAAATCTTTTAATTGTGGAGGACTAATAAATTGAAAAACAATTTGTTTCTCACTTATATTAGTATAGACTCCATTATTGTCAACTTGAAAAGGTTGAATTAAGTTTAGAAAAGGGGTTCCTAAAATTACATTTTGACCAATATTCTTAACAAGAATGAATGGTGTTTTAAGACATACACCCCCATTACAGACGTGTGCATTAGTGAGTTTGTAGTTTATGAGAAGTTTACTACCATTTGCAGTATTTAACTTTTCTTTAGTAGTTTCAAAATACTTGATAGGAATTAAGCCTTCATGGATGCAATTAAGATCTGCCCCAGAGTCTATTAATGCTACAGTGTCAAGTTCAAATTCTTTGTTAATTATAATGGTTAGCCTAACATGCCACTTTTGGTAATTAACACGAGTTATAAGATTAATATAAGGATCTTCTTGATCTTCAGGATCTGATTCTCCAAGTTCATCATCCGGTATTGGAGATGGAGCTTTTGATGAAGAAGCTTTATCCTGTAGGGCAAGCTTAGTGACTTTTAATTGAAGATCACTAATATCCTTATTACTGGTTTCTTTTAATTCTTTTAATTCTTTTCGAATTTGAATTACTTCTTGCTGTAGGTCACTTATAGTAACATTTTTATCTTGCTTATTGTTTTTAAACCTGTCAAAAATTTCCTTTAAATCATAAGAAGTTTTGCTAGTAGTCTTATGTTCTTGTTCCATCATTTTTCTTAATACGATGAGATATTTCTTCCTTTTTATAGGATCCTCAATCTCATCAATTAATTCTATAAGAATGTCTTGTTCTTTGGTAAGTACATAAATACATTTACAATTTTCTTTTATTCCTTCTTCAGAATCATCAGGGTTATTTCCTTCTTCTTCTGACGAATAAATTTCATCCACTTGAAGGCCTTCTTCCTCTTCTATATCAGAATAGAGTAAGATACTTTCAAGTTGTTGTTTAAGTTTGTCAGACACACTTAATTCGTTTATCTTTTTCTTTACTGGACAGTCCTTAGCAATGTGGCCCATTCTTCCACATTTATAACAAGGGCCAGTAGGTGTGTTAGAAGAAGATGATGGTTGTAACCATTTATTTACAAAGTTTTGACCTGGTTTCTTAGTCCTAGTGTTTCTCCTAAAGGGTTTTCTTGTAGAAGAAGATTGAGTATTTGCGGAAGTATTTTTAGCATTTCTTTTCTTGGCTTTCTTTTCTTTCTTCTTAGCCTTTGTAGAAGGGGCTAAGGATTGAGAAGAAATACCAAATTGTTCGCAAAAAGATCATAATTCTTTCTTTCCTTCTTTTCTATCTTTCCTTTCTTGTTGTCAGAGTTTATAATCAGTACATCTGGCAATGCCTTCAGCTTGAACAGTACTGATTAGATCTCCATAAGTGAGATCATCATATGGGATAGTTCCGTTATGTTGTTCTCTTAACTTAGTTCTAACTTTGTCTCCAAAATGTGTTGGAAGACCAGCAAGAAACTTTTCTTTCCAAAACATTTGGCTACAATCTTCTCTCATCATCACTTTAGTGAGGAAGATATCTTTATACCACCTAAAATCTTCAAGTTTAGGGCATTTTAAGTTGGTTAAGAGATCAGAATCCTTATCTTTAAGTTTAGATGGATCACCAATAAAATGTTTAGTTATGGCAAAGATTAAGGTTGCAACAGCATCCTGAATGTCTTCCCCATCTTCATTTTTGATGGCGATTCCAAGTCTATCAGTTTTAATAGCCATTAAGATTGTGTCTCTTTTGGTTTGGGTGAGATAATGATCCCACCAGCTTTTCAATTGACCAGTAAATCCTGATACTAATGCTTGAGCAATAGTATGATCAGTAGTGTCTGGATTTTTGGTCTTATAAGCTGTGCAAACCATTGTCATTTCCTGAAGTGTGTTAATGATATGATATTCAGTTTTATTATCTATGTTCCATTCATAGATAATTCCTCCTTGATAGGCGGCCTGGTGGAAAGATCCTCTTTCTTCCATAGCCATATCAGGAAAGGTCATTCTTGGATAGAAACTTCTTAAAGGTTGTGCATGATTATAAATTTTATTGACTTCTAGCTGATTCTCTTCTGGAAGAAACCCTTCCTGATCAGAATCAGTTTCTCCATCTACTTTATCTAATACCGCAATAGTTTTAGAAGTAGTATGTCTAGAAGCCTGAGCAGGAGTATCAGGGACAACCGTAGATCCAATTGTCTCTTCAATTCCTTTAAGTTTCCTATCAATTATTTCAAAAATGTCTCTTGATAATTCCTTGTTATTTTTCTTAGGAATTTCATGAGGTATGAACAGAGGAGTTTCATCTGCCTTCTTGGGAAGATGATCCTTTTTCTGAACCAGATTCTCAACTCGAGACAGTTGATCACCTATAGTTTCAAGGTACTGGTTGGTAAAATTAATTTGTTCACTAATTTTATTATTATCTTTCTTAAAAGGAGAAGCTATAACAGTATCTCCTCTTATAGGAATCACAAATTGTTCCATGGGAGGATGTATAGATTCTCTGGAGGTATTTGGAGATACCTGCCAAGATTTAGAAGTTTTAGTCAAAACATTTAATTCTTTTTTACTTTCATAAATCTCAAGCCACTTAAAGAAGCCTATTTGAAATTTATGAACATTCATATAGTTATAATAAAGATCTCTTAAAAGTTCTGTTTCATTTTTGTTATATCTTTTAAAATATGCTTTTCTAAGTCCACGATTATCTTTACTCATAAAATCTTCATTTAAGAGAGGTTTATTAATTTCAAAGTCTTTTTCTAGGACATAAAGTTGTGGATCCTGAACCTGTGAATAGGTTGGAGTCATATTATCACTTTCAGTTTCCTCATTTTTATCTTCTGAAAGAGTGGTAGTATAATAAGGTTGAGGAATATCTGAACTCCGTACTCCAGATAGATCTGGAATTCTTTGTTCAAATATCCTAACTGGGATAGAAGATGTAGAGGATCTAGCATCTTCTAATGGGACCTTAATATCAGTTGGTGGAAGTCTGAAAGAATTTCGTCTTCGATTGAAGCTAATTCCTACGCTTCCATCACTGTATTCTACCATTCTTCTTATCCTAGAAGTTGCATTATCAGGTTGTTTAGGTGGAGGAAGTACTTTGTTAAGCTTCCATTCATCTGGGAAGGTAAGCTCATGCCAAAGTATCTTCTTAGGAGTTATAAGCTCACCATGTTTTCTAACATTAGTTTGTAGGAGAAGAGTTTCTCCATGTTTGGACAAAGTTTTAGCCTTATGATCTAAAAAGGTTGTAAAAACTTTATATCTAATCTTAGAAAGGATTATGATTGGGTGAGTTCCAGCCATAGTTTCAGAGTTATGAACTTGTAGGTTCAATGTAAGAGTATGCAAAATATTTGCATCTCTGAGACTTACACTGAAGTTAGGAAAACAATTGAAGTAGACAGGACCATCATGAAGGCCTGCTTCAATTCCTCCTAACATAGATTTTTCAAAGTTTAGCAGTCTACAATCTCTTAGTGCCATGAGAACAGTCATGTTGGGACCTTCTCTGAGCAAGGGTTTGACTGCTATCTGCACAAGTCCTATATGCAGAAAGTTAAAGTTTTCCTGTCGATATCGAGTAATGGACTCTTCATCGAACAGTTGAATAGTTTCAAACTCATTGTTAAGTTCAAAGGATTTCTCCTGAGTTTGGATATTTAGGTCGGAGAAGAACTCGAAAGTTCCTCGATGGTAAATATCTTTACCAGGTACCTTTGGAATCTTCCAGTTATCAAAGTTTACATTATCCATATTAAAATTTGACTCTTGTTTATTTACTGTTTCAGTTTCTTTTCCCTTTCGGGATGACGATGATGCCATCGACAGAGTTCGTGAGAGAAAACTCATGCCTGTCTGTTTCCCTAGGATTGCCTCAATCGGCGTTTCTACCCTAAGTCCTCTAATTCAACCTATGGTCTGTTTCGCAGCGGGACTTACCCACACTCTGCTGCCCGTCTTACACACTAATCCAGACGAGGTTTACTGTAGAGTTCTACAGACTAACCCATATATATATATATATATATATATATATATATATATATATAGTCCTGTTCTTATGAGGACTTCCTTATATGAGGACTTGGTCTTTTGGCCAATGTACAATAAGTATTTTGAAAAACCGACTGTTGGATTTAATATTCTTTGTATGTAAGATAGGCATTCCAAAAATCACAGTAATCGGACCACCAATTTTTAAAATACAGACTGTTAAGCATTATATAGGTATTTAATTTTTCACAGTTTGTATTTAAGAAACTAGTGGTCCGATTACTGTAATTTTTGACATGCCTGTCATACATAAGAAGAATATTAAATTCAACGGTCAGTTTTTCAAAATATTCTCATATAAGTAAATCCTCATATGAATGGGACTCTCTCTCTCTCTCTCTCTATATATATATATATGGAATGAACCCTAACCATAATCTCAACTAACTTGGTGAAAAGAATGAAAAAAATAGAAAGGATAATCTTAAAACACTAAATATTGTGAATAAATGGAAATTATTTTAGTATAATTATATATAAATAGATATTCGGGGCGGGGCGGGGCGGGTTAGAGAGGCCAGATCCCATTTCCATCCCAAACCCTATAGGATTTTTAATTTTTTTCCCAAACCCTATGATTTTTAAATCTATTTTCCAAACCCTTCCCAATAGGGATGGGGCAGGTTACCCTTTTAACCCATCCCATTGACATTCCTACTTATATGCACCTAAGAACTTGGAATGACAAATCAAAGCATAAAGAAAAATCTATGATTTATGATGCCGAGTGTATTTAAATTTTGATAATTTTTTTTCATTATTTCAGTGCAATTTTTTTTTCAATGAATAGGAATTCAGTACCTTTACCTCAGACTCTTTTAGTACTAACAAATGATTATCAATGCGTAGGTTTCTATGTACTCGATCCCTAATATATTCCCTCAAAAATAAAGATACATATTACTTAACATAAATTTGGCCTATTGAATTCACAAATATTTATTGAAGATAAAAATTGCTTTATTGATTCCTAAATTTCTAAAGAGTGAACCCACTTGGACTAACCCATTTGGTGAGGGTATAAGGGGAAAAAGATTTAGGATTGTATCAAGTGAAATGGTACGAATCCTCTCCAATATAACTCTATAAAATTTTGTTCCAAAGAATAGGTAACCTCGTAGTATAGAACAATAATATTATATATCCAAAAAAAAAATCCTAAAATATATTCCAAATGAGTTATATATAACCATTGTTTTAAAACCCGGACTGTTCATCGAACCGGAAAAGTTACTGGGTTAAGGATCAATCGGTTGAACCGCCGGGTTGAACCGTGACATCATAAATATATTATTTATTTATTTATTAGAATAAAAGCTGTAAATGATTCAAAATATAATTTTTTTTTAAATGTTTGTACAATCAATTCATATATTTGAATTTATGTGCAGTCATCAAAATTGAAAATTGATAATTACTATTGATCAATATTTATTATATATATTTTTTGAAATGCAAGATAAGAATATTGTATTATTAAATAGGTGCTTTGGTTTCTTTTTGTTATTTGAGAATTTTTAAGACTAATTTTCCTTTTTAGCCTTCTTGGCTTTAAGAGATTTTTATTGGGACTATTTTAGTCATTTTTAGCACCTTAAAAAAAAAAATTTAAAAAAACCAGGTTGACCGGTTTTTTAACCGATTTGACCGGTTGAACCGGCGGTTGAACGGTTTTTTTAAAAAATGGATTTTTTGTGGGTTAAACCAACTAGAGAGGGGACCGGTTCCCGGTTCAACCGGTTGAACCGGCTGATCCAGTCCGAGTTTAATAACAATGGTTATTAGGGGTGTTCAAGAACTGACCGGGACCGATTGAACCGACCAAAACCAATCCAAACCGCCCTATTTTGTTGGTTTTAATGAGTGCCACGGTCCCTAATGGTTTTCATTTTTCTCAAACCGAGGTGATTGGTTTGGTTCATAGAATGAGGGTATAGACCGACCAAACCGACCGATGTATACCCCTACTATTTGCATAATGCATTATTGTTTGATTGTAGTTGTATGAATTAGCCCAATTGAAACTTATTTTGGAAATTGGTACTTGGTAGTGTGGATTACTTCATGCATATTAGGTTTTTATTTAAAAATTACTAGTAGTTGATTTTGGGTGATACAATTTTCAAATTACCTTATACATAATAGATTCCAATTACTAGTGGTTGATTTTGGGTGACACAATTTTCAAATTACTTCATGTATAATAGGTTTTGCATTGCTAGTACTTGAAAAGAGAGAGAACATAGGAGTTGGCAGTGACAATTTTTTTGGGTGACACAATTTTGTGACACAAATTTATTTATTTATTTTTTCAAATTAGCGTCTATCAAAACCGATGATAAACCGACCGAACCAAGCCGAAAAAATCCCCTATTTTGGTTGGTTATCATGAGTGCCACGGTGCCTAATGGTTTTCATTTTCCTCAAACCGAGGTGATTGGTTTGGTTTATATAATGAGGGTATAGACCGACCAAACCGACCGATGTACACCCCTAATGGTTATAACCCTTAATTTATTATCAGGACTTTTTAATAATTTTTCTTTAAACTAATTTTAAATTTTGCATTATTTAAAATTAGTTTCCATATCTGCACCGTACCAAGCGTTCGGGGTGAGAAATCCAAGCGCCATCCTTGGATAATCTAGTACGGTAAGCTCTATAACAGACTTGGATGCTATCCAATAAAAATAAATAAATAAAGCTTTTCATCCATCTATATCTAAAAACAGCAACAACTAACACAAATCCGTTCCTCCCTAGTCCCTGGCATATATACATCACTTTCTTCTATTACTGTCCCTCGATCAAGTTTCCCTTCATCGTTAATTCTTCTCTTCATTTCTCTTTCTATTCAATACATCACCCCATGGGCATGGCTTCAAATTTCAAACACTGCACAGGCACAGAGTTTGATTGATGCAGAAGAAGAGAATTTCAAGTCCCACAATCCTAAAGAAGCTTTCAGACTAGCCATTATGGCTAAACAATTCAACCCTCTGTTTGATGATCAGTTTATAGCTGCTTACAGAATTCATGTAGTGGCTGCACGGAAGAATTCCAATGGCGATATCAATTGGTATGCTGTTCTTGGGATCGAAGATGCTTTAGCAGACATTGAAACAATTAAGAAGTGTTATAAGAAATTGGCTCTGTTAGTTCACCCGGACAAGAACACTTCTGTGGTGGCAGAGGGTGCCTTCAAGCTTATAGCCTTATATCAGAGGCGTGGAATGTCTTATCTCAGCCCTCATTAAGGAAAGTTTATGATCCTGGATGCAGTTGTTCAAGATCAACGCCACCAACTTCGGCTACATATGGGGGGCAGGCCGTGCCCAACTTGCAATGGATGGTGCAATTATGAGGCTAAGAATTGCTCATCCATCTACTGCTCTACTTGTGGCAGAAAATATGTCTTTAGATCTTCATCTAGAGCAGCAGGGGCTGGTTCGAGTGGTGCCAGTACTAGTACTGCTAATTCCCAAAATCAAGCTCCATCGAGTTCTTCGTCAGGAGCGGCCACTGCAGGCTTTTCGACTGTTACGCCTGCAGTATGCCCTTTCTGCAGCACTCATTGTGTTTACCAGTGTGCAGAGCGGGTGTCTATCACATGTACAAACTGCGGGTTTGGGTTTACCGTTTCATCCAAACGAGCTTGCAGAGTCAGTTTCGGCAATGGAAGAGATGCTAGTTTCTGTTTCAAAAGCAATAGGTGTTGTTAAAGGGTATATGGCATAGGTGTTGTTGAAGGGTATATGGCATAGGATTGTGAGGGACTAGAGTGTCAACGTAGTTGGGATGCTAGTTTTCTCTTTTGATGCCTAATCATACCTATGATTATTGTGATCTAATAGAGTGGCCTAATGTATTTAGTTCTGTGATTTTTTGAGCTTTTTGTGGCTTGATCAAATAAGTATTGAGAGATTATATAAAGATTAATGAATTGCTGCAAACAATTAATAATTGTATCTCAAAAACTTTCATATAGAATTAATGAAGGAAACCCATTTGAGTCTTCTCCGGTTACACGTATAGCATGATTACTCCATTGTTCATTAGTTGGCACGGATAATGAGCTTTTTATGTTGAATTATGCACTATGCACTAACTCATCGTCAAAGATGATTTCACTCCCTACCAAAGAGAGAAATTATCCTTAATTTAATGCTGAACCTTATTAATATGTGGGGATAAATTAACGATCTTTTGTTTTTGATTATGAAATACTATCACCCTCACAATTTGTCCAACAATTTTCTGATTATCATCCATCTGTTGCTGATTAGTAAACAGGTGTAGAAACTTTCTATAGCTTGCTGCAACATGAGAAGTTTTGCAGTCAGCTAATGAGTTCCCAAAATTTCGGTTAAATCTTCTAAAGTTTAGATTAATTGGTAAGTTGCAGGTAAATGATTCATATGATGATCATTAATGCTAACAAATGGATGATGCAACAATAGCGTAGTTCTCATAATGTAGTTTAGGTCTCCATGAACATGCTGCTATTTTTTGATAATTACCTGTAATTGCATCGTGTACCCTCATATACAAGGGATGTGGCCTCGTCCCTTGGAAGCAGTAAAGGAGATGAAAAAAGAGGTGCTAAGTCATGCATATCCACGTGCTCGAACCTGAAACCTCTCTCTTGAAAATGGAGATACACGCCGCTAGACAAATAGGTTGTTGGCCTTTAATCCAAAAAGAATTGTGAGATCTTTGACAATATTATTTTAAAAACAAATTCCATGTAAGGTGACGGTTTGAACCCTTTAATCCAATAAAAATTGTGTAATGTTTAGTGTGTTCTAGCACACTTTGTTGAATGATGTGCTATATCACTGGAACATTATTTTGATTCTCTACCAGTGAAAGAAGTATAATTAAATCCATTTACTGTTGAGCCTTATTTATATGTGGTGATGAACAATGGGTTGGGCTTTGATCGAGTACGTTGAGGTTTCTATTCTTCAAGTATAGAAAAATGATTATCTTGCCGTTAAAATTGCAAAAAACCACCCCAAAATAGCAATTATGTTGAGTAATTCCAAACACGAAAAGTAATTTCCTTCCCATTTCATAATAGCTTAGGGTAGCAGAGCAAAGCTAACAATGTCCTCACATTCATTTTGCTTTTCTCTCTCTCTCTCTCCCCAACATTAGGCTTAGGAGGAGAACTTGATCTTAAAACATTTTTGCTTCTCTTTCATATATTAAATCCTCTATATGTATGAGAATTCAATTTTCAAACTAACTAAAAAAATTTAAGTACATATTATAAATCATGGTCTATTCTTTCAATTTAGATTCAAAGAAAATTGAATGAAGAATATGAAGAAACTTAATGACCCATAAACCTGAAGTTGTTACTTCTAATATTTTTATGTTGAGATTGCTATTAAATTTTGATTCATGAAGATGCATCCAAATGAAGATGGTTCTTGAAGGGGAAAATGTAGTAATTAAACAGTGTTCAGTCCAGCTTTATACAATGTAAAAGGAACAAATATATGCAGGGTTCCTTTTGCTAATTGATCATGGCTCTGACTTTCACACATAGATACAACTATAGATACAGGCTCCTAATGTGCCTTAACACATCCAATCTTAAAAGAAAGGGGGGGGGGAGAGAGAGAGAGAGAGAGAGAGAGGGAGAGAGAGGGTCAGGAAGAACAATTCAAGGCACATAAATAGAATCAGGAGACATTGATATCATCTGAAGAAGACTTGAATTTGAAAATGTTTCCTCCAGTGCAGGCCCTCTCCTACTATCACCATCAATGCTCTCTTTTGTGATATGTACCAACTCCCTAGAGACATCCATCATACCAAGTTTACCATCTCCACCAAACAACAAGCACCTTGTAGCAAGGTCTGCCACTATCTCTATCTGCTCTCTTCTAAATGCTGCTTGCTCATGATAGTAAAGGCTTGGGTCCACAATCTCTTCTAGCTTACCACTTCTAATCTTTTGCAAAGCTACTGTTGGCAGGTCCAAATGTTTTGAGCCCACTACAATCTCCAGTAGTACCACACCAAAGTCATAAACATCACTTCTATAAAAACATGGACCTTCAGAATTGTTATACGAAAGAGACCCTTCTCCAAGAACAGAGCTCACTAGGCCAAACCCAGCAATCTTAACAGAAAAATCTTGGTCTAGGAAGATGCAATTGGATTTAAGTTCATGATGGAAGATTGGAGGAGAAATCTCATACTGAAAGAAAGCAAGAACACTTGCTGTTTCAGCAGCAATGTTCAATCTTTTGTACCAATCAAGTCCAATTTTTAGTCCCTTGCTTTGATGCAAATGTTCCTCTAGAGTACCATTTGCAGGGTACTCATAGACCACCATTGGGGTATAGCCAGAGTCAATACAGCACCCAAGGATGCGTGCCATATTTCTATGTAAAACTGCAGATAAAACCTCAACTCGGGATAGGACCTGAATTAGGTCCCTTTCATTGTCACATTGTACCTTGTGCACAGCTACATTTGATCCGTCGTTAAGAACCCCAGCATGAACTGTGCTATTATTAGTTCCCTCTGTGAGTTTCTGGCCATCTTCAAATCCTTTTGTCGCTTCCTCTAGCTCATGGTAAGTAAATAATCGATTCCTACAAGCTTTCCGGAATGATTGGGTACTAGTGTGCAAGTGTGCCTGGTTAGGATCAAATGTGCCCGATTTAACAGGCCGTTTAAATAGACAAAAAAGTGTAATCAAGGTGGCAATGATGAAAGCCGGAGTGAGAACTCCTGCATATTACAGATGTCATGAAATATAGTTCTCTTAGATAGAAGAAGTAGAGAAACAATATTAGAGAGATTCATGAGTAACATTGTAATTTATCTGAAAAGGAAGATGCTGAGATAAAAGTTCTAAAAGCCCAATTGAGTGATCTGTGTCACTAAGGATTAAAGTTTCAATTCATGTATTCACTGATTAATTGAATTTCTTTTGGCTTATACGGCCTTTTATAGTTGGGCATTCTGAATCTTTTATTGACATCAAAATCTTCGCACCACTATATGTGGAAATTCTAAAGCACAAAAGGGTTTATTTCTTGACTACATACCTGCTAGAATTACTACTACTTCTTTGCTATGTCTCTTGGTCGAACAGTCCTTGCCATACGCTACCTGTCCTCCTTTGATGCAGGCTGTTAAAAATATGTCCAATATTATAGATAGTGTTATAAAGAAGGGTTAATTTTTTTCTCAAAAATACTTGTGATTTTCGTAGTTATATACTAATATATTACATGACAATGTGAAAAATTTAGCACTGAATGATATAAAGAGATACTCATCAATTACTTAGTGTCCTGCATGTTAGATTAATGAATAATGATGAAAGGAATAAAAGTTTATTGTCTTCAAAAAGACACCAATGAATATAAGTCTCCATAATGTGTGTGTGGGTGAGTGGAAAGAGGCAAAGATGAAAGCAACTCTCCAGTTGGGAAAATCATTATATCTTTTCTGGTCATGCAGCATGATTCAGAGAGATTGAGCACAACTGTTGGACTAGCTAACTTTTATTGAAGGAGATCCTTAAGTGGGATCCATAAAAAGCCAAATATCCTGCAGCCTGCAAGATCGGTGGTAAACTGCACCAAATTTTTTACCAAATGATTTCACCTAGCAACTTGTATTTCAATATGTACTAATTATAATATGACATATATATATATATATATATATAACTGTATGTTGAAATTCACAACATTCCCAAGGCCAATTTTATAGGTTCACTGCTAATTTTAATTGCCAAATATTCCACCAGAGGGCCCCTTCTTTTGGCAGACAAATATATTGCATGACTACTTGAGTATATGTGTTTGTTGTGTTTGGTTCATCATTGTGACACAAGGTATGAATAAAATAGTATATTATCAATAAAATTAACAGCTAATGAATCATTAGTAACTTATTTTTAAAATTAATGGCCAAATTATTCTACAGCCACATTATTATTACACAACTCCCTGAATCTTTAGAATATTCTCATCAATACCTTGTTATTCACAAACATCCCAACTAATGCAAAGATTCCTGAGCCATCCTAATATTTTCACTTTTCAGAATGACTACATGCATTTATGCTTTTTCTAACGTGCCTTGTTTTTACCCTAATAAAATTCGTTACCCATTTCCTTTGTATTTTTATTTTATTTTAGTTTTCTATTCTTGAAACTTTATAAAGGACTAGAGGACCATTAGTTCCAAAACAAGGATATTGAGGTGGAATGATAGCAAGAGCAAGGAAAGGATGTAACTAGCAGTGAATGCAATTATGCACGACGACACCAGCAAAGGCTCAGTAAAAAGTGCTGTGGTTACAAGGGGAAGGACTAAAAAGAATTTGGGTTTTAATGCTTAGAGAAACTATATGATAGCCTATGATGTATGGTCCCAGATAGGGTAGAATGGAGAAAATGAATTGCATAGCCGACCACAAATAGTGGGTTTTCTTCATGATACCCTGCAGCAAATAAGACCTTGATCCCACATTTACACTGTAAACCTTACTTAGTTGCTACAAGGGTTTGGAATGCTATCAAGAAAGCAACAGCATCAGCTGCAGCTTATGAAAGACCCGATGTCTTTCATTTTTCACATAGCATAATCCGGAAAATTAGTGAATTAACTTCTCTAAATCTTTAATAAAGCTGTCATTATCATGGCAACCATACTACATTCCTACCTCAACAAAATTTCAAGTTAATAAAGTTGAACAGAGTTATTCTAATGCAAACTCTAGTATTCTCTGCGCTTTAAATAGATCGAAGCCCAATTCAAGTGTATAATTAGGACACAGGACACAGTCTTTGACAGATTATTCTAAAAAAAAAAAAAAAACTCACATTTCAAGCACCCAACTCCATCTGCAAAGCCATCACCGACGTATCCATACTTACACAAGCACCTTAGCCCTGATCCAACTGTTGTAGCATTAACACTATATGCATTACTTGCACAAGCTCCTTTGGATGAATTCTTAGGAATTGCCCATTCCAATTTAACCCCACGCTTCCCATAATTGATGCCTGGCAAAACAACCCAACAAGCAAAACCTCTGCACCCAAACTGAGAAAATGTGGAGAACCCATCTCCAACATTCCAACTACTGTGATCAGAAAGTGGATAACAGCAAGAAGGGGAATCAATTTCATTGCCATCACAATTGGGCATCGCATTAGTCTCACAACCGGCTTTGCACAATGAAGAATCCTCACAATCATACAAACCAATCACATTATCTACTGAAATGCCATAGTAGTCGTTTCCAGCAAAACCAAAGCCATTCAGATCATTGTACTGACGACAAGTAGTAGTGATACTAGAGGCACCAGGAAAATCCACCAAGATACCATCGGATTCGAATTCAAGAACCCGATAGCTTTGGGAGCCAAGTTTGAGGAAAAGGGTAGTGGAATTCAAGCAAGAGAGATGGAAAGAATCAGAAACTGACCCACAAGAAGTGTTGAGATGAAATGGAAATGGAATTTGGAAGTTGCCACATTTGTCATTACACTTATTGGGAAGAAAAATGGACTGTTGCTGCTTTTGCTGCAGCTGCTGCAGGGGAAGAGAATTAAAGATGGGTAGTTGGTTAAAAAGTAGGAGGAGAATAATAAGGTGACTAAAGAGGAGAGTGGACATTGGCAGTGAAAATGGAGACTGTAGAAAGCAGTATTATGAAGGGGAATTAATTGAGACAAAAAGTGTAGAAGAGGGTAGGTTACATAAGTAGCATTTGGTACTTAATTGTTGAAACAGAGAGCTAGAAGAAGAGTGGGCAACAGCAAAGCAAGAGCTAGGCAAGAGCCATGAGAATATGAGAAGAAGAGAGCATTGAGGAGAGAGAGAGAGAGAGAGAGAGAGAGAGAGAGGGAGGTGTAGGTGCCTTAGAAGTGGGAGAAGAGGAGAAGATTGGTCTGTGGAATGGGGTACAGTTGGTACAATGTGGCGGGATGATCAGTGAAATAAAATAATACAAAGTGTACTAAATCCTAGAGCTTAGTTTTTGAGATTCGATACAGTTTGAGGATTTGGGAATGTCAGATAAGAATCATTGAATAAAAAAGAAACACCTGTTGCTTGTTGGTTGGTGCAGGCTGCTATCCCCCAACTCCGATGTGCTTAAAACGACTCTCAAATGCATGCATCTTGGCCGCGTTTCTTCTCACCATTTGAACAGGAGATAGAATGAGTACAGAAAAATGACATCTCTCTATTTTAACAAACTTCATTTTTAATAATTAAAATGACTAAATGAGGGATTTGGATTCATTTCAAACACTTTTTTTCAAAATATTTTTGGAATGCAGAGCATAAAAAGAGAAGTCCAATATTTTCTTATTTGAATTTTTTTTTCTTTTTAATACTAAATGATAATAAAAGAAGGAATGCAAACAAGAAAATGAATAAAAAAAAAAATGCAGGAATCCAAAACTCCTTCGCGTTCTCATTTTCCTTCAGTAGGAAGAAATAGAAATGTGATTTAATGAAATTTTTATAATACTCGGTATACACACAAATTTCGTGTCCTGAAATCAATCGAATAAGAAAAAGTGGCCAAATGTCAATTTTATTGATTTCCTTAAAATAATGGGTTACAACCCTCTGTTTGTATATTCTTTACAGAAGAATAAACTTCTCTGATTCAATCTCCTTTGATGGATTGAAGATCCAAAGGCTTGAAAGCTCAATCTTGAATAAGGTTTTTATGGCTTCTCTCCAAACACGAGGATTTGAGTTCGAGGGCTTTGGGCTTGATCTCGAACAAGACTTTTGTGAACTTTGATTCAAGGGCTTGGATGCCTGATCTTGAACCAATTGATTTTTGGGCTTGATGTTGATCCAAGTGCGATTGATGCTTGTCCTTAAATCAGGCTTTAAAGATGGAAGACTCAGCACTTGTGTCTTGTGCTTGATGAATCTTTCACAATGTTAGAGAATACTTGATCAAAGGTTGAAAGTTTGGAGTTTGATAGAGCTTCAATCCTTAACTTTCTAAAGATTTAAAGTTTGGCAGAGCTTCAATGCTTTGACCGGTTGAAGACCTTTTGTAATGAATGGGAACTTGTATAGGCAAGGCTAGGACTCTTTATTTTGGAATCTTGGATTTGAATCCCTTGATTTAAGGGATTTGCCAATTAAAGAATATTCGATTTTTTTATTTTTGGCATTTAATTTGAATTTGAATTTGATGAAAGGTTTGACTCATCATGTGGTGATGTGGCTTTTCATGGGTTGACACGTGATAGTTGATGTGGGCCCACCCTATTTTTTATGAGTCACATGTACGTGTGTCATTTTTGTGGGGCTAATGTCATTCTTTAGCTTGATTTTTGTCCGGTCAAAGAGTGAACCATTTGAAAAATTGACTGTTGACCAATCAAATGGTGATATGAGTTTTACAAAATTTCAATGTCTACACTTGGTCTACCTATTAATTAATAAAGTAGAAAATAAAAATAGAAAAAATTATCAAAATAAAAATAGAAAAAATTATCCCAAAGTCCTTGAATTTGAAGCTCTATACCAAGAGGTACAATTTAATACCATGAATTTCACGAGATTCCCAAATTCTTTTGTCTATTTGTTATGTTAAAACGATCTAGTGGTATAAAATACTTACATGAGGGACATATGAGTATTATAATCCATAATAGCCCCGATCCTATGCACATATGCTGTTTTTCACGAGCATAAAACTCATAAGTAATTGCGGGATGCATATTTTAAAAAACTGACAGTTGGATTAGATAGTATGTATATGTATGTCGTGCATGCCAAAAATCATAGTGATCCAATGGTCGGTTTCTCAGATATGTTACTGAGAAAAACTGTGACAGTTTTCAGCGATCATAGTTTTTTTGTCTGTATTTTAAGATTCTGACATCGGATTACTGTAATTTTTGGCATACGTGACATCCATAATACAAGTATCTAATCCAATAATTAGTTTTTCAAAATATGCACCCCACAATTACTTATAAGCTTGATGTTGACTTTAAAAGTCAGCATATGTGCACAGGATTGGAATTGATCCATAAAAATGACGGTTACATTTCAACCCTAATAACAAAAAGAATGATGTATATTAGTAAAATGTATAATTAATTTTTCATTCTTTTATTTTCAACTCCCAAAGACCCAAATAAAAAAGAAAACTCATTTTCGTTTCTCTCCTAAAGTCATAATTAAAAAGGAGAAACACATAGTTTTCTAAGTTCACAGAGCATCTCCAATGGAGGTACCATATTAGGTGTCATTGTCAAAATATAGCATTGGCACCAAAATAGCTTACTCCAATAGAGTGCCATGAGAAGCCAAATTTTGGCAAAAGCAACTCTTGGTGCCAAAGAATTGGCACCTCAAATGAGACTTTCTATTTGTGCCAAATTATACTTCCTTATAAAAAATGTGGTAGATGCCAAAATATAATATTAATGTATTGAAGCATATAGATGCAAAAATTTGGCATTGTTAATCCATAATTTAACCGGGCCAATAGATGGCTAGTAAAATGGTTTTAATTAAATTATTTAATTTTAGCCAATGATAAATTGGCTAGAATTATATTAGTTTTCAAGAAGTTCGAAGCCAATAAGGAAATGCAGGTTTTAAAGAGTTTGTTGGCATCCAAACTCTTCACTCATGGAGGATAATTATTGTTTGCACAAAAATTGGCCTTCGGTGTACGCGGGCGTGCCAGAACTAGATAAGTTCAAAATCAGAGCCAATCCTTTTGACCTCGGGTGCTGATTGATCAGAGGAAAGCCAAGAAATCAATCAAATTGATTTTCGACTGATCAATAAGCCACCTAAAAATCAAGTATGGGTTAATGTATAATAGGCGTTTTTGAAAGGGTTGGGGTTTTTCCCTTTATCAGGGTTCTTTTTGCCTATGATGGATCAATAGGACTTTAACAATAAAATTAAAATGTGTGATGTGAAGAATCAATAACTGAAAAGCAATTAAATTAAATGAAGGAGAACGAATTATTTAAAAACGATCTAAGCTAACAAGCTAATTTAATTAAAGTAAGAGCAAGCAATTTTATGGAAATTGAAGCAAATTACCATTGAAAGAAGAATGATTACAGCTAATAAACTGAAGAACAATTGCTGAAATTGAAATGTTTAGAAGCTAGGTAAACTAGATAAAGAAAATAAACTGCAGTAGTTTGATGATGTTGAGTGGTGTCCTCTTCAAGCTTTCATGTCCAGTATTTATAGAAGAACTCCAAGAGCTGCTGGCCACCTTCTCACGTGCCCCTCTTGTTGCTTGATTATGGCTGTTATGCTCCTGATTACATGTTCACACATCCCTTAAAAACAAGGGATAGCTGCCTCCTTTGACTTAGTCTAGCAACTGATTTGCTGGGTTTCTTCTCTTGATCTTCTGCTGATTTGGTATTCAACTGATGCTAGTCTGGTGCTGACTTTGCTGATTTGGAATTCGGTCCTTCATCCGTTTGGACTTTGCTGTTGGATTTCATTTAGGCTGCTGTCTTTGCTGGACTTTGATAGCTTCCTTGTTGGTCTTCAATTTAATTTGATGGGTTTAAATTCCTTGTGGCCCAATCAGTTAGCCTACTTGGAATTTGTCTAGCCCATTTATTTATGGTATAACAATTATCAAGCGAAAGAAGGAGTCTTATCCATATGAGAATAGATAGTAGTTGAAGATGATCTAGCTTGAAGATAAAGATGAAGCTTGAAGATGAAGATGATCCAACAACTAGCTGAAGCCAACTAGGAGACTACCACTTAAAAGTCTATAAATAAAGGCCTGAAGTCCAACAGAATCTTTTTATCTCTCAACACACATCAACTCAGCAAGAGAGCACCCATCTTTTTTACCCTAACTTGGGGTATGGTGGATTTATTTTATCTTTTATGCTGCTTGGTCATTTGTGATTCTGCATTGAAGGTGACCTTGGTTCTAAAAGTATAGTAAGATTCTTCCAAAGGCTCGAGGGTAGTTCGAGCCATAACTTTGTGTGGTGGTTAGTAATTAATAAAGTTCCTTTTATTTTTTACTTCAATCTATACATTCTTCTTCTCTTTCTCCATTTTATTTTATTTTTATTTTTATGCTTGAAGATTGCTTATTATTGTTCGGATTAATTCACTTGGCCTGTCTTCTAAAAAGTCCTCTTAACTGAGGCATTCGAATCCATCACTTTGATTTGATTTGAACCCAAATATCGAGTTCAAACCCTATTGATACGATTCGATTTTCCAAAAAGCGAAAAAAGTGATCAACATTTTGGCACACCCAGTGGGACAAGCCAAGTGTAATGGCTCCTAACACTAGAAGTAAATTGTCTGCTGAATCCTCACAAGCCAACCATAAAATGGCTAAAAAAGCTAGTTTGGAAAATAGTGACTCTGAAACAGACTGCCTTAACATGGAAAAAGATCCTTTAGTAAGTGATTGCACCATAATATTACATACTTTTATTGCATTATTCCCATCATTTTGTACATACTTGAGCCATTTATTCTTGTAAATAAGTGTGTTTGACTCTTTTGTTGTTTTTGAGCCCTTGCAGGTCGAATGCGCTAAAATGGATGCTTTTTGCATGCAAAGTGAAAGCTTTGAGTCAAGCCTTGGAAGTCTTCAAAGGTCATGGGACTTATAGAACATACTTCTAAGTGTGTCTAGATGTCACATATCAAATTTCAAAGCTAAATGTCAAGTGGTTTGTATATAATTGTGTAAATAGTAGTGGTAGTTGTTTTTAATTTTTCTATTAAAAAAAAATTATACAAGACCCAACCTCAATGCAAGGAGGTTATGACCAATACTCATATTTGGGCGAAAGAGAGGACATGAATGCACATTTCTGTAGTGCATTGGGACATAACAACCCCCCACAAATAATGACATTGAAGGATCGTATAATCCAAAATTTGAGAATGTCAAGGTTATGTCCTGAAGTTGAGGAGGCTTGTGCCATTTGTGAGACATATGGGCATTCCACTAATGTTTGTCCTAATCTCCCCATTTATAGGAGAGTCTTCCTTGAGCAATCTAATACTCTTAATCAACAAGAGAACTCTTACAATTCTCCACATTCCAACACATATAATCATGGGTGGCAAGATCACCCTACTTTTGATTGGAGCAATTGTTACGAGGTTAATCCTCAAGAGCCACAGGGTTACTATTCCTCTCTTGACCAACCAAATTATGAGTATGACGGTCAATCCACCTATTTTGATGGTCAAGGATACCAAGGGTTTGACTTAAACCCAAACCAAGGTTATGCCCCACCACCCTATCTAGTGGGTCAACCATTTTGCCAACCACCTCAAGAATCACCTCAAGTGAGCTTGGATGATGTTTTGGAGCAATTTTTAGAAAGCGAAAAAGCTAATGCCCAAGCTATTAATGATATTAGAAATGAACTTAATGAGTTGACCGATTTATTGGTTGTGCTTCAACAAGAGGATAACTTTCCTTCACAACCCGAAACAATTTTTCATGGTCAACAAAGTGAGGAAATTTTTAATGACATTGATGATCATCAAGAGCAAGTCAAGGCAATCCCCACACTAAGGAGTGAAAAGTTTGAAAATATTTCTTTGAAAGACTCTTCTAATGAGTCAAATGTGAATCCTAGTGATGGTGATATGCCTCAAGACTCAAATCTTAATTCTGCTATTTTAGAGGTGAGTGTTGTGTTGGAAGAGAAAGAATGGGTGCCACCTAGGCTTGAGAAGTTATCCCCTCCCTCTTTTGAAGAGGAGTTTTTTTCCCTAAAATCCAAACCACCTGAGCTTGAAGAGATCCAAATGCCATACTTTTTAAAATTTGCTCCATAAGCAAAAATGAAGTTTTTCAAAGAAATAGCAAGGGCATTCATAAGGACAATGTGGAGGAAGTTGCTCCCAATTTCTTGAATGAGTTTTCCACCCTTGGGAACTCAATTGAGAAGTGTTTGGAGAAGAGGGAGCATGTTGTAACAGTTTTTGATCCTGGTGGTTAGGATCTTTTACTGTTACCTTGTACATAGTAGTTTTTATTTCATAATTTAGTTCCTTTTATTTATTTCCTTATTAATTTTTACTTTCTTGTTATTGTGAGCATTCTAACCATTTTCAGAGGTAATTGAGGAAATCTTAACAAACATATACAGGTAATTTTGTTCCTTCTCTCCTTTTTATTGTGTCTTTAATGCTTATCATTGTATGCATTGAGGACAATACACAATTCAAGTTGGAGGGGGAGGTTCACACTTGTTGTTCACACTTGTAAATGGTAGTTTTGTTCATACTTAGGTAGTTTTTGTTTAATTTTTTTTTGATTTTACAGTCATTCCCCTAATCACTTAATGTTTTTGAACCTGTTTCAATATGTGTATGCTTTTGTGAATCTGTAAATCTCTTAGTCATGCCTTGTTTTGAGCATAAGCTTTTGTGTAGGTGATTTCCTATTAATGCACATGCACGAATCATTCAAGATACATTTTGAACCAAAAGAATATCTTGCTTAAGCTTTGTAATCTTTTTTTCTATATTTCTTGTTCTCTTTTTCTTGTATCTTTGTATTTGTTCCATTTTCTTTTTCATTCCACCACCATCATTCTCATCGTTCATTATGTTTGTTTAGCATATGCATGATTGTTGGTCTTGTTGCACATTGTATACACATTTGTGATTCATGGAAAATGATCATAGGTCTTCTTTGTCTATTTGAGCCTAATTCTTTCATCTTATATTGCCGCTAACACCTGATTTTGAGCCTTCAAGTTTCCTTTTCTTGGCCAGCATAGGAAGCCCAAGGGTAGAGGTTAGGTGGTTTAAGTTTTGAATTATTTGTGTTGATTGTGTAGTTGTGTACATATATGTTTAAGTGTTGTGTATGCCAAATCCAAAGTTTGGGCAGATTATCATTGGAAAGGAAATGAAGTTTGTACTGATTGGTGATGTAAGGGTTGAATAATGCAACCTTGAAAAAAAAAATGAATGAAAAGAAATATATATATATATATATATATATATATATATATATATATATATAAACAAAAAAAAAAAAAAAAAAAAAAAAAAAAAGAGAGATTGCAAGAATAAAAGCCCAAAAGCCTTTCATTCCCACTTCCTATGTACTCAAGAGTTTTTCTATTACAGTTGGATGGCACAATGTTATTTTTCATTTTGTGGGTTTAATGGTTTTATATATTTTTGGGTTGTTTAGTATTGTGTTTGTTGTTTAGTATTGTGTTCTTATGTTTTAGGTTAGGTTGTTATGTATGTGATGGTTGGGTAGATAACCTAAACCACATTATAAAACCATCACATTCCTTGTTGTTATCCATCCTTGAACCTAAAGGCATTTTTGAGCAACAAAAGACCTATTTGATTCCATGAATTGCTCATGTTTAGCTTTTGTTGCAATTTTACCATCTCTTGTGTTTATGTATGTTGTTGTACACTGTCCCCTTTTCATTTGTGTTTATGCATTTCTTGTACGTATAACTCTCATATGTAACCCATCCATTTGAGTAGCATTTTCTCATTCACAATTTTATCTATGAGCAATCTCTCACTTTTGTGAATGATTATTGTTCAAAGTGTTGCTCCGTTGTGTTTCTTTTTATTTGTTCCCATCTCATTAGCTTAATCTTGGTGCATTCAATGGTTTGAAATGAGTTTGAATGATTCTTTTCACGAACACAAGGACTTTATTTATGCAAATCAAGTTCAAACCATTGCATAACTTATGAGAAGATAGATTTCTTTACATGCCCATTTTGTTGAAATTTGTTCTTAACCATTGTGAATAAGGGGAATGTACTCTTCATGTTTGTGGGTGTCATTTCTGCAAACCCTCACGAGACTACAACTCGTCCACTAGGAGGAACCTAGGGGTTTAAAGGCTTGTTGCATACGCTAAATGCAATTGCATTTTCCTGCGAAAGTGGACTAGTTAGGTTTGTTTATTTTATTTAGCTTTTGTTTTTATGCTAGTTCTTGCTAGGGACTAGCAAGGTTCAAGTTGGAGAGGGTGATTGCACCATAATATTACATACTTTTATTGCATTATTCCCATCATTTTGTACATACTTGAGCCATTTATTCTTGTAAATAGGTGTGTTTGACTCTTTTGTTATTTTTGAGCCCTTGCAGGTCGAATGCGCTAAAATGGATGCTTTTTGCATGCAAAGTGAGAGCTTGGAGTCAAGCCTTGGAAGTCTTCAAAGGTCATGGGACTTATAGAACATACTTCTAAGTGTGTCTAGATGCCACATATCAAATTTCAAAGCTAGATGTCAAGTGGTTTGGGAGATATGGGCAAACGAAGTCATGAAGTGCAAAAAGCGACCAATTTGGACATTTTGGAAAAACTGTTTCTCTCTAGATTTAATTGGACAATGAGACCACCATAGTTTGAAAGAAGACTTCTTAAGCTTCGCGTGCATATAAAGAATGTCCAAATCTGACTCCGGACGAGAGAGATATGAGCATTTGAAGTCGGAGGCTTTCGCAAGGCATTTTTAGAGCATTTTGGGAAATTTTTCATAAAAGGTACCGGTACCCCCTAAAGAGGTACCGGTACCCCCTTTGCAGTACCTAAAGGTACCGGTACCCCCTAAAAAGGTACCGGTACCCTGCTCGAGAATTCACCCGAGTTGTTTGGAATTTGCCCTTTTTGCAAGGGCACTTTGGTATTTTCACTCCCACTCTTGTAACCCTAAGGGAGGGGGTATTTATACACATTTGGCAGCTGGTTTGCTTTCCTCTCTACCTTTCCCACTTAGTTTTTAGGGCTCTCTTAGGTTAATTTAGTTTTTCTCTTAGTTTAGGTTAGGATTAGTTTAGTTTAGGTTAGCTTTGTATTCTTGTTTTCATCTATGCTTTGTAATCTTTATTGTTCTTTATTTTGTAGCTTGTTAAACTTTGTCTTTTCATTCACAAGTAATCTACTAGCATTTACTTTGATTGTTCTTGCATTTATGGCTTTCTAGGTTCTCAAGGTTGGATTCAATGGTGGATTTTCATCCCACTACTTTGGTAATATGATTTTTCTCCATTTCTATGCTTTGAATGTTTGTTGAATGATGCTAAATGCTCTTTATTTTATGAACCCACTTGGTTTTGTATCTCTTGACCATTTGTAGACAAGCTTTGGCTTGGCACAAATGGTGCTTGAACCACATGCACTCCAAGTGTTTGCTAAAATGCCACAATGAATATTTTTCAATATTCAACCTCATTTTCTTTGTGTTTTGTGTTTGAATGATTATAAATGTTTTCATATTTGAATCCTCTTGGTTTGGCATCTTCTTGACAATGTGTTAACAAGTGATACTTGGTACACATTGTACTTGAACCTATATGCATTCCAAGTGTTTGTTGAAATGTTCAAGAGAATATTTATTTCCATTTAGCACCATAATGCATTTAAAGTTAAATCATCCATCAAAGACCATTCTTCAATGGATCCTAGATGAGAAATCATTGTGAGAAATACATATTCCTAAGTTGTGAATGGAATGAAACCCAAGAATCCAACCCTTTACATTTCATTATTATTAGCTTAATTTAGTTAATTCTCTACAAATACTCAACAACAATCAATCCCCATGATTTTACACTTTCTTTTACATTCTTTGGTTATCAACACCTAAGGATTATTTGGACATGTTCCACTCCCTGTGGATATGACCAAGGGACTCCCTAGAATTTATTGCTTGACGACCGGTGGATTTCTATGCTTGGGAATCTATTGCGCACCTCATTTTCAGTTCAAGCAGTAAGAATAGAAGCTGCAATTCATGCTAGTGCATAGCAAACAAATGACATATTACAACAATTGATAGAAGAATTTAGACAAAATAAAGGGTCACTAGAAACTATTAGGCTCTTGTTGGAAAATTTTGTCAACAATTTGGCAAGTTGAAGAAGGAACAATATAGAAAGGGTTTTCGAAAAACATACGGCTATGATTCTAGATAGATTACCCTCGGGGGGTGTAGGAATTGTTAGAGGATCATCAAAACCCATTACGTCATTGCTAGAAATTTTTTCTAACAATATAGAAAGCCAAATAAAAATATCGAATGATGATTTTCAAAGGAAAAAACCACATTAACGAGACATTCGAGGGGTACCATGAAAAAAATATATTTATAAAGTCAGCCGAAAAACAAACGGAAGTACCTAAGTTAGACTCGGGGGTACTCTAGAGGTTCGAAGTGAATGTAGTGTTGTTCGAACCGAACAAATTGATGGCCATAACAATATACATCGTTGTCATGATCAAAATAATAGTTATGATGACCAAAATAATAAAAAAGACGGTTAAGATTTATTTATTGATGCAATATCTGTTGACCAAGAAAGTGGCCAAAACCATAGAGTTGATGGCCAAAAGTTGATGGTTAATGAAATAGGTGATGGCAAAAAAAATGGTCATAATTCAATTTTACATGAGTGGAAGCATTTAGATGAACCACTCCATGTTGATTTTATTTTCAAGGAACCTCTGTCAATTACTTTGGACAATCGCAAATTTTTTGGTATTGTCAAAGAGAATGTTAGGTTCGAACAAAGTAAAAACACTACCCATCTTACATGGATAGTTTCATATCCAAATTGGATTTGTGGAGCTCATCAAATTAGCATCAAAATGGATGAGTTAATCAAAATTTTATTGACGAAGAGTTTTTCTCAAAGGTGATTAAGTTGATTCAGTAGCTTGGACAAAATTATTGACCTCGATGTGGCCAAGTAAATAGCCAAACAAATCGCTAAGAATTTTTTCAGTTTACTGGTATCCTGACAGCTTGACCAGTTTTCTTTGGAAATTCATAATTAATTTTAAAAAAATCATTTATGAATTCTGTTTATTTATATGGCTTCTTAACTTATTGAAGTTGAACTCCACAAAATTTCATGTCATTTGAAGGTGGTTTGCATACCTCGAAGTGGATTTTTCTACAACTTAAAAAGTACTGAAAATTTATGTTGCAGCATGTATCCTGACTTGAGGGGTCATTCGAACCTACTTAGACCTGTCCAAAATTCATGAACATTTTCACACATGTTCTTTTTCATGTCTATTTTCATTATGCAAAATTTCATTGAAATATTCTTTGTGATTATATTTTAAAAATTCGAACACCGCTAATAGGTCGGTTCTGTCTTGCATTTTTCAACACAGATATCTGAACTTTAGGGGCACTTCGAACCTAGTTACAATGGCTCAAAGTTTATGAAATTTTATGGAAAAATTAATTTACATGTGTATTTCCACTGTGCAAAATTTCAAAGCAAAATTTCAAAGCAAAATTCTTTGTGGATATTTCTACGAAATTGGGACACTATTTAAAGGTTTCTGCTGTCATGCATTTTCTAGCACCGCCAAAAAAAAAAAACCCTTCAAAATCATGAATTTATAAAGCTAATCGTGGCTAATTTAATGTGAGTTCATGATTCAATGAAAGGGTTCAAAAAAAAAAATTCAAAATCATGAGTTCATAAAGCCAATCCGTGGCTAAATTAGGATGAATTCATGGTAGTGTTTTGATAGTTCCATAAAAAATCAAGAGTAAGGCCAAAAAATTTAAAAATAAAAAGAAAAAAAAGAAAAGAAAAAGAATGGTCATTTGAATCAACTCTTTAAAAATTAATTCTCAAATTTTACAAGAGTTCGGGGGTATGTTAATCCATAATTTATCCAGGCCAATAGATGGCTAGTAAAATGGTTTTAATTAAATTATTTAATTTTAGCCAATGATAAATTTGCTAGAATTATATTAGTTTTCAAGGAGTTCGATGCCAATAAGGAAATGCAGGTTTTAAGGAGTTTGTTGGCATCCAAAATCTTCACTCTTGGAGGATAATTATCAAGCCAAAGAAGGAGTCGAATAGATAGTAGTTGAAGATGATCCAACTTGAAAATAAAGATGAAGCTTGAAGATGAAGATGATCCAACAACTAACTGAAGCCAACTAGGAGACTACTACTTAAAAGTCTATAAATAAAGGCCCGAAGACTAATAGAATCTCTCTTTTTCTCTCAGCACACATCAACTCAGCAAGAGAGCATCAATCTCTTTTACCCTAACTTG
>JAESVK010000143.1:43788-67165 GCA_017140935.1 Hamamelis virginiana | reverse complement strand
AAAAAAAAAAAAGAGAGATTGCAAGAATAAAAGCCCAAAAGCCTTTCATTCCCACTTCCTATGTACTTAAGAGTTTTTCTATTACAGTTGGCTGGCACAATGTTATTTTTCATTTTGTGGGTTTAATGGTTTTATATATTTTTGGGTTGTTTAGTATTGTGTTTGTTGTTTAGTATTGTGTTCTTATGTTTTAGGTTAGGTTGTTATGTATGTGATAGTTGGGTAGATAACCTAAACCACATTATAAAACCATCACATTCCTTGTTGTTATCCATCCTTGAACCTAAAGGCATTTTTGAGCAACAAAAGACCTATTTGATTCCATGAATTGCTCATGTTTAGCTTTTGTTGCAATTTTACCATCTCTTGTGTTTATGTATGTTGTTGTACACTGTCCCCTTTTCATTTGTGTTTATGCATTTCTTGTACGTATAACTCTCATATGTAACCCATCCATTTGAGTAGCATTTTCTCATTCACAATTTTATCTATGAGCAATCTCTCACTTTTGTGAATGATTATTGTTCAAAGTGTTGCTCCGTTGTGTTTCTTTTTATTTGTTCCCATCTCATTAGCTTAATCTTGGTGCATTCAATGATTTGAAATGAGTTTGAATGATTCTTTTTACGAACACAAGGACTTTATTTATGCAAATCAAGTTCAAACCATTGCATAACTTATGAGAAGATAGATTTCTTTACATGCCCATTTTGTTGAAATTTGTTCTTAACCATTGTGAATAAGGGGAATGTACTCTTCATGTTTGTGGGTGTCATTTCTGCAAACCCTCACGAGACTACAACTCGTCCACTAGGAGGAACCTAGGGGTTTAAAGGCTTGTTGCATACGCTAAATGCAATTGCATTTTCCTGCGAAAGTGGACTAGTTAGGTTTGTTTATTTTATTTAGCTTTTGTTTTTATGCTAGTTCTTGCTAGGGACTAGCAAGGTTCAAGTTGGAGAGGGTGATTGCACCATAATATTACATACTTTTATTGCATTATTCCCATCATTTTGTACATACTTGAGCCATTTATTCTTGTAAATAGGTGTGTTTGACTCTTTTGTTATTTTTGAGCCCTTGCAGGTCGAATGCGCTAAAATGGATGCTTTTTGCATGCAAAGTGAGAGCTTGGAGTCAAGCCTTGGAAGTCTTCAAAGGTCATGGGACTTATAGAACATACTTCTAAGTGTGTCTAGATGCCACATATCAAATTTCAAAGCTAGATGTCAAGTGGTTTGGGAGATATGGGCAAACGAAGTCATGAAGTGCAAAAAGCGACCAATTTGGACATTTTGGAAAAACTGTTTCTCTCTAGATTTAATTGGACAATGAGACCACCATAGTTGGAAAGAAGACTTCTTAAGCTTCGCGTGCATATAAAGAATGTCCAAATCCGACTCCGGACGAGAGAGATATGAGCATTTGAAGTCGGAGGCTTTCGCAAGGCATTTTTAGAGCATTTTGGGAAATTTTTCATAAAAGGTACCGGTACCCCCTAAAGAGGTACCGGTACCCCCTTTGCAGTACCTAAAGGTACCGGTACCCCCTAAAAAGGTACCGGTACCCTGCTCGAGAATTCACCCGAGTTGTTTGGAATTTGCCCTTTTTGCAAGGGCACTTTGGTATTTTCACTCCCACTCTTGTAACCCTAAGGGAGGGGGTATTTATACACATTTGGCAGCTGGTTTGCTTTCCTCTCTACCTTTCCCACTTAGTTTTTAGGGCTCTCTTAGGTTAATTTAGTTTTTCTCTTAGTTTAGGTTAGGATTAGTTTAGTTTAGGTTAGCTTTGTATTCTTGTTTTCATCTATGCTTTGTAATCTTTATTGTTCTTTATTTTGTAGCTTGTTAAACTTTGTCTTTTCATTCACAAGTAATCTACTAGCATTTACTTTGATTGTTCTTGCATTTATGGCTTTCTAGGTTCTCAAGGTTGGATTCAATGGTGGATTTTCATCCCACTACTATGGTAATATGATTTTTCTCCATTTCTATGCTTTGAATGTTTGTTGAATGATGCTAAATGCTCTTTATTTTATGAACCCACTTGGTTTTGTATCTCTTGACCATTTGTAGACAAGCTTTGGCTTGGCACAAATGGTGCTTGAACCACATGCACTCCAAGTGTTTGCTAAAATGCCACAATGAATATTTTTCAATATTCAACCTCATTTTCTTTGTGTTTTGTGTTTGAATGATTATAAATGTTTTCATATTTGAATCCTCTTGGTTTGGCATCTTCTTGACAATGTGTTAACAAGTGATACTTGGTACACATTGTACTTGAACCTATATGCATTCCAAGTGTTTGTTGAAATGTTCAAGAGAATATTTATTTCCATTTAGCACCATAATGCATTTAAAGTTAAATCATCCATCAAAGTCCATTCTTCAATGGATCCTAGATGAGAAATCATTGTAAGAAATACATATTCCTAAGTTGTGAATGGAATGAAACCCAAGAATCCAACCCTTTACATTTCATTATTATTAGCTTAATTTAGTTAATTCTCTACAAATACTCAACAACAATCAATCCCCATGATTTTACACTTTCTTTTACATTCTTTGGTTATCAACACCTAAGGATTATTTGGACATGTTCCACTCCCTGTGGATATGACCAAGGGACTCCCTAGAATTTATTGCTTGACGACCGGTGGATTTCTATGCTTGGGAATCTATTGCGCACCTCATTTTCAGTTCAAGCAGTAAGAATAGAAGCTGCAATTCATGCTAGTGCATAGCAAACAAATGACATATTACAACAATTGATAGAAGAATTTAGACAAAATAAAGGGTCACTAGAAACTATTAGGCTCTTGTTGGAAAATTTTGTCAACAATTTGGCAAGTTGAAGAAGGAACAATATAGAAAGGGTTTTCGAAAAACATACGGCTATGATTCTAGATAGATTACCCTCGGGGGGTGTAGGAATTGTTAGAGGATCATCAAAACCCATTACGTCATTGCTAGAAATTTTTTCTAACAATATAGAAAGCCAAATAAAAATATCGAATGATGATTTTCAAAGGAAAAAACCACATTAACGAGACATTCGAGGGGTACCATGAAAAAAATATATTTATAAAGTCAGCCGAAAAACAAACGGAAGTACCTAAGTTAGACTCGGGGGTACTCTAGAGGTTCGAAGTGAATGTAGTGTTGTTCGAACCGAACAAATTGATGGCCATAACAATATACATCGTTGTCATGATCAAAATAATAGTTATGATGACCAAAATAATAAAAAAGACGGTTAAGATTTATTTGTTGATGCAATATCTGTTGACCAAGAAAGTGGCCAAAACCATAGAGTTGATGGCCAAAAGTTGATGGTTAATGAAATAGGTGATGGCCAAAAAAATGGTCATAATTTAATTTTACATGAGTGGAAGCATTTAGATGAACCACTCCATGTTGATTTTATTTTCAAGGAACCTCTGTCAATTACTTTGGACAATCGCAAATTTTTTGGTATTGTCAAAGAGAATGTTAGGTTCGAACAAAGTAAAAACACTACCCATCTTACATGGATAGTTTCATATCCAAATTGGATTTGTGGAGCTCATCAAATTAGCATCAAAATGGATGAGTTAATCAAAATTTCATTGACGAAGAGTTTTTCTCAAAGGTGATTAAGTTGATTCAGTAGCTTGGACAAAATTATTGACCTCGATGTGGCCAAGTAAATAGCCAAACAAATCGCTAAGAATTTTTTCAGTTTACTGGTATCCTGACAGCTTGACCAGTTTTCTTTGGAAATTCATAATTAATTTTAAAAAAATCATTTATGAATTCTGTTTATTTATATCGCTTCTTAACTTATTGAAGTTGAACTCCACAAAATTTCATGTCATTTGAAGGTGGTTTGCATACCTCGAAGTGGATTTTTCTATAACTTAAAAAGTACTGAAAATTTATGTTGCAGCATGTATCCTGACTTGAGGGGTCATTCGAACCTACTTAGACCTGTCCAAAATTCATGAACATTTTCACACATGTTCTTTTTCATGTCTATTTTCATTATGTAAAATTTCATTGAAATATTCTTTGTGATTATATTTTAAAAATTCGAACACCGCTAATAGGTCGGTTCTGTCTTGCATTTTTCAACACAGATATCTGAACTTTAGGGGCACTTCGAACCTAGTTACAATGGCTCAAAGTTTATGAAATTTTATGGAAAAATTAATTTACATGTGTATTTCCACTGTGCAAAATTTCAAAGCAAAATTTCAAAGAAAAATTCTTTGTGGATATTTCTACGAAATTGGGACTATTTAAAGGTTTCTGCTGTCATGCATTTTCTAGCACCGCCAAAAAAAAAAAAAAAAAAAACCCTTCAAAATCATGAATTTATAAAGCTAATCGTGGCTAATTTAATGTGAGTTCATGATTCAATGAAAGGGTTCAAAAAAAAAAAATTCAAAATCATGAGTTCATAAAGCCAATCCGTGGCTAAATTAGGATGAATTCATGGTAGTGTTTTGATAGTTCCATAAAAAATCAAGAGTAAGGCCAAAAAATTTAAAAATAAAAAGAAAAAAAAGAAAAGAAAAAGAATGGTCATTTGAATCAACTCTTTAAAAATTAATTCTCAAATTTTACAAGAGTTCGGGGGTATGTTAATCCATAATTTATCCAGGCCAATAGATGGCTAGTAAAATGGTTTTAATTAAATTATTTAATTTTAGCCAATGATAAATTTGCTAGAATTATATTAGTTTTCAAGGAGTTCGATGCCAATAAGGAAATGCAGGTTTTAAGGAGTTTGTTGGCATCCAAAATCTTCACTCTTGGAGGATAATTATCAAGCCAAAGAAGGAGTCGAATAGATAGTAGTTGAAGATGATCCAACTTGAAAATAAAGATGAAGCTTGAAGATGAAGATGATCCAACAACTAACTGAAGCCAACTAGGAGACTACTACTTAAAAGTCTATAAATAAAGGCCCGAAGACTAATAGAATCTCTCTTTTTCTCTCAGCACACATCAACTCAGCAAGAGAGCATCAATCTCTTTTACCCTAACTTGAGGTATGGGGGATTTATTTTGTCTTTGATGCTGCTTGGTCATTTGTGACTCCGTATTAAGGTGACCTTGGTTCGAGAAGTATAATAGGATTCTTTCAAAGGCTCCAGGGTAGTTCGAGCCGTAACTTTGTGTGGTGGTTAGTAATTAATAAAGTTCTTTTTATTTTTTAATTCAATCTCTGCATTCTTCTTCTCTTTCTCCATTCTATTTCATTTTTATTTTTATGCTTGAAGATTGCTTATTATTGTTAGGATTAATTCACTTGGCCTGTCTTCTAAAAAAAATCTCTTAATTGAGACATTCGAACCCATCGCTTTGATTTGATTTGAACTTTATCGATATGATTTGATTCGATTATCCTAAAAGCGAAAAAAGTGATTAACAAGCATTAATGTCATTATATGCCATTTGAGACGACAAATTTTAACTTTAGCACATGAAATGACACTCAATATGCATTGGAGATGCCCTTGCTCAGATGGGTTTTCTTTCATCCATGCGTCCAAAAAAAATTTGAGTACACTCTACACAGAAGGTCTGTCGGTATTGGAATTTTCCGAGTGATTACGTGGCAAAATCTTACTGGGAATGGAAACCTACAGCAGCAGAGGGAAGTTATGATCACATGCCCACTTCCACACTTCGTAGAGAAGGAAATGGGGGTTATTGGGTGAACGAAAAGGCACGTGCAGTGGCCTTTGCCTATGTGACTTCCACAAACGATGGTTTTTTTTCTTCAGCAACTCCAATTCCGGATTCAATTTTTTGGATTCTGTTAATCCATAATTTAACTGGGCCAATAGATGGCTAGTAAAATGGTTTTAAGTTTATTATTTAATTCTAGTCAATAATAAATTTGCTATAATTAAATTAGTTTTCAAGGAGTTCGAAGCCAATCGGGAAATGCAGGTTTTAAGGAGTTTGTTGACATCCAAACTCTTTACTCTTGGAGGATAATTATGAAGCCAAAGAATGAGTCTTATCTAGATGGAAATAGATAGTAGTTGAAGATGATCCAGCTTGAATATAAAGATGAGGCTTGAAGATGAAGATGTTCCAACAAATAGCTTAAGCCGATTAGGAGACTATCACTTAAAAGTCTATAAATAAAGGCCCGAAGACCAACAAAAGCGCTCTCTCTCTCAACACACATCAACTCAACAAATGAATTAAAGAGCACCCATCTCTTTTACCCTAACTTGGGTATAGGGGATTCCTTTTAGTCTTTGGTACTGCTTAGCCCTCTATGGCTCTATATCAAGGATTTTCTATTATTAGTAGTTTTGTCTTTGATGCTGCTTGATCACTTTGACTCCGTATCAAAGGCATTCGTGGTTCGAGCTATTCTTTGAGGAAAGTAGTAGTTTTGTTCCAAAGGCTCGAGGATAGTTCGAGCCGTAACCTGAGTGATTCTTTATTGTGGTTAGCATTTTATAAATTTCTTTACTTTATTTTCCTCTATTTTTTCGTTATATTTCATGGTCTGTTTTTAATTGTTAGGATCAATTCTCTTGGCCTGTCTCCTTAAAAAGTCTTCTTAAATGTATACTCATTTGATCTAGGTATTCTAATAGCAATGAATTCATTTTTTGGCTCCTCTTTATATCTCTCTTCCAGAAATCAAGCAAAAGTTTCTACACACCTTTATGTATTTAGGGGAAAAACGGATTCAGCTAAATTTGGATCCAAATTTTATTCAAATTTTAAATCTAATCCATTTTGGATCCACTTTGAACCATTGTTAGAAGAAAGATATTTGCATTTGTGACGCAGCGTTATAGCGGAAGTAAGGACTAGATATCGTTCTAACAGATGGCTTCTTGAATCCACAAAAAGATAAACACTCACAAGGAGTAGAGAAAACTCTCAATATATTTGATAAAAGATGTGATGATTTGCCTAAAGGCTTACAACCTATTTATACTAGTTAATATGTTCATGTGGATACATGAACATATTAAATACTCCACATACATGAATGTTCCAATACATGAACATATTAAATACTCCACATACATGAATGTTCCCATACATGGATATGGATTAATTATCTAGACTCTAGACACATGTGCATGAACTAAATAATTAAAGTAGTGTTTATTGTTTCAACATCCCCCCTTAAACATAACTTAGATTTTCCTAGATAATAAAGCTAACTCTTAGACTTCTTTCTTAACTTGTGTTTGTCCCATTTTTCAAGAAACTCTTCAGCTACTTCCCCTGCATCAGTCTCCCCTTCTTTGAAAGAACTCGTCCTCGAGTTAACTACAGGAATTGCAACGTTAGGAATGGTATGATACTCAAACAAGTCCTGAACATTGAAAGTCTTGGAGATAGCTAGATCGGCTGGGAGATCCACCACATAAGCATTATCATTAATTTTCTTCAAAACACGAAGCGGACCAATCTTTTTCTGTTTGAGTTTGTTGTATGTTCCAACAGGAAACCTTTCTTTTCGCAAGTGTACCATCACCATGTCTCCCACTTCAAAAGTCTTCACACGCCTATGCTTGTCCGCGGCTGCTTTATATTTTGCAGCAGATTCCTCCAACTTGTGCTTGACATCTCCATGAATGTTCGCCACTTTATCTGCCATATGATCGGCAATGATACTCATACCAGGAAGCTTGGGAAGTGGAACCAAATCTAACGTATGCAACGGGGAACGGACATAGACAATCTCAAATGGAGATTTTCCAGTGGATCGATTTGGCACATTGTTGTATGCAAACTCCGCTTGAGAAATAATAAAGTCCCACTGCCTCGGACTATCTTGACACAAACTTCTCAAAATATTTCCCAGTGTGCGATTCACCACCTCAGTTTGACCATCAGTTTGGGGATGACAAGTAGTACTAAACTGCAAAGTAGTATCAAGCCGCTTCCATAGAGTTCGCCAAAAATGACTAAGAAATTTGCTGTCACGATCTGAGACTATAGTCTTCGGCAAGCCATGGAGACGAACCACTTCTCGAAAGAACAACTGAGCAATATGATTAGCATCGGATGTCTTCCTACAAGGAATAAAATGTGTCATTTTGGAGAATCTGTCAACAACTACAAAGATGGAATCTGTACCACGCTGTGTCCTCGGAAGCCCTAGGATAAAATCCATAGAAAGATCTTCCCAAGGTGCTTCAGGAATATGAAGAGGTGTGTATAGACCGGTATTCTGTGCTTGGCCCTTAGCAGTCTGACAAGTATAACAACGTTTCACATACTTCTCCACATCTCGTTTTAGTTGTGGCCAATAATAACGAGCTTCTACTAATGAAATACTTTTATCTTGCCCCAAGTGTCCACCTAGTCCTCCACCATGAGTCTCTCTGATAATATGCTCTCGTAAAGAACCACGAGTGATACAAAGGCGATCCTCGAAAAACAGAAACCCTTCGAGCAGTTGAAATTTACTCGTTTCAGGCAAAATCGAAGTACACTTTACCCACTCACCCTTGAAGTCCTCATCTTCTGCATAAAGTTCCTTTAGGTACTCAAACCCAGAGATCTCATTCTTGACAACAATCAACAAAGACGCTCGTCGACTCAATGCATCTGCTACTTTTTTCAATTTGCCTGACTTGTGTTTGAGAGAAAAAGTGAACTTTTGTATATAGGCAATCTATCTAGCATGCATGCGATTTGGCTTGGTAGAGTTCTGAAGATACTTGAGAGCTTGATGATCACTGTTCAAAATAAATTCTCGTTGGATCAGATACGCCTCCCAATGATATAAACTTCACACCACTGCATACAATTCCTGCTCATACGTGGTCCACTTCTGTCGAGCATCACTAAGTTTCTCACTGAAGAAGGTAATTGGCCTACCTTCTTGAGAAAGAACAGCTCCAATGCCAACACCGGAAGCATCACAATCAACTTCAAATAATTTGTCAAAATCTGGAATAGCCAAAACTGGGGTTGTGGTTAACCTCTCTTTTAGAACTGCAAAGCTCTGTTCTACAGCCTTGGTCCACACAAACTGCTTCTGCTTCAAACATTCAGTGAGTGGGGCAGCAATAGTACTGAAGTACCTCACAAATCGTCTGTAAAAGGTTGCTAAGCCATGAAAACTTTGTACATCGGTAATAGATGTTGGAGTTGGCCATTCCTGAATTACTTTTACTTTGGATTCATCAACCTTGATTCCCGCGGCGCTCACCACATAGCCCAGGAAGATTAAATTGTCCGTCAGGAAACTACACTTCTTCAAATTCACATAAAGGCTATTCTTGCGTAATACGTTAAAAACTTCCCACAAATGTTGTAGATGATCATCCTCATTGCGACTATAAATCAGAATATCATCAAAATAGACAACTACGAATTTTTGAAGGGGTTGGAATACCTGATTCATCAATCTCATAAAAGTGCTAGGCGCGTTGGACAATCCAAATGGCATGACAAGCCACTCGTACAGTCCTTCTCTTGTCTTGAAGGCTGTCTTCCACTCATCGCCCAAACGAATACGAATCTGATGGTAGCCACTCTTCAAGTCTATCTTTGAGAATACTTTTGAACCACCCAATCTATCAATCATGTCATCCAGCCTCGGTATAGGGAATCTATACTTCACTGTGATTTTGTTGATTGCCCTACTATCAACACACATCCGCCAACTTCCATCTTTCTTTGGGGTTAGCAAAGCAGGTACTGCACATAGACTCATGCTTTCTCTGATCAAGCCCTTTTGCAACAACTCATTAACTTGTTCCTGCAAAATTTGAAACTCCTTTGGACTCATTTGGTAGTGTGGCAAGTTTGGTAAACTCGCTCCAGGAACAAGATCAATCTCGTGCTGAATATTCCTCATAGGAGGTAGCTCTGCTGGTAGCTCATCTGGCGCGATTTCCTGAAACTCGACGATCAATGATTTGACCTTATCTGGTACAACAAGTTCTTTTTTTTCCTCACCTTTGACCACGAGGGCATAAATCAACCGCATCTCTTTGGCTTCTTTGAGGATATCTGGTACTATAAGAAAAGTATCCGCCTTATTTGGAGAAGCCGTTACTCTCCCTTCACGTCTCATAGGAGCCAAAACAATCTTTACTTTATCTTTGTAAAAGGTGTAAGTATTGTCTTTACCCCTATGTGTAGTTTTCCGGTCATATTGCCACGGCCTTCCAAGCAACATGTGACAAGCATCCATGTCCACCACGTCGCATAAAACTTCATCTTTGTAATCTTTTCCAATAGAAAAAGGTATAACACATTGTTCTGTTACCTTGATATCGCCGACATCTTTGATCCAACCAATACTGTAGGGAGATGGATGTTTTTGTGTCTGAAGTTGCAACTTGTCCACCATGGTCTTTGACACTATATTCTCACTACTGCCTCCATCAATAATTAAATTACAAACTCGTTGATGAACAGTACAACGAGTTTTGAAGATGTTGTGTCTCTGAATATCCTCATTTCGCTGTGTGTACATCAAGCGTCGCACTACTAGTGACAAACCCTCATCCTCATGGGTCCACTCCTCTGGATTTTCTTCTCCTTCAAATTCCTCTACTTCTTGGCAGTCATTTTCAGTCTCATGTTCTGCGAGATTAACATGCTGCCTTCGTGGACAACGGTTCGAATAATGTCCAGTTTCTCTACAGCGATAACACTTATCACCTCGAGGAAGGGCGTAAGGATTATTCTGGCCACTAGATCCGCTAGCACCCTGCCTTGTATTCGTCTGATTTTTCCATGGGGTTCTGGTTTGACTCTAAGAAGCTTGATTCTGAGTTGCTTCAATGATTGTTTTTCCCTTACCTTGTTCGGGTTGACTCGGCATTGGGGAGGAGTTGAATGTCCTAATGGGAGCTTGGCTTCGAGTAGTCCCTCTCCTATTAAGTTGCAATTCGATCCTTGTGGCTAACTCAATGGCATCCAGTAAGGTATGAACTGGTTGCATATTAACCACATCCTGGATGTTGGCACGTAACCCATCCACGAACCTTGCCACCAATTGCCCTTCTGTTTCTGGTAAATCATTACGGGACGAAAGTCGTTGAAATTCTGAAACATACTCATGAACAGATTTAGTACCTTGCTGGCATCGCTGGTATTGATGGAACAAAATCTGATCATAGTCTGGAGGAAGAAAACGTGCTCTCATCAGTTGCTTCATTCGGTGCCACGACCGGATCTTTATCTTATTCAGTCGCATCCGAGATAACTGTAACTGTCCCCACCATGCGGAAGCACCACCTTTTAGTTTGTATGCTACAAGTTTGACCTTCTTTTCTTCTTCGATATCCATATAATCGAAAAATCGTTCCACCTCATTCAGCCAATCCAGAAAATCTTTTATGTTCAACTGCCCATTGAAAGAAGGGAGGTCCATCTTCATACGATAGTTATTGTTCTGAACAGTGTCTCTACGATTATCATACATCGCAATTCCTTCTAGTTCATCATCAGTTGAGTCTCCATCATAAATGGGGTTGTTCATGACACGCCTAGGGAGGTTCCCCAAACGTCCAAAATTGTTGCCCACCCTTGGCTCACGTCCTTGTTGTATACGAGGCGCATCAGGTTCGCCTACCGGTGCTCTATTAGCATTGAGATTTAACCCAACCAGTAGATTCCGGATTTCCGTCAACTGTTGTTGTTGTGTTTCAATTGCACCCATATAGCATGAATCCCACGATCCTCATCGTTAGGATTTTCTTGTTGTTGTCCGTCATTGGCCATTGAGACAAGGGAGGACCTCGCTCTGATACCACTTGAAGCAGCGTTATAGCAGAAGTAAGGACTAGATATCGTTCTAGTAGACGAGTTGGTTAGATCTCGTTCCAATACATGAACATATTAAATACTCCACATACATGAATGTTCCAATACATGAACATATTAAATACTCCACATACATGAATGTTCCCATCCATGGATATGGATTAATTATCTAGACTCTAGACACATGTGCATGAACTAAATAATTAAAGTAGTGTTTATTGTTTCAACATCCCCCCTTAAACATAATTTAGATTTTCCTAGATAATAAAGCTAACTCTTAGACTTCTTTCTTAACTTGTGTTTGTCTCATTTTTCAAGAAACTCTTCAGCTACTTCCCCTGCATCAATTTGGATTAAAAAAATAAAAAATTATCCAAAAGTCCTTCAAATCATGGATGTATACAATGAAGGACATGGATATACCACTAAGTCCATCAAATTTGAAAATTGAAAATAAATTAAAAGTCTAAAATGCCCACTTCACCTCAGTATCTCTCACATTCGTTATGCATTTATCCGGACAAAAATGCCCCTAGCTCAAATTATTTCTGTCCGTGTTTAATCTAAACATATAATTACCTGGCTAGTTAGACAAAGTGAGAGAGATGCAGCACGCAGAAGAGAGAGAAAGAGGGAGGGGAAATAGAAAGATAGAGAGACTAATTCAGATCCCCGATATTAATAATGTTTCTTCCACCGAAGCACCTGGAGTTCACCAGCAACTCGGTGGTGAATTGTTGAAGTTTCCGACCATGCCAAGCACCTGCACAAATCTTGTGATAACCTGTGTTTTTTATAATAGTATTTTATTGTGAAAAAAAAAAAAACAAAAACAAAAAACTTTGAAATATTTACAAGTATGCCATTGGATAAGTTTAAAAACTTATCAACCCATTTCTTCTCATCTATTCGGCAGAGAAGTTTCAAGAAAGAAAGAGAGAACTCTGGAGAGAGAGAGAGAACGAACTCGCTGCTAGGAATTGTCAAGGTTTACTCCATTGTCGGTGCAAGTAAGCTGCATATCTCATCTTCTTCTTCTTCTATTTTCTTTTTTATTTTGGGTTCAAACCTATTTTATGGGTTTTGAGGTGGGTTTGTTGAATCCATGAAGATCAGAGTAATGAGAAGTTTAAATTAGCTGATTTGGAGTGTTTGTGGTAGTATGTTGTTGGTTTGTTGAAGGATTTGAAGCTAATTTTGAATATGTTACGTATTTCATCTGTATATGTTTGCAATTTGGTGACAACCTTTTAAACAACAAAACACAAAAAACGAAAAACGATTCATTCAACTTCAAAAATGAATCTCCCCTTCTCTTGTACAATAATAACACTCAAGCACTCCCCAAAAACAAAAAGACTCAAAAAAACTCAACCTAAACTAAGCTAACAAGTCTTGAGAGCATAACCTATTTTCTGCACAAGGTGCAAACAAATACCACGTGAAGCAAATAATAAAAACAGGATATAAGAGCACCAAAATCAAATAAGGAATACTCCCCCTAAATATATCGTCTCTCACATAATTAAATTTCACACACTATATTAAGATATGAAGTAAGTTGTACCAATTGAATCTCAATCAAGACATTAAAAACACATCCAAGAATATAAATTAAGTCTTGACAACTTAACAATGCATCAAAGTAAGATCATAAAAGCATCACTTGATGTGTGTGTGTGAATTGACTTAACATGAATCAAGACAATAAGGAATCATAGTTGTTCAAAATATTTAAATTATAAGATCATAAAATTCATGGATCATGTACTTGATGAAGTCAAACCAGTTGATTTCATCCATGAAGATGAGCGAAAGCCTTTTCTTAAGCAAGAAATAGAAATTAAATTTTTTGATATTTCAAACATGCATTAGAGAGAAGAGAAATGACTAAGAGCTCAAAATCAATAAGAACAGTGCTAGTATTTTCAATACAACTTTGAGAAATTATGGGCTCTTTTCAAATTCACAGCACTTTTGTGTTTTCAACAAAATGGCAATTTGCCTTTTCTCACAGATTTTTCTTTCAAGAACACTTTTCAAGGCCTTGTATCAATTTTTCTTATGATTTTTAAAGTTGTAAGAAAAATTTGAACTAGCATATGAATAGTAACAGGAGCACATCATCAAATAAGAAAGAAATACTTTAGAAGTAAAAAGGTGAGAATGTGCAAACATTCGCACAGCATGTTTAGGCTTTAAAAGAAGCATCCAACTATTGGTCATTTAACTTTCCAAAAATTCATGATCCTGTGACTCATATTTATGATAAGTTTTTCACAAAAACAACTCTAAAGATAATGAGGCAAGTCATTCAATGTGCTTCAAGATATATCATAATGAACTTTTCATGAAGTTACAATTATGCAAAGATAAGATTTTAGACTGCAATCTCAATTCATGAAAATGTCAAGCACAATGATCAAGAATTCAATGTCAATACTTACTTATGTCCATATCAAAGCATATTATGAGAAATCGAAGATATGAAAACACAAATAACAAAAACAAAAAATCTTTTTCGGATTTTGAGAATATGACACCAATTGAAAAACAATCAAATCAAAAAGAAATAAACAACATAGTTTAGCTTTAGGAACAATATATAAAGATAAAGAAAAGCAATCCTAAGCAACTATGGATAGTTTAATGTCTTTTCGGACACAAGGTAGTTTAACGTCGTTTTGGACGCAAGATAGTTTAAAGTCATTTCGGACTTGGTAAGTTTATAGTCATTGCGGACTAGGCTACTCACAACACTATAGAGAGTGAGTGGAACCCTTTCCTAGAGAAGGATTGAGGTTGAAGAAGTTCAAATCCACTTTCCTAATCCAAATAGTCCTAATGTTGGATGGATTTGAAGCTTCCTCAACAGAAGGAGTTGACTTCCAAGAAATATTCACTTTCTTTCGACTAGTAGTCAAGTCATTTCGTGTCCTAGGCACACTAGAAAAATTTCTGTAGTCTCTTCTAAACCAAGAAAAAGGACTGTCTCTATTCCAAGCTAATGAAGATTGCTTCAAATGGAAGCAATGAGGTCTTATGTGACCTATCTTACCACAATGGTGACAAGTGGGAACAAGACTAGAAGAATCATGGTATGAAACTTGAGGCACACTTCTAGAAGCAACCCTAGAGGTCTTGATACTAAGACAGTGAGGCCTAATGTGACCAAAAACTCCACATTTATGACATTTAGGAACAAAATTTTTCTTGGGAGTTTGGTTAAAATTAGGTGTAAGATTCATCGAAGATTTCTCTACCTTGGAAGTAGATGGCACAACTTCACCTAAAGTAGGTTTAGTCTCACAAGAGGTAAATCCTAACTCTTCTCTTCCTCCATTTCTTTTAACAGTCCCTAGCAAGACATTAAGTTCCTCGGATCTTTTACTTAAATTGATTTTAAGTTCACGAGCATTTTTGACCTCAAATTCAAGTCTAGAGATGGTGGAAATAAACTCACTCTTTTTCTCAATCCTAGACTTGACAACACCCTCTAATTTATCAACTTTCTCAAATAGGGTGTTCCTCTCTTTCTCAATAGCAACAAGCTTATTTGAGAGAGTGACTTTATGAGTCTTCAATTGACTAACAAGAGCCGTAAAGTCTAAGGCTTTTTGTTTGAGGACCTCTCTTCCTTTTTTCTAAGGACTTAACCTTGATAGCTAAATTCAGATTCTTTTTCTTTAGCGTAAGAGCCTCTTCATACTATTCATTGTAAACCATTTGAAGATCTCCCTTATCATCCAATTCAGCTGCTTTCTCAACATCATCCTCTAAGTCCTCACTAGAGTCATCAACCAAGGGAGTACTAGAAGACTCACCTATATCATTAACAATACCCACAAAGGTAGTAAAATTAGAATCATCCTCACCATCAGAATGTTCTTCATTAATCTCATCCTCATCACAATCACTAAGAGTGGCATTCATGGCTTGTTGTTTACCCTTCTTTTTGTTAGGACAATTTGGAGAAATATAACCTAATTCATAACACTCATAGCACTCAATTGAGAAGGATTCCTAGACTTTGTCTTATCACCCCTAGAAGATGAACTAGAATTAGTTTCTCTTTCCCTTCATTACCTTTTTACCATTTAAGATATTTTTTAAACTTTTCAAAGAGAACTAAATCATCATCATTCAAATCAAGATCATTGTTTGAGACAAACTTTTATGCCCTAGTGGATTTTCAGGCAATACTCTTGTTCTTTTTGGGTTGTCTCAAAGTCAACTCAAAAGTTTGGAATGAACCAACAAGTTCATCCACTCTTAACAAATCAAAATCTTGCTTTCCTCTATAGCAGTGATTTTGGTTGGAATCTGTCACGTAAAGACCTTAAGATTTTGTTAACAACCACTTTGTCAAAAAATTTCTCACCTAGGTTAAAGGAAGAATTGACAATATCATTCAATTTAGCATAAAACCAAAAAAAAGTTTCATTTTTTTCCATCGTAATTCTTTCAAAACTATAGGTGAGAATTTGGAGCCTAGACATCCTCACTTGGCGAGTACCCTTATGAGTAACTTGCAAAACATCCCAAGCTTCTTTCGAAGTGGTGCAAGTCATAATCCTATGGTGCTCTGACCCAGAAACACCATTAAAGATGGCATATAAACCTTTGTTGTTCCAACTACTTCGTTCTAGGTCATTCCTATCTCATTCCTCAGGAAGTTTGGGAACAGTGACACCATCCTTGATCACAGTGGAGGGACTTCAACTGATTTCAACAATCAACCAAACCCTATTATCAATAGATTTTAAAAAGATCATCATTTTAGACTTCCATAGGTATAATTCAATCCCTCAAACAATGGGAGTCTAGTATTTGAACCACCTTCTTTCAAGAAATCCATCTCCTCAAAACCGGACAACACTCAGGTGTTTAAACCTTGCGAGTGAACTCAACTCTGATACCACAGTCTGTGTATGTTGGCTAATTTGGTTGTCAAAAGCCTGTATTTGTGATTGGTCTCAAGCCAGTAATCCCTAAAAGGTCAAGTTCTGCATCAAACCTGAGAGAAGCGCATTAAATCGATCAAATCATCTTGCTCAAGCTCAAATTGCTTTATTATGACTATAGGTGATTTAAATTGCCTCAAACACCTAGGAATGATCCATTATTGCTTATAGGTCATTTTTATTTGAAAATGAATTATTTTTGGCCTTTTGCTCTAGTTGGATCGATCCAATTTTTTATATGTATATTTGGATCGATCCAGCTTTCGTGCCCGGATCGATTCGAGTGGCAGAGGTGGTTGGATCGATCCAGGCTCGTATGTAAGATCGATCCAGCTCAATTTTCAGAGCAATTCCGTGTGAAACCCTAATTTTTTGCCTTGGCCTATATAAAGGGTCCTTAGGGTTTGTTTTGAAGTAGAAACCAGTTAAGAGAACCTCCATAGAGTGTGTCTTGAAAAAGTCTCCAAGGGAAACCTTCTTGAGTATATCAAAACCCTAGGTTTTTCCCCTTTTGTGTTCTATGCATCCTTAGTCTCTTAGACTTTCCTTTATCATGATATGATGCATAGTTCCTTGTAGCTTAGCTATTCCAAACTTCAACTACCTTGTTTTGTGAACGGTTGAGTTCCGTTGTTTCTTAGCCTTGGTGGATTTCTGAGGTGGAGGAGTTTTGTTGGTGGATTTCCGACGGTTACCGTTTGTTACGGTGTGTAATTGTGGAGCTAGGGCTATGGAGTTCAGTCCGTGGAGATGCTGTGAAGGCAGCGTGGATTCGTTGGACGCTTGTTCAAGAAAGGGATTCTATTGGCTTGTGGATTCAAGCGTGGTTGTGGGTAGTATCACTTTGCTTGTACTTGGTTTTAAGTTCATTGTGATTTCTAGTGCTCCCGAGGTTTTTTACCCGTTTGGGTTTTCCTCGTTATATCTTGTGTTCATTGTGGATGTTTATTATAGCATATTACTGTCAACTGAACACTAATTAAAGGATGGGTAATTTAATTATCATATTTCCTTCAAGAAATAGTATCCTCAGAATTTCAGAATATATACTTCGTTTTGGATTTATGTGGGTTTGATGCCTAAAACTTTGTGGTTTCACATTTTTACTGTTGGATCTTGAGGTTTTCTGTGGATTTAAAGTTGTATGAGGTTTTTTGGGGTAAATCTTGTATTTGAACGGTTGGATTTTGGTTTGGTGGAGCATTGATGGGTTTTTGGGAAAATAGGTTCGATATTGCTCATTACTGGGCATTTTCGAGGGTGCCCTATCGATATGGAGATGACCCCTTATCGATAGGTTTACTCCTCGGTCTGTAGGATTTTTCTGCTGAGGCATGCCCTATCGATAAGGTTGGGTGAACCTATTGACATAACTCTTTATTGATAGAGAGTCTATTGATAGACATGTCCCTATCAATAAGATAGGCTTAGACCTATCAATAGGAGGTTCAGGCCTATCGATAGCCCCTCCTTTCTTCTCCTTATTTCCTCTATTTTACTTATTTATTTTGACCTTCTTTCCCTTGAGGTTAATTTTAAAAGCTTTAAGAACAAAGTTTGGGTCTTTGGAGAGTCAAGGCCTTGGTTTATATTTCTTTTGTGAATGTTCTCGAGTTAGGTGTTAAATTACATTATTCTATCTTTTATTTCAGATCCAGATAGCCCGGTAGATAATCCATTTGCAAGCTAGGGTGCATCTGTGGAAAGAAGTTGAGTCTAGAGTTCACATTGGTAAAAGGTAGGAATATATCTATCCTCGCTAACATTAATAATATATTTTCCTGAAATTGTTTATATTAATGATTCATTGAAATATCTTGAGAACAACCTTGATGCATGTGATTATAATCTTTTGCACATTATGTGTGGCATGATTTGTGATGAACTGTGAAAGTATATGAGATGAATTACTTGAACCTTTTATGATTTATAAAACTATGCTCTACTACTAATGATTTTATTTTCCAAGTAAACTCTATTCTCTCTATGATGCAATATTTTATAAATGGATGAGTTTACATTGGTGAGCATGGATGGAATATTTGGAACTTGGCTCAGTTGTACTGCAGGGAATTTAAAGGCCCATGGTCCTGGGTAAAGCTTTAGAGCGGACCCGAAAAGAATAACCCTATAAATGGCTAGTTAGTTAACCGTACAAGGCAACTAGTTGAATCACCCTCAGAGGAAGAACCCCATAGTAGTTATATTTTAGTCTAGCTGAGCTAGAGTTTGTTAGCCCAAAATGCAGCTATTGTGATATTTTCTTGAGCCAGTTGTTTTGGTTTACATTGGGAATGTTTTATAGAATTGAATGCCCACACATATTTTCACAATTTGATTTAAATGTAATATTTTATTTTATTGATTAAGATAATTCATGAATCGATATTATTATTGGTAGTTGAGGATAATATTTCTACTAAGCATACCAGGCTCACGCTATGTTTTATACAACAGATTTTCAGGTGTCTGATAGTAGCTTACACGAAGAGAGCTTATTTTATTTTGCTGTTGGACTAGTAGCTTTTGGTGTATTCCTGCAGTATGACAAGAGCATGGATAGAGTTTTAAACTCCATAGACATTTCGTGTATATTATGTTTGTGCCTAGATGCCAGGGATGTTGGCATTATGATATTTTACTTAAAAGCTTGTAAATTTCTTATATGTTTTCTACGACTTGGGACATATGTATGCACATTTCATTTCATGTTTTTAATATAAATATTTTATATCTCCTGAGTATGGAAATATGAAAGAGCTTATTAAGTTATATCTTCAGTTTGACACGTGTCGATTTACTCGGGATGGTCGGTATATAACGTCAAGTTGAGGCATTACAAATCTAATGAAAACAGAGCTTCTCATATCAGATCTACCATGGAAGAATGAACACGAACTAGTTCACATAGTTGATGCTAGGGTAACACCGAGGAGAAGAAAATCACCAGCAGTGAACTGTTAATGGTGCTTCTTCCACTAAAGCAACCTGGAGTGCTGCGAAGAAGATGGAGTTGTCGTCTGTAACTTCTGACATTGCAAAGCACCAAAGCTCTGATTTGCAACTTCTAATCTGCTGCAAGTTGGACCGTATTGGATTCCACCAACAAGCTAAACCGTTGAGAAGCACCTGCCGGCGAGCTCTAAGATCCTTCTAGTCCTGTGGTGCTGCGAGGTCCATAGGACCAACACCAAAGATGTTATGTCTTTGCGATCTGCGATTATGGTTGGCTAAGGCTCGATGGTATGGATCAGAGTAGTGTTTTTACTGTGGTATGGATTAGAATAGTATTTTTTTCATCTCTTCTTCTTATTCTTCTCATCATTATGGTATCGGAACAGTATTTCTACTGTGCTCATGTTGAAGACTTTGATAAAAAATTGGCATTTTCATTGTGTCTATTTGCTTGCGTTTTCGAGATCCAGTGGCAGAGGTGACTACTAAAGGTTGCTGGCGTGGATAGATGTTGCCGGAAGGCTGCCGGCGGGGATAGAAGGGAAGGTTGCTAGGTTTAGAAGGCCATCCTCTATTGCCTTCATCTTTTTTTTTTTTTTCACTGTAAATTTTTGGTTTTTTTTTTTTTTAGTTTTTAGTTTTTTTTTTTAGAAAAGCTCAGTGAAAACTAGGAAAAATTTAGTGAAAACTCGAAAAAAGCTAAATAAAAACGCAAAAACACAACTATTTTTTTTTTTTTTAAAAAGCCAGTAAAAACCCAAAAAAGCTCAATGAAAACCTGAAAAACTCAGTGAAAACACAAAAAAACACAGTGAAAACCTAAAAAAATTAATTTCACTGTGTTGGGGGTTGTTTTCACTATGTTGGAGTGTTTTCAATGTGTTCGGGACAGTTTCATCTTTTTGACAAAATATTTTCACTGTGTGAACCTCTCGGTAAACTAAAGAGCTTTAAGGGACTTCTTGGCCAGTAATCGCCCTTTAAAAAAATAAATTTGAATCCACTTGTGAACTCACTGTTGAAGTTGCTCTTATAGGTAGTGATTTTCTTATAGGTATGTATACATATAAGTTTATATGAGGACTTAGGTTTTTAGTCAATGCAAGATAGTTATTTTGAAAAACTATCAATTAAATTAAATATTCTTCTTATGTATGTCATGCATATCAAAAACTACAGTGATCCGATGGTCTATTTTTAAAATACAGACTGTGAAAAATTATGATAGTTTTCACCATTGGATATTGTTACAATTTTTCACAACATATATTTTAAAAACCAACCATCAGATCGCTAATTTCGGTATGCATGACATTAAAGAAAAGAGTATATAATCTAATAGTCGGTTTTTCAAAATATTTATCCTATATTAATTAAGAATTCTAGTTCTCACATAACCTTATATATGTAAGTACCTATAAGAAAAGAACTCTTCTTATAAGTATGTATATATATAAGTTTATATGAGGATTTAATTTATAATTATTATGAGAGTTATTTTAAAAAATTAATTGTTGGAGATATTAGATACTTTTTTATTCATATCATGTATGCCAAAAATTACAGTGATCCGACAGTCGGTTTTTAAAATATAATTTTTCACAATTTGTATTTTAGAAACCGATCATTGGATCACTATCATTTACTGTCACAATTTTTATAATCTATATTTTAGAAACCAACAATCGAATACTGTGAATTTTAGCATGCATTACATGTATAAAAAGAATATTTAATTCAAATTTCAAAATACTTATCCCACGTTGGCTAAAAACCTAGACGATTACATCTATCTATTAAATAAAAAGCAGTATGCTGTGCTTTAGAATTCTTTTCCTCCTTCATTCTCTTCTCTCCTTAATTCACTCTATTTCTTCATCCCTATTGATTTTGGCCCTATTTCAAAATGATATGGTATTATATCATTGGTTCTACCAATTAATTGAAGTTTAGATATTCAATATTTTTTATTGATGTGAGAACCATCTAAGTTTCCTTTCGCTTTCAATAATTAATTCTTTTTCTTTTTTATTTATTGTGGGTCTCATCTACTTCTTCCCTCTCTCTTCTTAATTATTTTTTATTTAAAAAATTGATTCTAGCTTACTTTTGACTTTCTTTATGTTATTTTTAAAATTTTATTTTTTTAATAATACATCCAAATTAATTTTCTTCAATTTCTTTAACATTTTTAATCATTCTTATGTATTAAGATACATACTATAACCCTATAAATTTAAGGGTATTTAACCAAGAACCCCCTAATATATGGGTTGTATACCCAAAACCCCCTATAGAAAATTTGATTTATGAAATAGATAAATTATATAGCTTATAAAGGATTTGCTCTCTTTTATATATCTTGATTTTGAATTTTTTTCCAAAATTGGGTTTTGCCAAAAAAAAAGATGCCTCAATTGTTGTATATTTTCAAATAGGTAAATTTATATATTGTATGCATCTAATATGATTTTCAAACAAATAAATTTACCTAACTCATATACATGTGGTGGATGCATAGATTATCATATATTTTCAAACATATAACTTTACATAAACTGTATTGTATGCATCAAAATTTGATTTTCAAACAAGTAATTTTACCTAACCCGTATACACGTGTTGAATGTTTATATTGACATACATATTTAAATAGGTAAATTTATATAAATTGTATTTTATGCATCTAATTTGATTTTCAATGAATCCAAAAAAAAAAAAAAGAGTCCAATAATGCAACTCAATTTTAATGGACTCTTTGAGAATAAATATAGGAAGGGTAATAATTCAAAATTTGAAATGAATGCAATTTAAAAAATTTTCATAAAGAGTTCAATAATCTAAATTTTTTCCATAAAGAGTCCTATATAGTTACAAAATCTAAAAAAAATCATAATAAATGTAATCTTATCAAATAATGGCAAATTTGTCAATATAAAAAAAGGGTTGACTTTGAAATATTCTGGAAGGATCTCACAGTAAATCTAAGAGGGTGTTGGACCTCATGGTATGAAATCTAAATTATAGGGGGTCTGGATAATTTTCCCTAAATTTAATTGTGATCAAACGGTCAAGATCATATAATCAAAAAATATTTTATGTAATTATAATTAATTAGATAAAATTTTATTGATAAGTCCCATGGATTGCGCGGCTTTGTGCTCGTAAGCTTATATAGAGTAGTTTTCTTATAGGTATGTACACATATAAGCTTATGTGATGATTTGAATTTTTAGTCAATGTGGGATAGATATTATGAGAAACTGACCATTATATTGGAAAAATATTCTTCTTATGTATGTCATGCATGCCAAAAATCACAGTGATCCAATAATTGGTTTCTAAAATAAAGACTAAGAAACTATAACAGTTTCACTGTTGGTTACTGTTATAGTTTTCACGATATGTATTTTAGAAATCGACTCTCAAATCACTGTGATTTTTGGTTGTTATAATATTTATAAAAAGAATATTTAATCCAGCGGTCGATTTTTCAAAATACCTACTTAAAAATCTAAATCCTCATATATATATATATACACACAGAGGTGCTAATATAAGGTGCACATGATGCATCTTGCATCAAGTGCCCTCTTGTAGAGCCAATTGCACTGTAAATTTTGGAAAATTGATCGTTGGATTAGATACCCCTATAATTTATGTTATGCCTACCAAAAATCATAGTGATCC
>JAESVK010000143.1:7372-33788 GCA_017140935.1 Hamamelis virginiana | reverse complement strand
AAAAAAAAAAAAAAAAAAAACAGAAATAAAAATTGTAGAAGATTAGCTAATTAAATTATAAAGGAAAAGGGTTTAATTTCTGAAAAGTTTGACACCAAAATGGCAGAATGCCTACTCAATTTACATAATTGTACCAAAAATCTATATCTATATAATCTATATATAAATATAAATTATTTATAAAAATCTCAATATTAAAATAATTTTTAATTCATTAAAATACCCTGGTACTAAGTGCTGCTGATGCTTCTATCTTTCTACCATTGAATTGCTCAAAATCTAGCTCTTTGGATCTTTTCTTAAAAGTCTTTTTTTTTTGTTTTAAATATTAATTTTCTATTTTAAATAATTTTACCATTAAACAATCTTTATCAATTATTTTTCAATTAAAATCCTATTCAAAATATAATTCTTCTATTTTAGATATGTATACCATTTATATTATATTTATATTATCTATATCTGTATCAAGAGTCCTTTTCTTATGAGGACGTCCTCACATAGGCTAGACCTGGCTTTGTAGCCAATGTAGGATGGATATTTTGAAAAACCGGCAATTGGATTGATATTCTTCCTATATAAGACATGCATGCCAAATATCATAGTGATTTGACTGTCGATTTTTAAAATACAGACTGTGAAAATTATGATAGTATCAAATGGGCACATTTTTCTATAATCTGTATTTTAGAAAATGATTGTTAGATCAGTGTGATTTTTGGCATGCATGACAATAAGACATACATAATAGATCCAATGGTTGTTTTTCCAAAATTTCCATTTTACGTTGGCTAAAACTTCATGTTCTCACATAAGGAAGTCATCACAAGAAAATTACTATTTGTATAATTATCCATACTATTTATAAAAGTCTAAATCATGAAAAAAAATTGATTGAAAACAATATCCTTGTATAATTGGAAAAATATATAAATAGGTATGGTCACATATAACTTCAATAATCAAAATAGTAGGAACTTTTTAATTGAAATGAAGATTATTTCTAAATACTAATTTATTTTTTAGTTGAACTAAATTTCTTAAACCCCATATAATTTATTAATTCAATAAAAGTCTAATAAAATTTAAAATGGTGAGAAAGACTTTCTTTTGTTAGCTTGATTTTCAAGGCTAATCACCACTTATCTATAGGAAGATCAGTCTATTCCCTGGATTTTTAAATAGTCATGTGATGAAAAGTTCAATCACATACGTGAGAATGATTAAGGAATAGGGATGTCAATGGGATGGGTTAAAAGGATAGCCCATCATGCCCCGTCCCTAATGGGATGGATTTGAGAAAAAAAAATTAAAAGTCCTATAAGATTTGGGACGAGAGTGGGATATGTTCGCTCCGTCCTGCCCCGAATATCTATATAATAAATATATATTTTTCATTTATTCACAATATTTAGTATTTAAAGATTTTTCTTCTTTCTATTTTTTAGTTCTCTTCACTATGTCAGTGTATGTAAATATATGTATTTTAGTTACAAATACTTCTAATCTAAGATTGAAATCAAATTTGTTGGCCCAAGTATATACCTCTAGAGGGGGGGTGAATAGAGGTATTGCAAACTTTAACAAAAATTACCCAATTTAAAAATTAGGTCTTCCACCCATATTTGTTAAATGATTTTGATGATAAGAAACATTGTGTTTTGATCTCTCATGTGTATATGAATACATTGTTGTATTGCACATGATAATATTGTTGTATTACATATGAAAATATTGTTGTATTACATATGAATATTTTGAATGTTCATTCGTGTTTATTGCCAAACCTTTTTGAATAAATATTTATTGTTTGACAATGTCATATTTGTTACTTGATTAACATTGTCATATTTATTGAATGTTTGTTTGGCTAACCTTGTTGATTGATTGACATTATCCTATAATTCTTGTATATTCATTTTGGTATATGTGTTTATAAGAATAGAATTCTAGTTGTCAATGAAGAAGGCTCAAGCCATCATGAAGCTCATGTACTACAATGAACCTTGCGTGGATATGAATATATTGTATATTCACTAAGAACCATGAAGAGAGCCATTGCATTGATGCAATCCATTTGAAGTCAAGCTCAAGCCTAGCACAAGCCAAGCACAAGTGTTGAAGATCCTTTTTGAAAATCTTGCTTTTATTCTTGTGTGCTTAGGATTTATATTGTAAATCTCTCTTTAGGATGAACTATCATTGGCTCAAAAGAACATGCATTAATGACCTCAACTTTAATTTAATTTGGAAAGTTATATTTTGATTAAAAGTTGATTCAAACTCATAATGTGCTATTTGGTTTTAAAGTCAAAATGTTTTATACTTATTGTTTTGGCCTAAACATCTTTGAAAAACATTTTAAACTTGCCCAAAAATGTTTTGGAACACTTAGTTAACTTGTCAAAGTGTTTGGTGTTGATTTTGACTTAAAAATTTCGAATTATTGCTTTTGCAACTTCCTTAGTCGACTAACCATTTAGTCCTAGTCGACTAATCGAAGCCAAGAAGCAGTGTTTTGTGAAATTCTAAGTTAGTCAACTAATCACCATTGACTAGTCGACTAATGGTTTCTTAGTCGACTAATCACCCTTTGCTAGTCAACTAAAAGGTCAAAAGCCATGTTTTGGTTGCAACTTTGCTAGTCGACTAATCGCCCTTGGCTACTCGACTAATCGCCCTTGGCTAGTCGACTAACCGATCCCGGATCAAAATTTCCAAAAGTGTTTTAAGTTGCTAGTCGACTAACACCCCTTGTCCTAGTCGACTATAAAACCCAGAAATTTTGTTCAAACTGATTTTTCATGAGCTAGTCGACTAACCACTTAGTCCTAGTCGATTAATTGTGTCCGGAAAGTTAAAATGCTTTGAAAATTAGCTTGCTAGTCGACTAACCCTTTTGTCCTAGTCGACTAACTGTTGCTCTGCAACTCCAAACGGCTCTATTTTTGTGCATAACGGCCATATTTGTTTTGAAACCTATTTATACTCATTTTATGAGTCTTGAATCAACTAATGATCATACACAATCATACTCAAACTTAATTTTCATCATTCTTGTGTGATTTAATCACTTTGATTCATCATTCTCTCTTGAGCCATATATTAGTTCTTAATCTTTGAGAGATATTAGTGAAAGCTTCATTATTGTACATCTTCTACTCATTAAAGAGTGTTCTTTGTTGTACTCAAACCTCATATTTTAATCTTGTGAGTTGTAAGGGTTGAGTGTAACTCTTGTAGGTGAGAATCTACCACCTAGAAAGTAGATTGTGGGTGAGTTGTCTTCCACCTTGAAAGAAGGCAAATTGTAAAGGTTTCTCCACCTTGAAGGAGTGATCCATAGTGGATTGTAGAATCCTCAAGACGGGGCTCTTGAGGCGTGGACATAGGAGAAGACCTAACCACGTTAATTCTTGTGTTTGAATCTCTCAAACTCTTCTATTGCATTTCAATTTATGTACTTGCTATATATTGTTGAGTTGTGATTCAATCTTGCTCTCTCATTTCCAATTAAATTTGTTAACTTGTTTATATTCCGCTAAATTTAATTGGACCTAATTTTTAAATTGGGTAATTTTTGTTAAAGTTTGCAATACCTCTATTCACCCCCTCTCTAGAGGTATATACTTGGGCCAACAAAATTTATAGAGATTATGATTAGAATTCATTCTAAAAAAATTTATTGAAGTTAAAAAAATATTTTAATTATTCTTTTCAAACTCAATGGAAAAATCCACCTTGCCCAATTTTAAGTTGGAATTGGGATGGGTTTGGGAAATGATCTTTATTCATGAGACAGAATTGGAAAAGGAAAAACTCTCCCCACGCTGCCCCTCCCTTGCTATGTTGATATCCATATTAAGGAATTAGAATGGAAAAGAGACTATCACATACCCTCTAGTTGACAAAAGCAATTCTCTTTGTTTTATAACACCTTGCATGTAATTGTTATTTCCACGACTCTACTTGTTTACTATGGTTATACATATATACAATCTCGAACCTATAAAGAAGTCCTTACGCTTCTTATCGTCAGCCCACTTTCACTGGTTTAACAGTCTGTATTTTAAAAACCAATCGTTGAATCACTTTTATTTTTTGCACATATATAGAGAGAGATCGTTTGAAGTCCTTGTTTTTTTTTTTTTTGGCCAATCGATATATAGAAGAAGGGTTAGTGGTTAGTTGTTAATGAAGTGGGGACAATAAATGGGCTAATTTTTATCCATGAGAAATCAAATCCAGAACCTCATCCTATAATGTGAGAGACATGAACCATCGAGTCAAAGTTCATGTTGAGTGAAATTTCTCTGTTGGATTGAGGATGGTATTTTTGGAAACCTTGGACATTAAAGAATTGAGAACCCATGAAAAAAAAAAAACATAATAAATATGGGAGTGCAGGTGTCTGGTGGGGACAGGTGGAGGTAAAACCGTCAATCAACCCGTGCCTTGGTTGGTGAATAATCCTCTCATCCGCCAACCAACCTGTCGCCTATCTCAATAACCCACAGATTGATTAAATATATAGCGGGTTTCAACCAGCGGGTTAGTCGGATTGACTGGATGAAGCATTATTTTTTAATTTTTTTTTTATAAACACCTAAAGTTCCTAAAACCTTTTTAACAAGTAAAGACGCCTCAAATTCCTATCTAACAATACAATATTGTGTTATTTAGTAATTAAACTATAATCTAAACAATTCTTCAAGTACTAATAAACTAAAATGCCAAAATAAATTACCTTACAACAATAAAACAATAGAAGCTACCAACTAGATACATAATAATAAATGTTTTTTGTTATTAAAAAATTTTACAAACTAACATATGGTTTCACATTTAAAATTAAAAGTATATCTAACAAAATGAGTGCATCTTCAAATTATCATAATAAATATCTCTAAAGAAATGAAAAATACTCAACTTGCAAGCAAAGGTAGTAATGAAATTTATTTTATATAAATATATTATTTATTATATATAATTAATCGGTGGATGGGGTCGGATTTAGGACGTGTTATTATCTCTATACCCGCCAACCGAACCAACCCGTCAAAAATTCATCAAATCCACCAAACAATTATAATCACGAATTACGGGTGGAGTTCAGTCCAGGGATTAACTGGATTTTTGAATACCCTTAATCATAAATAAGGATACAAGAAACAAATATAAAATATGGAAAACTAAGGGGGCGTCCATGAAATTAAAAAAAAAAAAGTTCTACAGAAGTAAATTAAAAGGCAAACAGTTAATTCTCTCTCGTTTTGAAAAAGTGGCGTCGCTGCTGCTACTGCCATCGGCGTCGTTTCCACACAAAAATAATAAAATAAACAATAGCTTTTCATTCCCTTCACCCTTTCACCAGCAGTCTGAAAATCAGGAAACCATAGCCACCACCACCATCAGCAGGAACATAGATATATATATATATATATATATATATATATATATGTACGTGTGTATCAGTGCAAGTGTAAAAGAGAACAAAAGCAACAGATAAAACCACCACCACCCACTCTCCGTTTACGCTTTTATTATATTATATATTTTATTTATTTTTGCAGAAGATGATGATTTTGTTCAATTAAACAAGAACAAGCTATCATTCAACTTTATTTTCTCGATGGATCGTGAAGATCCCAACCGGACCCGGTTGATTGGGGATTACATACTTGGCCCAAGAATCGGGTCGGGTTCGTTCGCGGTGGTGTGGCGGGCAACACATCGCCAATCGGGTATTCAAGTTGCAGTGAAGGAGATTGACAAGAAACAGCTTCACCCAGTTGTTAATGAGAACTTGATGAGAGAGATTGAAATTCTCAGAAACATCAATCACCCCAACATTATTCGCCTCATTGATGCCATCCAGGTTCGCCCTCTTGTTGTTTGTTAAATTGTGTAAGTGAAGAAATATATGGGTTCCCTTATCTTCTTCACTACTAAAATGTTAATCTTAGCGTTGGGGTTTTGCAGACTGCGGATAGAATTTACCTTGTTTTGGAGTACTGTGATGGGGGTGACCTTGCAGCTTACATCCATTGTGACGGCAAAGTTTCTGAAGCTGTTGCCAGGCACTTTATGAGGCAATTGGGTATTTATTAAACTTTACAGATGAATTTAACTGTTTCATTATAATTACCAATTTTAGAATGATTAGACAATTGGGTATGTTGCCAAGTTTCTTGTTTCTCGTCTCTTTCGCTCAAAATTAAAAAATTTAAAATGATTAGGCAATTGGGTATCTTGCCAAGTTTCTCGATTCTCGTTTCTTTTGCTAATATGCCTGTTGGGTTTAAAATAAAAGGATGCTTATCAAGTGAATTTGTTGTCGGTTATCTTGTTCAGCTGCAGGATTACAGGTACTTAACGAGAAAAATCTCATTCACCGAGATTTAAAACCGCAGGTATTGTGGTTTCTTCTCAAAATGTGATTTTAGATGCCTTTCTAATATTCCCATTTTTGTGCTGTTATGCTATACTATGAAGTCATATGTAGATTAATTTGAGTATGAGTGTATCTGTACTGGCTATATGAGTACATTAATTCCACATTTTTCCAATATATTTTGTAAGAATTCATGCTATTTGTTTGGGCATGAGATGTTTGATTTCACTATGACTTTTTTTTTTTTTTTAATAATTTGTTTCTAGATATTGAGAATTGAATTGTGATACTAAGATGGATGTTTATTATATTTGGAGTATGTTTTCTTGATTCATTTCGCTCAAACATGGCAGAACCTACTTTTGTCAACTAATAGGATGACTCCACTATTGAAGATAGGGGATTTTGGTTTTGCAAGGTAAGATTATCCTAATAACACGTCCAAAAATTTACATACTTTTCGTATTTGATGTAACATTTACTAGTGTGAATAAGGCATGTATAGTGATGAAATCACAACTTGTCTATGTATGCTGCATTGTGTTTCTTCTACGTACAGACATTATCTTCTCAAATTGTATTTTCAATAAAAATTTTAAATTTGTTTAAGAATATTAATTTCTCTTAAATTCGTCAACTGTAATCTGTAGACAAGTTCATTCACTATATATTTTCCCCAAACAGCTTCATGTGGTGGGAAGATTTTGTTTGGATACTTTTCTCATGTCTGACTAGAATAAAACATCATGTTTAATTATTTTTAATTTTTTTAGCTCTGTCTTCTAGACTTGATCATTTTCTGGAGTTACTGGTATGCCAGGCATCTGAAACCCCAAGGCCTAGCTGATACACTATGTGGTTCACCATTATACATGGCTCCAGAGATTATTCAGAACCAAAAGTATGATGCAAAGGTGATGCAACAAAAATTTGACATCAAATTGGGAATAGTTGTAAAGTTTGTGCCGGTTTTATATTATCTCCAATTTCTTTATTCCGTATATGCAGGCTGACTTATGGAGTGTTGGAGCGATTTTGTTCCAGCTGGTGACTGGGAAACCACCGTTTGATGGCAATAGCCAATTGCAGGTCTAAGAAGATTTATTATTGTCAATTTTATGTGAGATCTTTAGTTATGCCATACATAACTAAAGTCAACAAAGCCATAAGAAGGGCTGCTATAAGAAAGATCTTAAGGTCCGGTTATGGTATGAACTTATTTTTGTTCCTTGCTGCATACAGCTCTTTCAGAATATTTTAACATCCAGCGAGCTGCGGTTTCCAGAAGGTGCATTAGAGGAACTACATCCAGATTGTGTGGATCTTTGCAGAAGCCTTCTACGTCAAAACCCAGGTAATGGTTTCTATAGCTGTTGGTTAGGATGAAAGTTAAAGCTTCCGTAGAGAACATTGTATAGTGCTTTTGAAGAGGGTGATTGCCAGACATTCTGTGCCATAAAAGCAAAATTGGACTTATTGTTGTTTTGTAAGAAACTCTTTTTTTTTTTTTTTGAAAAAAAGGTCCTCTACTTCATCCATCCCGCTATAATTCTGTGGGCAACTTTCCTCTGTTCTTCATTAATAATTGAATCAATGTAATGAAATATTCATTCTTCAGGGTAGATCTTGGGTGCTGCACTTTTCCATACCTGACCCCCTATATTTAGATTACATTTGATGTGTTCTATCTTGTGTGCTTATCCCAAAATGTTTTGGCTTTAAAGTACTTTTCTGTATTTCTAATTTTGTACTAGCCCTTGCTTTGGTTTCATCTCATCAACTAAAACAGCCATATTAGTAGACAACATGTGCACATGCACACACACATGCACACATGGATGCATACATACATGCACGAATATTTTTGAACATGACTCAATGGAAACTTAAGGTAAAGGAGTGCTTTAAACTATTATCAGCTGAATTGATTTCTTATTGCTTAAATGCTCACCTAAAGTTGCTGTTAGCTTGTTGGGTCTCTAAAATAGTGTTGGCCTGCATCTTAATCTACTCTTCTTTGCTTGCAAATGCTTTACAATCAAATTAACAATCTAGGATGCTTACTGTGCTTATGATTCATAGTCCTAGTTATTGGGATTGTCCTCTTTGTTGTTCTACTTAGCTCATTCAAGAAAGCTTCCGTGTAAATTTGACCTTCAATTTGCAGTTGAGCGACTATCATTTAAGGAGTTCTTTAATCACAAGTTCCTGGTGGAGCCCAGGTAACACTCTAACCCCTAATCCACTTATCTTTTGGGTGCATTGCTTCTGGTTTTGGTCCTTTATTGGTCAATATAATTCAAGCTACTTAGCAAAATAATTTATTTCATCATAATCTGTAGGTTGAAGATGCATGTTGAGCAGCCTTCTCTTTTGCCAGAAGTCAAATCTCAATCTGAGCAGTTTGAGTGCGTAACAGATGAAAAATTACCTTCTGTGTCCAATAAGAGGCCTCAATTGCAATCTGGGATTTTGTTGAACCCATCTGATAGAAATCCAGATTTAACTTGTTCATCTTTACCTGATAAAAACATCAATATATTGCATAGAAAAGATCATGGTAGCACATCTAGAAATAAAGGTGTCTGTGAATTGAAGCCAAATACTGCATGCGATATACTTAGGAAATCTGTTGATGGTGACTTCAATTCATCAGGTTACCGAAGAGGTCAGTTTTTATGTTTAGCCTGTCACCTTTTAAGCTTATGCTTTCTTAGATAATTGCTTATGTTGACTTATCTGTCCAGTTACTGATTCAATGGAAGCCATTGAAAAAGAATACGTTCTTGTCGATCATTTTGCTTCAATGGAGATTTTCTCTTCTTCTCGTGAGACCTCCCTGCAAGGAAATTCAGCAGCCAGAGTTTCAGTCTGCCCACTAAATAACCAGGATATAACTGTGGCATTGCGAACACAGGCATTGACCACTGGTTCTGTTGGTGGTGCAGAAAGAGTAAGGAGCATTGATTCAGATCCATTGGTTGCACCAACTATATTAAGGGAAGTGCCAGGACCATCCATATTGCATCCTTCGAGTAGGCTCCAGTTGTTGTATCAGTATGTTAATACTCTTTCAGAGCTAGCACAAGAAAAGGCAAGTTATTGTGTTTTTTTGCAGAACAATCTTTTGTTTTATGTGAACTCTTATAATCAATTCCAATGACATTGCTCGTGATATTGATATATAGTTATGTTTTAGGGTCGTGATATTTTTATTTCTAGAAGTGTTTTTCGCTTTTTGCAGAGGGGTAGATTTTTTCCCAACAAGTCCCAGCCGTAATTCAACTAAATCTTATATTTTAGTTTGTATGAATGCTATAAATAACCGGGATGAGCTCTTTTTGATATTTCATCTTTAGCAGATTGTTCAAAACAAGCACTTCAATGGACTTACATCCTTGCATTAAGGACAATTAATGATGGCGTGAGTATTAGGCTCATCTTTCTTTGGCTGGGTGTATTTATTTTTATGGTACTCCATTTTATACTAGAATTGAATTCTCAGTATAGATGCTATTTAATTCTCATCCTTAAGAGACTGCAAAGAATTAACATCTATAATCAATTAATCCTTCAAATTTTTATTTATTTTTTTTTTTAATGAACTGTTGAGCTATATGTCTGTTTGGATATTTTGGTGCAACATGGTCCATCAAACCCATGTGCTTTTAAAATACTGGCTGAAAACCAAAAAGGATAATTTATGACCTCCCATAAATATGTTAGCTTGTGTTAATGCACTCATATAACGAATGGAGACCTTATACCCCAAATGGCACATTCTTCTCGAAGGATGGATCTGTCCTTGTTATTGAAAGTTCTGCAAGTTAAAAGTATGAGGCACACATAATTTATCCTCAATAAGGCTGTGTAATATAGAGCAAGGAAATGGATGCATTACTTCCGTTTTAATGGACTTTTTAAGTTGATATGTTGGATGAGGTCCTTCCATTTTGGGCCTGTTGTGGGCGAGGAGGGATTCGAACCCCTGACACGTTTTTAAGTTGATATGTTGGATGATATTTACTGAACTAGTAATTTCTATTGCTTGCAGTTTAATGCAGGTTTGTTTCTAGAATCATTTTCAGTTGAACTGGTAGTTTTGGCTATATGGAACGAAGTGTTTCAAGTTCACCGCTCTTGGCTGGCCTCCACAGCAGAGAATGATGTACCTGGAAGCTCGTCAGCTAACGAATCTACACCTTTTCAGGAAGGTGCAGGCTTGTCTCTAGACTCCAGAGGAAAAATTGATTTTTGCAGGCCTTCATCTGTTTCCATGTGGGCAGAACAAGGGTTTATGAATGCATTTGATCGTGTGGAGAAGTTATCAGATCATCTTCAAGGTATGGATGGTTGGGCTACATATCAATGTTATATTATAATGCTTTCTGGTTCTCCATTTACAATGCTGGGTTTTGCTTTTCACACAAGATGTGAATCACAATATATTACAGATAATTCTGAAATGCCGGATGCCATGGAAATTGTATACCGAACAGCACTCGCAGCTGGGATACGTGGTGCTGTAAGTCAACCTCCTATCTCACCATCTCTTCTCCTATCAATCCCTTGTAATCATATTAAAAATGAGTTAAATGCTTGTCTAATTAGGTCTTGCCCTTGTTCCAGGTGGATGGGTACTTGGAGAACAATCATAGTGCAGAAGCATCATACTCGAAAGCAAAGCTTCTACTTTCATTTATTGTAGGAGAAGCAATGTCACTGCCACTGAACCCGCCATTTTCATTAACTGATGCTGATAAGGAGCGAATCCAGGGATACATTAGAAAATTGGAGCGTCATCAGATTCGCTCCCAAATGTCACAACCGTCCCCTTAGTCATCACTGGGCTTTCTGACCAAGTAAATACAACCAGTTGTACAGTTATTCCTTGAACAGCTTTCATGGGTTGCTGATCAACAAGAGAATATCTTGATATTGTGATCAGATTCAACATGCAATTTTCAACATTGACTGGTGATGACACGAAGTTAATTTTGTTGGGTAATGACATGCTGGGGGGAGATAGATACATTGACATATATCTAATATAATACACATATATATATCGGACTGCTGGCAATTTGGAGCAGGAAAACATCTTTTATCATATAGGAGTTGCTGCAAGTAAGATTGTTTATTCTTTATCGAGACAGGACTGTAAATATCAACAGAATGTAAATTGTACAGTCTGGTTTTTGTGGCTAGTGCATATAGATATTTCAATTTGACATTGGAGCTCTCAAGTGAATTGCTTAGCATTATTCGGATGGGAGAATACCAGTTGCGCTGCATCTCACATTCTGTTTTTATCATCATCATCTTGCCGTGTTTGCTAATTTTGGTAGATAGTATTTGGCTCTCCACAGCCACCCAATGCATTGGCGTCGAGTGTATTTTATTTCTAGATAGGGAAAAAAAAAGGGATTTTTAGTATATTACCGGATGAATAAATTCTTCTTTGGCCTATATTCATAGTGTAATGAACTGTCTAATGCTCCGTTTGGTAGGAGGAATGAAAAAATAGAAGGAAAGAAAGTAGGAGGGATGGGCCTTCCTTCCTCAGGGAGGGAAATTCTTTTTCCTTCATGTGTGTTTGGTATGATGGATGGAAAAGTGGTTTCCTTCCTTCCATGTGATTGCTAAATTGGAAGGAAGGAAGGAAAGTAAAACACCTAAATTACAATTATACCCCCATATATATTTAACCAAAATGACATTATACTACTAAATTCTAATAACCATTCAAAAAAATTCAGTTATATGTTCATAATTGAAAAATGATAATTTTAAGTGGGTTTCCGATGAGAATTTTTTAAAAATTACTTTTTGTCAGAAAAACAAATTCTAATATTTATGAAATTCTCTTTCTCAACTCCTTCCTTGAAAAGGCTAGGGGGTTTAAACCAAAAAACTGATGTTAAAATGGTCTTTTCAAAACCCACATAAGCTAATCTCCAGTTTTCCTTCCACTTCTCCACTCGAAATTGGGCGGATTGAATACCTTCTTTTTCTCCCCATTTTTCCCTCCACTTTTCCCTTCCCTCCATACCAAACATGTCCCAAATCTCTCTTCTCTCCACTTTTCCCTCCTCCCCTTTCCCTCCTCCCACTTTTCCCTCGTAACAAACAGGCCATAAAGATAACTTGGTCTCTACCTCAACTTGGCATAATATTATTTAGAGTTTTGAGTCTCTACTTCATCTATCTATCTGTCTTAATTCTAAAGTAAACATATATTGTTCTATAGCCTTGGGGATTGAATACCCTAGTTGTTTCTTTGTTACTAGTTCACATCCATTCCACTTTAAACAAATTTCATTTTTCTACTCCATTTTCAAAATTTATGTGAATGACCGCAGCTAGTGAGAGGATTGGTGTAGGCAAAGAACCAATGGGGCTTTTATAAGGTCATCACATGAGCAGATGCATTGGTGCAATAAAGCTAGAACATACGACTTCAATAGTTGGCTACTGTAACGCCCCAACCTGACTATTATACCGACCGTCCCGGGTAGGTCGACACGTGTCAAGAAGAGGATACAACCTGTCCTACTCATTCGCATTTCCATACTCAGAATAGAAGAAATATTATATAACAATATGGAATGATATGTTCTAATGCGTACATGCCCAAGTTCGAGTTATAAAAATAGAAATAAAACCGAAAGTACAATACTTAATGCCAACAACCCTGGCATATAGTAGGATAGAATAATAAAATAATAATCCCAAAGTAATATAGATTCATTATGCAGACCTAACCGACTGATAAAGAACTGCCTAGAACACTGCTAGACCCAATGCATCCTGCGTAGAGTTCCCTACCGCCGAATCTCTACCAGAAACCTGAAAACCTGCTGCATAAAATACAGCATGAGCAAAAAATGCCCAATAAGAGTACAACTTCAACCAACAATAATAATATCGATACAAGGAACATTATAATAACCAATTTACATCAAGGTTTATAAATCAGTATAAACATGGTATGGGTTTTGTTCATATGTAAGTATTCAATGTTTTTCATTTTGTAAATCAAGTTTCTCACAAGTTTTGAAAATACTCGTTGTTCTCAGGTTTATAGCCCCCGGCACAACGAAAGCACGAAAATCACGTTGTTCTCAGGCTCACTGCCCCCTGCACAACGAAAGCACGAAAATTACGTTGTTCTCAGGCCTCCGGCACAATGACAGCCAAAATCACGTTGTTCTCAGGTCCCCGGCACAACGGCAGCCAATATACTTGTTGTTCTCAGACCCCCGGCACAACGGCACCTAAAGTATAATATACATGATATCATTTCAAAAACCATTTCCAGAACAATCTAGTAAAGATGTAACATATGGCATATTGAAAGCATATAAAACATAAGTTAAACAATCATGGTTATTAATCAAGACAAGTGTAAATGAAGTAAGCCATATGTCATCACACAATCATTTGCAAACAAATATAAGCACTCCATACCAACAATTGCAAAACAAGTATGTTCCATGTATCATAATTTGTTTTACAAAGAGTTCAGCATATCTTTGAGATGCAAAAATACACATATTATCACCATTAGAGAGGTTCAGTATCCTACCTTGACTGGGCAAGAAAGTTCCTAGCAGTGTCCTGTAGATATGCACTCCTAACTCGCAAAAGGATAGTCATAGGGGCTATCCTGATCTGAAATAATGACATATAATGGTATACATAAATCTCTGGTCTAAAAATGACAGACCCAAGCTAGATGTTGACTTTTAAAGCCTTCAAAACAACTAAAATATGTTTAAGATTAAGACCTATAAGTAAAAATCATAAAGAGAAAGAGAAACGAGGGAGAAAAATGAAAATATCATTTTCTGCAGCCAAACAGTCGACTATTAGGGTGAGACAGTCAACTGTTTCAGCTAGAAAAATCCGAGTTTGGCTTCTGTTTTAAACAGTCGACCAAATAGTCGACAAACCAGTCGATTGTTTGCCCGATAATTTTCATTCTCCTGAGCAGTAACAGTCACAAACCCACATTAAACTTCACCCAAACTTCATTTCAACTCAAATCCACTTACAAAACATTTTAAAACTACCTTGATCCATCACTAAAACCTCAAATCTCAAGCATAAACTCATGAATCCGAAAACATGGCTTTGAACCCTAGGAATAATCCCAAATTTGATGTATATATATGTATAAGCTTTCAAAAACCTTTGAACATAAAATAAATCAAGTTCTAGAGATAAGAATCCAAGTCAAGAGTGATTTAGCATCAAAATATAGGTTCAAGAATAAAAGTTTAGGTTTAAGGATCCTCAAATCAGAAATTGTGAGGGAGAAAAGGAAAGAAAACTAACAAGACCAACATCAACTCACCTTCAAAGAAGATGACGGAGCTCCGGTGGCTTCTCCGGCGAAGATTTCCGGCCACCACCACCAGCTGCTGCCACCAAAGGTTTCATATCTACATCTAGACCTTTGGAGTTGCTACATTTTGATTTGTTTGGACCAAATGATGTAGAAAGTATTGGTGGTAAACTTTATGCCTTTGTCATTGTTGATGATTTTTCAAGGTATATATGGGTTCTATTTCTTGCTCAAAAGAGTGAAGCTAGTGGTATTTTTATAAAACTTTGCAAAAAGCTTGAAAATATTCAAGGCCACTCAATTACTCATGTGAGAAGTGATAGAGGTAGAGAGTTTAATAACCAAGACATTGAAAACTTGTGACAAAAAAGGTTATTCACATAACTTTTCGGCTCCCAAAACTCCTCCACAAAATGGGGTAATGTGAACTAGCCTTTTTTATTGATCGCTTGGGTCCACGTCATCACCGTGAAATGATTTGGGATTTTTGAAAACAAATGAGTCGCCACCTTATTTTTAAGGAATAAGGAAACCATAAAAATATTTTATTTTAAATAAAACAAAACAAACTTTATTTAATGGAAAAGCAATCTACGAACCAGAGATGGATCCGGGGACTAGGTTACGACGTGGGAAGGTTCCAAGTTTTCACTTGTAGGCACTCACCTCGCCCTAATTAAAGGACTTCTAATTTATTTGGGCTATTTAAAATCTTAATGCAGATAATCCTAAATAATCTAGTCAACCAACAAAATAGTGATATAAATGCAATAATCTATATTAGTAATAATAAGAAAAATAATATACAAACAAACCCTAAAAACCTAGGACACCTTACGAGTATCATAGGGCGGACTTGAGCCCTATTAGCGACTACGTAACTTACTAGTGTTACCTAGCAAGTATCAAAGTCCATGTAGTTCGACTATCCTAGGACTCTCCTATTGTAATCAACCACATCATCAAAAGTATTTCAACTTAATTCAATACTCTAACTTCGAGAGTTTTTATCCGTTTGAAATTACTTATTTGAAATCATTTCAAACTAAAAGACTTTCCCAAAATCCAAATATTCTAAATAATTCTTATCTTTAGAATTCAATTCCAATTGAAAATATTTTTCAAAGATATTTCAAGAAAACAAATCGTATTGGGAGAAATTTTATCCCAAGATAAAAATCTTAAAAACATTTCAAATTCTTTTGAAAAATCATTTAATAATCAAATCTTTCATGGAAATCATATTTATTTCATAAAAATGACATTAAAACTCTTTTAGAAGATCTCTCGAAGATAAACTCTTAAATCAACTATAATACTCAATTCAGATAATAATTTTTACAACAAAGGATAGTCCTAGGGAAGGTCAAGTGACCTTCTTAAACCTAGGGTCTCTAACTAACCCTAAAGTTAGTCTAAAATCCTAAAAACCTAATGCAAATGCATACTGGAATTTAAATAAATTAATCAAACATTCATGAAATTAATCCTAACCATGCATGAAAATGCTCCTAAATGTATACTATTTCCACTATGTGAACCTAGGCATATTTCTAAATTGGATTTGGTCCTAAAATAATTTTTAGAAGTGATTTAAGGACATAAACAAACCCGAACAGATTTGAACATGAATCTTAAACTACTCTAAAAACCTTGAAAACAAAGAATAAAAATGATGAAGATGGCCTAACATGCTTTCTACATGAATATACTATGAAAATACTATAAGAATCATACAAAAATATGGCTTAAAAAATGTTAATTAAACCACTTTAAAACAAATATTCAAATCTGGACAGATTTGAATACATGTTTAAAATAGTCTAAAAAACATTATTAATCCATGAAAATGACAAATAAACATCCTAGCATACAATCTAACATGCTCGACTAAATTACCATGCAAAAACACATCAAAAACTAACAACAAACATGCTTTAAACAATTATTTTAAACACAAGGGGAGGTTCTTACCTTCGCATGCTCCCTCGTACACAATTTATATATTCAAACCATCGAATCCATACTAAATGTTCAAATAATCATAAAAAAACATGAAAAATAAAGACTCAAGACTCATCACTTGTCAAAATAATATACTAACATACTCATATAATCATTAATATCATCAATCGAACACCAAAAGATTTCAACGATTATATAAACATATTAATACTTACCCTAAACATGCTTACACATAAAATAATAACAAAAGACTCATCCTAGACATATTAATCACATAAAATCATACCAAAAGACATCCTACACATAAAATCATACAAATAACTATCCTAACACACTTACTCACATGAAACCATACAAATAACTATTTTAAACATACCTATTCATATGACATCATAACAAAACTCATCATATTCTAACATGCAAATATGTTAAACAAACATCATGGATAATCAAACTCAAACTAATATGATATTATTATGCATGAACAAACAAGGAAGTATTCTCTCTCCTTCACTCACAACTCCTCAACTCTCTCAAGTTTGATGAATAACTTGTTAAAATGAGGGTTTGAAAGAGTTTTTAAGGGTTTTGAAAAAGTAAAGTTAAGGGCTTGTTTGGAAATTTGCAAAAAGATTTATAAAATTTTTTAAGTTTTCTAAAATAATAAAATATCCCAAAATATTAATAAAATATCCCAAAATATTAATAAAATATGATTTAAGCACATTAAAATTTTTGGAATATCACAGCCACTACTTCTCTTAACAGCCAATGAGCTTTTTGCTCGCTTGGTCTCATGGGCAGTCTCCAAGAAATCAGGGATTTTGACTCCCTATAAATTCACATGTGGGTAAGTGTCAGCTTCGACCAATGGTTGGCATATGGTTACTGGGTTTTCTATTTTAATGCAGTGAACCCCTTTCCGCTAAAAGCCAGACAAAAAACATCCATATAAATTTCTTGACACAAAAGAAAGACAGGAGAAGAGAGGGCTGATCAAGGCCCATAAATTTCTTTATGATTCTTATTCAAGTCTATTCAATGGAGTTTTTAAGTTCATTTGCATGGGTTCAAGAAAGAGAAATGAAGCAAAGGTACACAGACATATATTGTACAACACACCTACACGACGAGTTTCGTGAACTTTTAAGACTAAGAAATTAAACAGAATAAGAAAATAAGGAAGGGGAAAAATTAGAAATTACATGCAATCACAAAGGTTTCCTTTGTGTAATTTTGCATGCATTATCAAATATTAAGTTGATGCTTCCCCTTCCAGGCGTATCCTCTTAGGATCTTTCTCTTCGCCTTGGCTACCAGTTGTCACTCTGCTCTCCATAGCCTCTACTGAACACCGTTTGTAAGGTTTAAATCCTGTTCGACGAGCCTTCAGCTTTACATGTCCAAGTCCTATTGTCAGCAGCCCCTCTTCCCCATTGTCGTCAGCTTTTAATAATGCACTTTTCTCGGATCCTTGATGACTGTGGCAAGACTCCCATGTCTTGCTATTAAGGTCTAATAGCAATACATCTTCATCTTTCCCAACCACATTCTGCTTATCCTCCTCAATATCGTTCTTCTGCTGTCCTTTATTCTCCAGATCATATGAAGGCGAAAACCTCTGTGGCAATACTTCTCTGGAGAAGAGTGCTTGAAAGGCCAGCCGTCCCTGCAATATTAAAAAAGATAAGGACAACAATGAAAGCAGAAACGATATAATGTGAAATTCCATGATAAATAAAATAGTCCAGCTACCTCTTCAGAAACCTCCTTCCAAGAATCATTCACAATGCTTGTTGTGCTTCTACTGCGACGATTAATAGACTCACCAGCTGGATGGCTTGTATCAGGTTCTTTCGTCTCTTCCTTGGCTTTCTCATGCTTCTCTAATGCATCTGTCTCTACTTCACTGCTAGAAGGTGTATTGGAACCACAAGAGGAACGGTCCACCTGTTTTCTGCTATTTGGTTTGTTTGAATCATGGAGCTCAGTCACTGCTGCAGCCTTCTTATGGTCAGCAGCTGCTGACTCGATATCTAGCTTTGCAGCTCCACTTTCCTCAGAGTCAGATGTTGACAAAACTGCTGATTTAGAAGGTGAATGTTGTGCTTGCAAAGCTTCAGAGTGTTCTGGTTCCAGTTGTTGATCATGCAATGAAGAATCGTGCGGTGTGCTGTTCTCTATTCCTTCTGTCTTGGCTGCTGGAGCTTGACCCATGTCTGTTGATGGTGCCGCAGTTGTGGATGCTGGAGTGCAGGTAAAGCTGGTGTGGAGAGGAGCACACAAGGGAAGCAGTCCATGAGCTGCCCACCATGCAGTTGCAGCTGCTACAGTAGCAGCAGCAATTGCTGCCATACTTGGAGCTGGACTCACTTGCCTGGATGGAAAACCTCCAAGGGTGCATGCAGGAGAATCTGCCGAAGCTTCCAAATTTGTGCAAGGCCAGAATGTCGCTGCAAAGCTTGCTGCAGCATGGGCTGCTGGGTTCTGTAGCAGAGTAGATACAATAAGGCTTGAAAAAGCAGAGGAAACTTGGAGAAATGATCGGTAGTCATCTTGATTGTTGCAGATTGAGCTAAAGGGGGGATGAAAAGTTGGAAACGATTGATGAATAGAGGATCTAGGCACATTAGTCTGATGTCCAATAGTTGCCGATGCAGCTTGATTTGTGAATGCATTGGGGTGTCCATGAATTCCTCCCATTTGGTGAAAGATGGATTCTTGGTATGATACATCAGGGGAAGTACATGTTCCTAGGCTCCCATCTAGAATTTGCACAGGGACATGCCTTGGGTAGTTCTGAGTGGCTTGCATCTCATCCGTTGGCGAAGAATCAAAGTTTTCAGGATTGTTTCTTTCCTCTGTTTTCTTGCATTGAACAATTTTCTCATGCGAGGGCTGAGAATTGTCCGAGTTTGAGGCTTTGTTCGTGACATTATCCACAACTGTCTGTCTTGCATTGGATTTATCCGACTTCTGATTTCCTCTGGGTTCAAAAGTGACATAAGAGTCATTTGTTTCATCCTGGTTACTTGCCTCTTTCAACAGAGGCACAAACTCCCTAAAACTGCATGCATTTCTGATCGCAATAGGTGTTGCTATGGAATTTTTATTTGCTGAACAGACGGAGATACAGGAAGCTTCTTGGAAAAGGGTAAGCACATCAGAGCAATTGTCATCCTGATTTTCTTTTGAATTTTCTCGCTTTTCATTTGCACCAGGTTTCTGATAGACAAGACAACATTGGGACAGTTACACACACACGCAGAAAGAGAGAGAGAGAGAGAGGGGAAACACTGCCATGAATGAAGCTAAAAAAAAAAAAAAGAAGACATTTACCTCGGGAAGTGGTTCTTTCTCCAAGTCCAGTATTTGTTTACCAGGGCAGAAAGAAGAATTTGAAGTTATTAGTTTACCGTCCTTCGCTCCTGCCTGCGATGCAGGTGCACCAACACCGATCTTTCGAGGATAAGGATTACTTGGTTTCCTTTTCGGGCGTGGAGGTGGAATGTCTATGTCAAGAGTTTGTCCTACTGGAATGCCTTTAACAAGGGCCTCCTTCTCCAACTGAAAGTAAAATATTTGTTAATTTATGAACACAATTAGAAATAAAGTTTCAGTTTAAATCCCTTTCAAGGCTCTAAAAAGAGCAGCCAAACATCAATTAGAGTTAAGTAAATGACTCAAATATTAAAATTGTGAAATGCTTCTGTCTGAAATGTAGGTGTACTGAAACAATGTAACAGCACATTGTTCTGTTTTGGAAGAAACTAATACAATGCAGTCTTGCAAAATGTTTTAGAGGTCATTCATAATTAATGTGAGGATGATAAGAAAGATCACCTCGTGGCCTGGTCTGGGGAATATTGTAATGAAGACGAGGAATGGCTGGTAATGTGCTTTTAATGCAATTTGACTTTGGATATTCCCAAAGAAGCATGGAAGCCTTTGGCATGAAGTTTCTCCAGCAGATTTGGGAACCAATCCAATTATTGAACACTTTTGTACCTTGATAAATCAGCTTTTTCATGATTATCTAGACAATTATGTGGTGGTTTATTTGGATGATATGGTGGTGTATAGCTCTATTCTTGAGGAGCAACTTGAACACTTGCAGCTAGTGTTAGAAAAATTGAAGGATGACCATCTTTACGTAAAGAAGGAAAAATGTTCATTAGCACAAAAGCAGCTCCTTAATTGTGTCGTTGAACATGGCCACATTTGGATGGATATGGATAGGTGAAGGAAAAGTGGAGGACCCCTTCCTAATGTAAGCAAGTTACACTCCTTTCTTGGATTGCTTAACTATTATCTCCGTTTTGTTAAGGGGTACTTGAGGAGAGCTGCATCATTAATTAAGCTACTAAAGAAGGGGAATGGGTAGAACCAAACCTGCCTGTGTCAAAATGCATTCGATGATTCGAAGAATGCCATAATGAGCGATCATGTTCTTACCCTTGCAAATGTGATAGTCATTCAAGATTTAAAGGCCGTCCGCATTAGCTTCTTCTAAAATCACTTTTGGAGAACTAGCTCTTTTGTATTTTTTAGAGTTATGCTCAAAGCATGTCTTCACATATCAAAATTTTCATAGTAAAAGTGATTATGCCAAAAGTTGGGACCCCCTAACTTTAGCCACAATCACTTCTAGTATGAAAATTTAGCCAATCATCTTGCCACTTTTAAGTTATCTAAAAGTGATTATCACTCCAAACTCTTAAATCATTTAGAATTTTAAACTCCAAAAGTGATTTTAAGAAAAGTTAAAGCAAACGGGTCATTAGACTGATACGACTAATTATGATTTAGGTGGGGTGCTTCTTCAAGAGGGCTATCCAATTGCTTGTGAGAACAGTACGCTAAGTGATGTTAAGAGGAGATATATGGCCCAAAAGAAAGAGTTGCTTGCAGTTATGTATTATATTCGGACAGGGAGACACTACTACTTGGTGTTGAAGTGTTTGGTGAGGACATATAACACAACAGTTAGCCATTTTCTTATCGAAATGTGGGTGCATCGAATGACACATAACGACTCGCGGTTGCCACTTCCGTGAATTTTTTATTTTTTTATTTTTTGCACAATATGGCCCAAAAATAATCATACACATGTTTTTACCCTACAATCATGTATATTAATGTTTTGAAGAGTTTTATTGAATTTTATTCAACTTAGTAATCTTTTTAAGAATTTGTATAGTATTTTCAGAATTTTATTATAATTATCAAAAATCCAACTTTGTTCAATCTGTTTCAAAACAAGACATATGTTCCCAAATATATACAAAGGACAACAATCCTCCATTTAAAGTGGAATAAGAAGACGATTCAACCTGTTTCTGGTAATAGGCCCCATCATAAGTATAAACTACTATATATTCAAATACTTGACAATAATCAAGCTCCTCCCATTTATAGGTTTCTTTCTCATTTTAAATCATTTCTGCTTCAAGTTATTAATTTCAAATTCTTCCACCAAGGGTGCTTTCTAGTTTTCCACCTATATAACAGCATTTCATGCCATTACAATGTCATCCTAATAAACAACATGATTTCTTCAGAAGTAGGGGACTACTAGTACTCATACTTTGTCATGAATCTACTAAACCTCTCAAACTAGGCTTGGGTGGTTTTAAGCTATATAGGGCCTTCCATAGGACCATAGGTTGGAGCCTAGGACACTTTCACTTCAAGTACAGGAAAACTTGAAACCAAAGAAATCCTAAAATAAACTTCTTCCTCTAAGTTAACATGTCAAAAGACATTTTCACCATCAAACAATTAAATGGACCAATTAGGTTGTTGGTAGAATTCAACTTCGTCATTAGAGTAGAAGTGTTATGATGGTCCCTTTGGCTACGAGATTTACGTTATATCTCTCTTTAGTGCTCTCAAATTTGTATGTCACTGTAAAAACTTATTTGCACCTAACTTTGGTATATTCACCAACTTAAAATAAATAAATAAATAAATCTCATATCCTAACACATTATGCCTTTCCACTAATGTTGAGAGAACATCTTCTATGTTATTAGGTAAGACATGAAAACAACAAAGTGGCAAAAGCAGAATAGGAGGATAAAAGAGAAAAATGGACACGAACTTGGCAACAAGGCGCTGAGTGAAAGATATAAACCCCTAACCCATGTTACATGAACACCTCAAAGTATGTGAATTACACGTATCAGACGTGACATTACAAGCGTATAGGTATGGGATATGAGTCCAAGATGTCTCCTGCTTGGATATCTACAGCTTACTATAAGTTGCCTTAGACTCACTCGTAATCAATTTCTTTGTTGCATGGAGATTCAATATTAGTAATCACCCATATCAGGCATGCTATGTTCCATTTATACTTCATTTTAATTTTTAACTGATGAGATGGAAAAGAGCATATGGATAATTAAATTATTAAGACATGACCATGTGTCCCATGGATTGGGAAAGAACAAATTTCACACCCAACCCTTGCAGCGAAGTCCATGTAACACATCAGACATCCCCCCCCCCCCCCCCCCAAAAAAAAATAAAATAAAATAAAATAAAAGAAAAAAGAAAAAAAGATAGCAATAAGAAAATTAAATCGTCAATAAAAGAACACCAAGCATGAAAGTACGATTAGGAGTATTGGAAGCAACTAGAATCCAAAGAGACCTCGTAAAAGAACAAGATAATTGATTGTTTGCAATTTTTTGTCTCCAAACAAAGAACATAGTTGCAACTCTTTAGGTATTGCCTTCATAGAATGCTCCTCTTATCCTTACATAGATCCAAAGGAAACATCCCATAGACACAAATTTCTTCCTTTTGTAGCCGTTTTGAGTGGGTGACTAACAAAAGAAAGCATACTTGAATGCCCTGAGGCCTAACTTTCTCCAAACAAACCTATGCAAACGGACAAGAACACACGTACCTAAAAATTTTAATAGGTTTTGAAAATATGGAAGGAGTGTAATTAGATATGACTATATGAAGATTCCTTTTTCTATGGAGTTTACAAAGCCTTTATGCTCAGTTATGAATCAAGTTGGTTAAAAACCCTTTTCATGGGAAGTATTTGAGACATGAAGTATGTGAAAGAGTTAGGGTTATGATGGTAGATTAGGAATGAGAAATTGGTCCGGATAAAGGAATGGGTGGGTACCTTTATTACTTGTACTCGACATAGTACTCCAAAGCATTCATGTTGACAGGACACTTATGTAGGTATGGGACACACTATTTAGACACTGCTATTGTACCCTGTGTCCAAGTGACAAGAGGACGAGGAGTACGAAAAACACTAAACATTTCTCAGGATTTTCCATCATTGGAACGACTTTTTATAAGTAAAAGTAGTGGCAAAAGGTGGTGATGAAGAGAATGGGGTTCTTTACGACGTTTTGGTTCATTGATGGAACAAGGTTTCAATGGATTGAAACTTAATCCTTTTTATATTTACAAATTTTGCAATAAACCCTTCGAGTTATACATATTTTTTGATAAGCAACAAGAAGGATATTATTATACTAATCACACAAAAGATACAAGGAGAGGACAAGAAGTCCTCGGAAAAATAATCAGGACCAAAAAACCCCATACCAAAACATACAAGTGAATCAAACTCAAAAAAAGAAACTGCTCAAGGAGGATAAAAATGGCCTATTAAATTTTCCAAAATAGTAGCCCTTCTCTTAACTAAAATGTCTGCTTCCCTATTAGCCAATCTATGAAACCAACTGCAATTAACCCCAATATGATTAGCAATGTCCAAGAGTTCTCTCAACGCATTGCAGTACCTCCAATTACCTACCACCCCTTCCTTCAAATATGAGACAAGCCTAAAGGTATCTCCCTCCCCAAAAATCTCTTATCAGTTGTTGTCTTTGGCATGCTCCAGACCAATAAGAAGGGCCTGAATTTCAGTCTTAATAGAAAAAAACTTCACCCTCGAGCTTAGAGAAAGAAAGGAAAACAATGCCCTCATGATTCCAAAAAAATCCCAGCTCTCTCTCTCTCTCTCTCTCTCTCTCTCTCCCCATATATATATATACATATAGAGAGTCCTAATCTTATGAGCTATACCTCATTTTAACTAAAATCAGCTAAGAACACAAGCCCTTGGATTCCCATTCACTTAACGCATGATTCATCTCAAGATTCCAATCCAATGGCTCAAGGGTCTTAGCTGATTTTAGTTAAAATGAGGTATCCCTCATAGATTTTTCTATATATATATAGGGCAAACATAGTCAAACAGGAAAAGTTAGTATGAAAATTGCAAATATAATCATGTAATCATCATGTGATGATTTACAGTTCTGTTTACTTACAGTCTGACGAAGGAAGGCTAAGTGTTAAAAATTAATAATTCAAGGGGTTACTTGTTTAATTTTATAGTTTAGGGAGGTGTTGTGAAACTGGCTCAATAATTCCCAGGTTTGGTTTCGTGTAAATCACCTGATATAAAGTTCCAAGTCATATTTAATGGCATTGATAAAGATCCCTTGGAGATAGTTCAAAGGGTAAATTCTTTGGTTTTAGACTTCTACATTATCACAAAGCTCAGAGTCTTAGAGGAGATTTAGCCCTATTGGAATGTATTAATGGTAATGATGCCACATTTCATGAAGAAGATGGAGCTAGTGTGGTGGGGGTAGTTGTGCTGAATTGTGTAGGAGAGCTAACTACATCGTTAACAATGAAAAGTGAGAACATTGGACGTACATATCATATATGTGCACTAGCAGTTCTAGAGGCTCTTGGTTTGGGGCTTGAATTAGGTCTCCAAGAACCGAATCTCAAAGGGGAGTCAGAGAAAACAATTCTGGATATCCCTCAGCAAGCAGAGATCCTTTCAAATCTAGGGAGTTATCTAGAAGATTCAACACACAGTTATGCTCTCGAAAATGCAGATTCTCCCATGTTAGGAGACTAGAAATGAAGTTGCAAATTGTTTGGATCAGGCAGCTAGTTCTGTGAATGAGGTTCAAATGTGGATTGCATATTTCTTGTTGCTTTTGCTTTTAAAAGATGTATATGGATCTTCTTCTTCATTTAATCTAATCACCATTTTCCCATAAAAAAATACCCCCATGAACACAAGGACTTGAACATACCTCAAGAAAGTAGAAGTAGGCTATTAAGGAATTGCTCCTCAAATAGGATGGATCAAATAATGAGATTTAAGTCCTCTCTTCATGCACAGTGCTATGCTCTACTAAAATCATCTATGAAAAGTTATTGGCTAGTTTTATTTTCATCCTGTAACAAACTTCATGGAAATGCATCTCCCTACTATTACTAATGTTTCTAAAAATTGCCTAAAAATATGGCCTACCCATTTCACTAAGATAGCACTTTGTCACATTTCCAATTTGTTTTCAACAATGATCAATCAGACTGCCATGATGATGAAGTAAAGTGTAAAATCTGAGAATTTACTGTGAAATAAGATTTCAAAAGTTTTTTTTTTTTTTTTTTTTTTTTTTTTTTTTTTTTGCCCCCCCAAATTGGACACAAAAAAAAAAATAAAAAATTTTAAAAAATTTTTTTTTTTTTTTTTTTTGCCTTTCCTTTTGCCTCCACAAACACCAATTGGCACATAAACACATCATATATCAATTTCCTTTCAGCATTAAATAATCATCTTGAGTGTCAAATTGCATTTATTTCTCTCTCAAAATTTCCTTCGCAAATATGTAACCCTATATGCCATATGTTCA
>JAESVK010000142.1:1065391-1100889 GCA_017140935.1 Hamamelis virginiana | reverse complement strand
GGGCCATCGAATTAGTGGATTAAAGATGTGATCTCATTTGTTCACTAATTTATCGGGCGATCGGACCAAAGAATTAGTGGATTAAACATGTGATCTCACTTGTTTATTAATTTATTGGGAGATCGGGCCATCGAATTAGTGGATTAAACATGTGATATCACTTGTTTATTAATTTATCGTGCGATCGGGCCATCGAATTAGTGGATTAAACATGTGATCACACTTGTTCACTAATTTATCAGGCGATCGGGCCATCGAATTAGTGGATTAAACATGTGATCTCATTTGTTAACTAATTTATCGAGCGATCGGACCATCGAATTAGTGGATTAAACATGTGATCTCACTTGTTTATTAATTTATCGGGCGATCAGGCCATCGAATTATTTGATTAAACATGTGATTACACTTGTTCACTAATTTATCGGGCAATCGGGCCATCGAATTGTGATATCACTTGTTCACTAATTTATCGGGCGATCGGGCCATCGAATTAGAGGATTAAACATGTGATCTCACTTGTTCACTAATTTATCGGGCAATCGGGCCATCAAATTAGTGGATTAAACATGTGATCTCATTTGTTCACTAATTTATCGGGCGACCGGACCATCGAATTAGTGGATTAAACATGTGATCTCACTTGTTCATTAATTTATCGGGCGATCGGGCCATCGAATTAGTGGATTAAATATGTGATCTCACTTATTCACTAATTTATCGGGCGATCGGACCATCGAATTAGTGGATTAAACATGTGATCACACTGTTAATGTACTGTTTATCTCACTTGTATTTACATTAGTGTTATTACAATTAAAAAAAATAAACCAAAGTTTATCTCACTAGTTTGTACATTTATTAGAACAAATATTTACATTTATTAGAACCAAAGTGTTATTACAAAAAAAATAAATAAAAAAATAAAATAAAATAAAATCAGGTCCCCGGACTGGTTACAGTAGCCGGAGAAAAAGCAGGCAGCCGGACCAGAGAGCAACGTACCCAAGTATGGAAGAATGAGGGAAAAAAGAGAAGGAGAGAGAGAAAGAGAGAGAGGGAGGAGAGAGAGGGTCTTTGTGATTGACATGCATTAAATTCTTTGATTGACTCATGTACTTCTTGTCATCATCAACCAGCCTACTAGTAGGGACCTATATATAATTTATTCAAACAAATTTTACATGTCTTGACCGTTGGATGGAATCCTTTATACATGGATGGTGAGATCCAAAGTAAGGAATGTATCTTCATTCCGGACAGTAGGGAAGGGATCAGCCCTCTATATATATATATATATATATATATAGATCATTTCTGTATGTCATGCCTGCAAAAAATCACAGTGATCCGACGGTTGGTTTTTTAAATAACTCATTATGAAAATATGCAACTTATTTGTTCTTAAAAAAATCACCATTTTTTTAAAGTCAGTTATTTCAAAAACCAACCATCGGATCACTGTGATTTTTTGCAGGCATGACTTATAGAGGGGAGCATCTAATCCAACGGTTAGTTTTACGAACAGTTTTCTAAAATTGGAGATATGGAACCGATCGACCTTGCATAAGGTTATGCAAATTAAAGTTGACCTTATATATAGTAGAATGACTATACACACACACACACACACACACCAAAGGACAGGAATGCTATTATCTGGTTGACTTGATGCAAGTTGCATCAAGTCACCTGCTCTAGATGTACTTGCAAATATTATTTTGAAAAACCGACTGTTGGACTAAATACTCATCTTATGTTTGTCATGTTTACCAAGAATCACAGTGATCCAATAGTTGGTTTCTGAAAAACTAGCTGCAAAAAAAATGGTGATATTTTTAAGAACAAAAAAGTCACAGTTTTTCAAAATGACTTTTTTTTTTAAAATTGACCATTGGATCCCTGTGATTTTTGGGAGACATGACAAATATAAGAAGAATATATAATCCAACCATCATTTTTTCAAAATATGATCCGCATGTGCTTTTAAAGCAGTTGATCTGATACAACTTGAATCAAGTCGACCTAATAATAACATTCCTATATCAAAAATATATAATAAAATATATTAATATATATAATATACACTAAATGAGTGAAAGTGAGGATGAGTGAAATTTGGGGGGGCCATGCCCCTTCCCAAACCTCGTAACTCTTACAAATATCAATTGAGAATTGAAAAGTCAAGGGGCCATGGCCCCCCGTCTTTATGCTCTAGTTCCGCCACTGTGAGTCGCCACTATTCTTGGTCATCGTCACTTTCATTCATCTTCTTCTTACACTATTTTTATTTTAAGAAAAAATTTCAATTTTTTGTAAACAGAGATATGAGATTATTAAGAAGTTTATGGATTTTGAATTCAAAAAATTCTATTTTGATGGGAATAGGAGATTTGTAGGGTTAGGGGTTTTGATTTGAAAATTTTCATTAGGAAATTTTTGTTTTGATAAGGATATAAAGGTAGGGTTTTTGATTTGTTGGAAATTGGGTTTTATGAGTTGGGTTTTTTGTTTAATTTAAATTTTTTTATGGAAAAATTAGATTTGATAGGGATATTTTGATTAGGGTTTAGATTTAGAAAATTTTTTCCTTTGTTTTTCCCCTACAATCAAGTGAAAAGTAATGAAAGCTTTTCAACGCTGCTTTAGTGGGTTTTTTTTTTTTTTTTTTTTTTTCTTGCGATAAATGCAATGCGAGCAAAAACAACAAAAATTTAAGAACCAAGTTCTAATTTAATTCCAACCAAACAACTTATAAATCAAAACTAATTCAGTGTAACATTAGTTTTGATATAAACTAGTTACCTTATTTGGTTTAAAACCTGCTAGATCCAGAACCTAAAATTCCTAAACAGGCCCCAAGGGTCATTATCTAAGCCAATAAATCTCTTGTGTTTGATTGGGTTTTTCTTTTTTAATGGGACTAATTAGGAAATATAATAATAGGGTGTTTACCCATAGGTCTTATTTATAAGTTTTGTTTACCCAAAAATTCCACCATCTTTTCATTTTACCCAAAAGTCATTTTTACTAAAAAATGAATCAGTTTGTTTTTTGATTTTGCACAAACTGATCATTTTGCAGAAAACTGGTGCATACATCAGTTTTTTGTAAGTGCTTGGAAAACTGATGTATAAATAAGCTTTTTTGGACTTTTGGGTAAAATAAAATTGAAATTTGGACTTTTGGGTAAAGTGAAAAGATGATGGGACTTTTAGGTAAAAAATAACTCAAAATGAGAATTTTGGATAATTTTCACTAGAATAATCTACTTAGTTGAAAATGAATCTAACCCATTTAAATTTTATCACGGTTTGCTACGTATTCCCCCCCCCCCCCCAATAAATATACTTAACCTTGTATTGAAAATAATTTTTTAACTAATTGCTAATTAATTCATTTAAAAATCTGATATGAATGAAGTAACTACATTTATTTTGATTTTCCAAATTTAGAAACAAACCCTAGAAAAGGAAAATGATACACTAGCAATGAAACAAGAAAATATGGGATATGTGAGACAATAAACTTCTCTTTTTCCTTTTTCCTTTATTCATAAAAGAATAAATTAAAAAGCTTCTCATACAATCTATTGAAGATTTGTCAGTTTCTCACATCACCCAAGCTTGATTAATAAGTCCTAGAGACCCTCCACTTGGTAATTTAGGTATTGAGTTGGATTTTGGTTTCTAACATGGGATTAGAGCTGGGTCGAACTTGGGTGGGTTCATAAACAAAGTCTCCATCCCATTACTCCCGTGTCTTTACTCGGGACCCTCTTCACTTTTTTTTTGGATAATTAAAGGGACCCTCTTCACTTGCTAGTCATCAATACTTCGGCTCAGGATTTCGTCCACTTGCATACAACTTGGACTGTATGCGGTCTCCATCCTATCTTTCAGTGCCCGAGGGCCTCTTTACCTAGAAACTTGCGGGTCACCAAGTCTCCGGCTCGGGGTTTCATCGTCGGCGTACATCCGAGCTGTACTTGAGAGGGAGTGTTGAACATTTGTCAGTTTCTCACACCACCCAAGCTTGGTTAATAAGTACGTTCTAGAGACCCTTCACTTGGTATCTTAAGTTATTAAGTTGGATTCTGGTTTCTAACACAATCCAAGATTTGAAAAATAATTAGTTCAAACCATATTGAATTGAAGAATTATGCTATAAGTAACTAAATTAATTACAATCTAAAATTTAGAAAACAATTAGTAAAAGAAAAAAAAAAAAAAAAAAAACTTAAGGCACATTCAGTTCGCGAAAATGGAAGAACGGGACTGGGCAGGCATGTATTCACCCCATCTGGGCCAAAGAATATTTTCAGCTTCATTCCCAAAAGAGGAATGTGAATACACACACACACACATATATATGTGTGTGTGCAGTAAGTACTAGCTCAGTTGTTGTTGTTGTTGCACCACCAATATAGAAGCCTTGCTATTGAGATCAGATGATGAGAGCAAATCTCCAATAATTCCCAGCTCTGGAAATTCAATCCAGTCCACAAGACCTGAAGTTTGTGGACACTCTACATTATGACGTCTCCCCACTATTATAAGATCATAATCATGCACCATTGATCTAACTATAAATGCTGTTTCTGGTCCATCTTTCACAATCTCCTCTATCAACTTAATATTTCGCTGCCGAAGACGTGTACTGTCCACATTATTCTTAAACTTAATTTCCTTCAACACCTCAGAATCCATCATTTTTTCCCAATCTGTAGTTCCTTCATTATCTGTAGAAACCAAACGAACCACGGTTAACTCAATCGCGGGGTCTCTAGCCATGCATTTAGCCAACGACAAGGCCTCACGGTCGTCTTTACCTCCAAAAAATAACATGGCAACACAATAAGTTGATTGAGACGAGATGATGGATGTGGAGTGCCCTAAATAACCACGATCGATGAGGATAGCAACAGAGCAAGGAGCCCTATTGAGGACACTATTGATTAGGGTTCTTATGTTTCGGTCTTCCGATGTGACCGAGCCATCGATGCCCCATTTTAGGTCAAAAGGGATTATTATAAGGGATGTGAGCTTGTTAAGTGCAAGAGTACATATATCTTCATGCATTAACTTTGGTGGAGAGATAGCTGTAAAGGCTTGAACTGAAACAGCACCTAGGTTATTTTTCTCGTACTTATTGAAAGCCAAGATGATATTTTCTGAGTATGAGCGTTTTGAATGGACAGTTCTTTTCTGAATTTGGTGGGAAATGAAAAGAGGCGAGGCTCGTCCGATGAGCTCGACAAGGTGAAGAACGTAAATGGAGAGGGGACTCTCTTTTGAGGGACAAGAGGCATCTAGTAGGTTTATCATGGGTGCAATGGAATCTGCTCTGTGAATGCATGCAAGTACTCGCAGCTCTGAATCTGGTCTCGAATGCAAAATAGTCCTGTTCTGGTAGCTTGCATATTTCCTTGAAGGATCGTAGAGGTAATGTACCAGCTTTGGCACAACACTTGCAGCCACTAGAGTAGACAGAGTCATCACTGCGAATGTCTCCTGATTGATAATCTGCAATTCATCATGAAGAGGAAAAATATTTGGGCAGATATTAATTAGTGATCAATGTTATATATATATATTCAAAAATATATTAATAAAATTATGAAGTGAAGCATTAGTTGTTCATTTGTGGTAATGAAATCATGAATATATATATATATATATATATATATATATATATATAATGGTGAACATATTGATAATTAAGTGTTTTCAAGCTTTATATAATTAATTAATTACCTGATTGTCCTCGAGGAGACTATAGGTAGCCATCTCCACAATGCCTTTGGAACACATAATAAGTGCTAGTGTCAATGCATCATTGAAGGGCACGTTGCAATACAATGGAGCTGCCATACTAGCTATGATCTTCACCGAGAAAATGAAGACGATGAGGATTATATTGATCACAATTTGATGACTATCAAACTGGATGGTAGAAAAATCTGCTCTCAATGTACATGTGGTTGCAAAAAACGGCATGATCAAACCGGTAACAAAAGAATCAAGCTTAGCCACAAGAGTAGACCCCAATGGCGGTCCAGCTGGTACAACCAAACCGAAAATATATGGTCCAAAAATCACAAACTGCCCAAATTGATTAGACACCAATCCTGATGCGAGGACCGCTAAAAATATGATTACAATGTACTCGTCCTTCACAGGTCTACCTTCCGGTGTATGTCTAATCACCCAAAACATTGCTGGTCGCGCAATAAAAATGACACCTATAATAAAAGCAAGAGCTGATATTGTATGAATAGCAGCTATTATAAATGAGCCAGATTTAGCCATGCTGCCAATGGTCAGTACAATTACGCTAAATAAATCGCTGATGAGTGCTGATGATAATGCTAATCGACCGAGCTCTGAATTAAGGAGTTTTAGCTCGCTGAGGAGACAACAAACGACGGGAAATGAAGTCAAGGAATGTGTTGCTGCTAAGTATGGAAGATAACCTGCGCCTTTTCCTTCTTGTTTTAGAGATGTGGCAAAGAAACGTGAGCTTATCAAACCAACTAGTACTGGGGTTATTAAGGATAGAATGCCTGTTGCCAAGGCCTTTTTGCCTGTTTTTGTTACCATGGTCACATCCATTTTCACCCCAATTAGGAATATAAAAAGTGAGTAACCAAATAATGATAATGTACCAACTGTGTCTTGACTGTCATGGGGAAACAATGTGAGGTCGAAGCCGTCAATGCGCCCCAGCACCGATGGTCCCAGGATTAGTCCAGCCTAGTACACATGCACAAAATTAATCATCACGCGCGTACACATATATAATTAATTATTAGTTCACTACTAGTGCCCTATAATTAAACACAGATATTAACTAGCTTACATACTTTGATTTCAGTCATTCGATTGTCCTACAAAATGATTTCAACCGTTCGATTGCACATTAGGAGATGGATCCTATTATTTCTGCTCTTTAAGAGCAAATCCAGACGCTCCCTCATTAATTCATCCAGTTTCTAGAAGCTAGCTTAGCTTGATCTCCCTTCATTTATGGCACTTGTAATTTATCCCTGTTTAATTACCAGCCTTTAATTTCATGACCATTATATATAGGATCAATGTTTTGGTCTTAACGTACATTTTACCTTATAGAACTGCAAACTTTAATTAGTTAAGAGACCCAGAAATTTGTGGTCGAGGTCTCTAAATGTGAGTGTTCCTTCAATTAATTTAACTAATAATTACTAGTAATTTCCATTAGTACTACACTACACAAATTAAAGGGAATCCATCGGGTGGCCGGTGAAACACACCTGTTGTAACAATTTCTTTAAAGAATAATTAATGCCACAAGAACAAATTAAATCCTTTTGCAAAACAATAATAATAACAACAAAAATAACAACAACAAAAAATACAAACTCCTGCATAGATTTTTTATTTTGTCAAAAGCTTTTGGTTGTCGAGATTCTTCTTTTGTAAATTAAGAGAGAGAGAGAGAGAGAGAGAATAAATGTTAAAAATTAAAAGAATGATCATATATAGTGAAGAGGAAGGGGAAGGGAGATCGAGTGCATGAGTGTACGTACAATCATCTGGGAGACAAGCTTGGGTAGACCCAAACGCTTTAGGGCAAAATGGACAAGTTGCGTGACAACGAAAATCACGAGCATCTGCAATTGCAGCATTGTCAATGGAAAGCGCAGCGGAGATATAGCGCCAAAGTAACCTTTTGAATTAACATTCGTCGGTATCTCCGTACAAAATGTCGCAATATCCAAACTACTCCCATTATGTCCTCCGTTCATGACTACCCCTCACCAGCTGATCGATTGAGGCCTCCAGACAGGTCTCTCTAGAGGGAGAGAATTAAGAGAGAGAATGGGAATGAAAGAGATGAGCTCGATCGATGTAGAGAATCAAAGCTAGATGAGGAAGATGGGAAAGAGAGAAGAGAGGGAGAAGATGTATGCATAGATCAAAATTTGGTACGTATTTTTAACAAGTTTGTTAGTTTTTTCTGTTTTTCTTTGGAAATGCCAATATCACACGCAGCTGGAATGATAAACCATGCATGTCTTCCGTTTAGTTTTCTTTCTCCAGGCTGTTCTGTTAAATCAAAACATGCCACATCATCCATATGAATAAAAGAGTATAGCCTACCGTATGAAAATGAAAATCTTCTGCCTCCCTCCTTCACCATATATACCTCCTTTACATAATAAATATGCTGTTAGGGCTATATACTAAAAGCCATATTTTTATGTAATATTTTTATGTAATAGACCTTAGTATTTATTTATTAATGAATTTTGATATTGCATTTTAAATGAGAATCTGTATGAGCTATGTTTGCATTATATTATCTTCTAATGTTATGCATGTGTGTCTTTTTATTCTACATAGTAGATGATCTAGTGTATATAGTTTGGCTTACACTCAGAAGTTCAGATCATCAGTTCTTGTAGAATATAAGTTTATTGTTTACAATCTGAGATGGAGTTGGACACACCATCGGTAAGATTGTAGCACATGATTTCAGTAGGTCTGTCTTGAATACGGGGAATGGTTTAGTTCCAACTTCTTGTGCTAGTACACTTGTGTGTATTAAACGGGACCGTATTGAGGTAATTATTTTATACTGACACATAAAATAATTAATACCTCATGGTTATTAAGAATACTTATACTCTTAATCCCGAAATAATTAATGGACACATGCATTTATTGTTAGTTATTTTTATTCATAAAGAGTGAGATCTTTATAGGTCAATAATCTCAATGAGTTGGATAACTGCATTAATTGTATGGTGAATATTTATTATTGACGGAATCCATGTCCTGGTATAGGGATTGATGATACCCCCTTGAGGATACTTATAAGTTTTGATTATGTCAAACCCGGCCTGCAGGTGGATTTTGTATCCGACATATCAAATAAGTTAAGTGGAAGGTCTCAAGGAGATTAATAGATGTTGATTAAATAATATTGTCAGTAATTTTATTTAATCAACGGGTATCTGTAATCTTAACGTGGGGAGATTAATAAGTATTTAATAGCATAGAGCTCGAAATTTAATTTCGAATAAGCTAGGGAGTGCAATTATAATTCTTTAGTGGAATGAATTATAATTAATGTAAATAGGTTTTAATATTTACATTAGGAGCCCAAAACTTATTTGCTATTGGGTCCCTACCGTAGCCTATATATATGCCATGTTGGGCAGCCATTAGGGTAAAGACTAAATATTTTCTCTAAACCCTAGAGGCAGCCATCCATCAAAGAGAGCACATAGAGAGTCACTCTCTCTTCATGTTCTGGCAGTGAGGAATACGGTAGAAGGCTTGAAGGGATCGAACAGTAATCAACTGTTCGTGATTTTTGAGATCAATCCAGACAGATCTCAAGGTATGGATTCTTCTCTTTATGTTAATGGATTCGGATTTTTTTTGTGGCATAATCTATAAGCACTATCACGAGTTCATGGGATTTCCGCTCCCAGCATAAGCATGAGGAAAATTCCATTCGTCCTTCGTTTCCATCCTCCATCATACATCTCACCAACTTGAAACATGTATTTTGAAAAATCGACCGTTAGATTGATGTTCCGCTTATACTTATCATGAATGCAAAAAATCATGTTGATCCAATATAATGGTCGGTTTTTGCAATTTTGAAAATTTTTTTATAAAAATTAATTAAAAAATTGTGAAAAACTATCACAGTATAATATGATTTTTTGCATTTATGATATGTACAAGTGGAGCATCAAATTCAACTTTCTGTTTTTCAAAATAACTACACTTTCCAAGTTGGTCAGATGCACGAGATAGGACGAAAAAGGAGGACGAATAGAATTTGTTGTAATCTTAAAGTACCAAGATCGGAGGTTCTAATATTATTATTGTCACGTTGTATGATTTTAAAAATTTAATCTAAATTTGGTACCCATAGAATTACTTTTATATATTTAGGTTTCATGTTTATTAATTAACAAATTATAAACACCAACTGGTTAATGAATTTACATTATATCTTTAAAATATCAAATTAATTGCATGAATTTTGCCATACAACTAATCCAACTTTAATCAAATTATATTATTTTTAAGGGTAATTTGGTCGGAGGTCCTACATTAGAGGACTTTCATTTGAAAAATCCTTCAAAAGATTCTTTAATGTGGAATCTCCTTTTGCCATAATTTGGACAATAATACTCCTGCCTTTATTTTCCTTTATATTTCTCTTTATGTTTTTGTTTTTTTACTGGCAAATAACAGAAGCAGTGAGAAAGAGGAGAGAGAGGGGGGGAAGAGAGAGGTGGTGCAATCTGTTGCATAGAGGTCAGTGGCGATGAGGATCGTCTTCTCCGATCTGCATCAAATCTACACCAAATTAAAGTGCGCATCTGCAGTAGATCTGGGGTACGCCAAAGAAACCATTTCTATCCGAGGGATCTCAGAAGCCATGGATACAGCTTCACCTATTGCCAACATCATCACCATCTTCGGCCACCGCCTCACTTCCACCGGACCTGCAACAACGACAACAACAACTGGAACAACGGCAACAACAACATGAAGCACCGTTCATCATCAGATCCAACCGGTGACGATCTGCACCATTTTCTTTTAATATTTTTGCACCATCTTCTTTTAATTTAATGATCTGCACCATCTTCTTTTAATCTCTAAGTCATGACCGATCTATAAGAAAAAAGAGAAGAAATGTGCACAGCTGACAAGCACAGTGAAGAAGAAGAAAAGATATAGAAGTTCAGATGATCGGAGTGGAGATGATACGCAATGTGATCGGATCATCAGAGTGCAAGCACCGAACATGAAACACCGTTCATCATCAAATCCAACCAGTGACGATCTCCACCTTCTTCTTTTAATGATATGCTCACCGGCGTGCCAGCGACGATCTGCACCATCTTTTTATTTTAATGTATGATTGATTTCCCTTAGCATCTCTTATTGTCTTAGAATTCAAAATAATTGGTGTTTTTACTGTGTTGGCATTTTCTTTGTGATTGGCTATGGTTGGGTACTTTCACTGTGGTGGGTTGTTCTCATTATGTTTGGTTTTTTCACTGTGGTTTGGGCATTTTCACTTTGAAATCCCATAAGGATATGTATTTTCACTATGTTTATGTATTTTCATTGTGTTATATATTTTCACTGTGAGGTGTTTTTATTGTGTTGGCATTTTCACTGTGGTTGTCATAGTAAAAATACATGCAGGAAAAACACAGTGAAAACCCAAAAATAGCACAATGAAAAGCCAAAAAAAAATACTGTGGGGGGTATTTTCACTATGTTGGGGTGTTTTCAGTTTTTCAGTGTGGGTTATTTTCATTGTCTTCTGGTATTTTTACTGTCTTTGGACTATTTTCATTGTGTGGACTATTTTCACTGTGATGTGTTTTCACTGTGCTAGGGGAAGTTCTGCCATTTTGAAAATTATTTTAAACAAATTAGGGCTTTTCGCATGAAACAAATCTTAATTAGGACCTTAAGAAGGCATGAAATTTTAGGAGAACTTTTTGCATTAAACTTTTACAGAGTAGGACCTCTCACTAATTTCCCCTATTTTTAATTTTAATCAAGTTGTTTAAACCATTGTAAGATTTCTTACAATGCTTTGGAGTACATGAAATATATGCATTTTCCATCAAATGGCCAATCGTACGAGGTGATCTTCCAAGTACATGCAACTCACTTAATGGGACCTATTATTTGGTGGGGTCGAAGATATTTTTTATTTTTATTTATATGCTATTGTACGTGGATCAATCACTCAAAGCAAGCCTAGTAAAGGATATAAAAGATAGGTAAACGGTTTCTATTCACTGCTTCATGATATGATAAATTCCATTAAATTAAAAAAATAAAATAAATCACAGAAATTAATACTGATCCTAATGTTTGAATCAAGTTTTATTTTAGTTCCAATATTATAAAACGTGTCAAAGTAATTCCTAAAAATATTGGTCTGTTTCACTTTAATTCATATACTATAAAACACGCCAAGATGATTCCTAAAGTATTGGTGGGTTTCATTTTAATCAGTCCATATATTGTTAGAAAAAATTTATTTGGATTATCTAGAATAGGATAATAGTTGTGTATAAATAATAAAAAACTAACTAAAAATACTAACATAATGTATAATAACTCTGTAAACTATAGAAGTATATATTTCAATTATAATAGTATATATTTAAAGAATAAAATGAAGAAGAAGACTACTTGAATTCTGTCAAACCTGAATATATAAAACACTTAAATAACTTACTTGTTAACTAAAAGTCTAAAGAAGAAACGTATGAAAAGATTGATCAAGGAAATTGTTGTACACTTTATCCTTAAAACAAAATGCGCCCCTCCTATTGGTGCTTAAAGTTGGATGGACTTGATGGACGTCTGCCTCCCAGGATTCAATGATCTCGTCTGCAGAAGAAGCACTGCAATCTGCAGATATAGCGAACCAGAATAATGTTATCTCTCACTATGCAGACACACAATGAACGAATGAAGAATTAAGTTAAGTGAAATGAACTCTGGACCAGTGGCCTATTTATAGACTGCTTGACGTTCAGAGTTGTAATACAATCCCAAGCGTAGGATCTATCGTTGTCAAGCATAGTAATTCATGGGAGTACCCATGGTCATCTCTATGGGGATTGGATGAGATGTTTTAAGTTAAACTCTTAGGTGTTGATGCCCAAAGAATGTAAATAAAGTGTAAAATCAATGGGGGTTGTGTGTGAGTAGTGTAAAGAACTAACTAAACTAACTAAAAAAAAAAAAAAAAGAATGAAATGTAAATGGTTGGATTCTTGGGTTTCATTCCATCCACAACTAGGGAACATGAATTTCTCACAAGGATTTCTCATCTAGGATCCATTGAAGAATGATCTTTGATGGAGGATTTAACTTTAAAAGCATTTGGAAAGGAATTCTCATCTTGGATCCATTGAAGAATGGTCTTTGATGGATGATTTAGCAGTAAAAGCATAATGGTGTTAAATGGAAGTAAACACTCTCTTAGACATTTCATCAAACACTTAGAGCGCATATAAATATCAAACACTATATGTGCCAAGGGTTACTTGTTTACAAATAGTCAAGAGAAAATAACATCTCAAGTGCTACCTTTGCCAAGGTTTACTTGTCTACATATAGTCAAGATGATGTCAAACCAAGAGGTTCAAATATGGAAAGCATTTACAATCATTCAAACACAAAATACAAGAAAAATGAGGATAAATAATGAAAAAATACTCGTTGAGACATTTTAGCAAACACTTGGAGTGCATTATGTACTAAGCACCACCTGTGCCAAGAAATCTTATCTACAGATGGTCAAAGTGAGCCAAATCTTGTGGATCTGAAGATGGAGAGCATTTAACATTATCCAACAAACATTCAAATCATAAAAATGGAGAAAAACATATTACCTTTGTTATATAATGGAAATCCACCGTAGAATCCAACCCAACTACTTAGAAAGCCATTAAAAATATGAAAACCAACACAAAAATAAATGATTCTTGCACAGAATGAAAGGGAATACAAGCTATAAATGTAATTATACTAAGATTACATAACATAAATGAAAAAGAGAAGGAAAAACTAAGCCTAAACTATCCTAACCTCTCCCAAAACCCTAGTGGAATGGGAGACAAGAAAGGAAAATAAAGAGAAATGAAAGAGAAAAGTGAGAATCGGTCCCAAAATCCTAGCTGAAAATGGGTATATATACCCAAGAGGTAAAAATACACTATAGTCCTTAAAAAATACACAAAAAACCATAAAATGGCTGTCTCGGATAGCCATTACCGATAATGCACACCAATAATGCAAAAGTGCATTATCGGTAATTCACTGCTGTTGTTTTTTTCCTATGCTACAGACTTGACTGCATTACACATCGAACTTCAATCGCTTGTATCTTTCTTGTCCGGAATTCGATTTGGTTGATTTTTATATGGTTGGAAAGCTTGAGAAGTCTAGTTTCTAACCATGGTAGTATCATGGTCAGATTCGTTTTGAAGATAGAGATATTTCAGAAATACTCAGATTAGTCATTTGTTTGCACTAGTTGACTTCGTTTGCTTATATCTCCCAAACCATTTGTCATTTGGCCTTGAAATTTGATATGTAGACTCTAGACATACCTAAAAGTATGCCCTATAGACCTTGTGACATTTGAAAACCTTAGAGACTTTTCTCCAACCCTCCATTTTGCATCCAAAATTGTCCATTTTATATGGCACTTTACCTACAAGAAGAGAAAAATATGAAAACCATTAAAAGTACATATTCACTAATATAAAGGCTCAAGTTTGTATAAAATGGTGGGAATAATGCAAAATAAATATGCAAATATATGATGCAATCATAGACAAACTAGTGCCTCTTCGTGAAGTGCAGAAGGGCACCATTGAAGACATGACTCTATGTAAGAGCTGCAAAACCATATGTAACTTTTCACAATTGCAAAATAGTCATGACTGTTCTAGAAATGTTTTAAATATTCAAATAGTTAATCTAGGGTAGCCCAAAAAGATAATGGGCTTGGTCAAAATGACCCCACCCGACCCAGACAAGCGCGTATGGTTTAGATCAAGACCAAGTTTGGGTAGGTCATCTCCTCACACAAAACTTTTGGTACCCCTTGGGGCCCAACCCATAGGTCCAATGTAAGGGTATATAAGCACACAAGCTACCCACTATTTATTCAATGTGGGACAAAGATAACTGTGAACCAGTTGACCCTGATCGGGAGGCCGTTCACTTTTGAATCATTGTGGATTGTGGATGATCTTTATCCGTCTCGATTTATCCTTATCTATTATCCTTCTCTATTATCCACCTTTATCCTTATCTATTATCCACTCAAGATTGGGTTTTGAAAAATGATAAGAGTTTGTAAAAAACTGAGAGTCACCACCTTATTTTTAGGAAACAAGAAAACCACAAAAAGAGTTTTATTTTCAATAAAACATTGACTCTATATTTTAAGGAAAAGCAAGTCTTCGAACCAAAGTTGGATTCGGGGGCTAGGTTATGAAGTGGGAAGGTTCCAAGGAACTCCTTATAGGCACCAACCTCACCCTAATTAAAGGTCTCCTAATTAAATTTGGGCTTTATCAAAATCTCATAAAAACAACCCTATCATATCTAATCAACCAAGAAAATAGTATAGAGAATACTAGATAATAGATAATAATAATTAAAAAGAATCAAAATCCTAAAGACCTTAGGAGACACAGAGTCATCCTAAGATTGGACTTGCGCCCTATTGACTGCCTACGTACCTTACCAATTTCTTGATAAAAATCAAAGTCCACGTAGTTCGATTACCTATGACTCTCTTATTGTAATGAACCACATAATCGAAAGAATTCTATCTTATCTAGGACTCTAGCTTCGAGAGTTTGAATTTGATCAAAACACTTTTTGTATAAAAGATGGAATTTCATTCCAATTAAACCACTTTCAAAATCACTTACTTTTAGAGTTTTTCTCGAAGTAGATTCCTAAACAAAATAGAACTCTATTCCTATTATAATTCTTACAACAAAGAAGAGTCCTAAGTGGGGTCAAGTGACCCCCCAAATCCTAGAGTTTCTAGCTAGTCCTAGGTTAGCCTAAATACCTAAAAGACTAAAATCATGCATGCTAAAAAAAATGCAAATAAAGAATATAAACTATGCATGAAAATGTCCTAAATGCAAACTAAGTTAGCTATGTGAACCTAGGCATGTTTCTAAGTTAGTTTGGATCCTAAAAATGATTTTTAATCTACTTTAAGGTACTTTAAATCTTGGACAGATTTAAATACAACCAAAGAAGTGGATTTAAAACCCAAAAAGAATAAATAAAAGAAGTGTAAATGTCCTAATATGCAACCTAATATGATATACCAAAATAATTATGCATCATGCTTGAAAACACCAATTTTAAACATAAGGGAAGGGACTTACCTTAGCTTGTTCCCTCGAACACAATTCATATGATATTTCAAACATTTAACATAAAAATGAATGGTATAAACAAACCCAAACATGTTCCTATTAACCTATACTAATTTAGCATACTCAAAATAAACAAACTAGACTTGATTTTATTTATATAAAACTCATAAATGCAGAAAATTTATATGCTAACCTATATGCAACTAACCTTTACTCCTAACCTTTGAATACCCAACTTAGGTACCCATCCCTAGCATGGTATGGACATAGAAGAAGAATGAAGAAGAAGAAATAGAAGAAATAGAAGAAGAAGAAGAAATATGCAAACTTATTAAAACAAACCTAACCTTTTTTGCTTCCTTCTCCCTTACTCCTAGCTTCTTCTTCAAACTCCAAGGACTCCAAGGACTTCAAAGATGCAACTAAATTTTCTTAGGGGGTTGGTGTAATGCCTTGAGGCTTTACTCTACCAATTTGGCTCTTTAAATGCCTTATGAGATGTGTTAAAACTAATTTCAGGGCTCTCTATTTATAGAGGGACTTGAAATTGATCAATGGCTGAGTTTAAATCTCTTAGGAATGATCCAAGAGCTCTAAACCAGCCTTCCAAGGTCTCTCAATTCATCCCAAAGTCCCTAAGGCCGAGCTAAACACATGGCAAGCACTTGGAAGAGTCCTGAGCAGAAAAAAACTCTGATTTTTGAATTTTCTGGCAATTGGCTCGAGTGACCATCCACCTTGGGACAGATAGCCATCCCCTAAGGGACAGCCATCGAGCCTTGAGCCCAATTTTGCCCTATGTGGGTCTGTTTCAGCCCATTTCGACCCGGTTTCGGCTTTTCGGGCCCGTTTTAAGTCCAAATTTGACGATTCAAGCGCCGAAATGATCGTGGTTCGATTCTCCATGTTTTAAGAAGTGTTTGAAGTGAAAATGTATTGACCAAAGTCAAAGTGTTAGGGAAATTTCAACCAATTAGTTGTTTAGGGCTTGACGGGCCCAAATTAGGGTTTTGAAATCTGCTAACCAGTTGCTTTCAAAATCATTTCTTATTCTCGAAACAAGTTTTAAAACATTTTAAGAAAGTGTTTTGAAGCCTTTGAAGGCTTTGGTTTGATAAAAAGATCGAATTCCGGTCATTTCCGGTCGAAACCCTAATTCTGAGCTTGAAAGGGCCCATTGGGCCTTAAGAGCCAAACATGAGCCAAGAGGCTCAACAGTCCTTGCCACTGATCGACTTAACTATCAAACACACCCTAAATATCTATGCCAAAGCCTCGAGATCATTTGGGACAAGATCGACAGTCATTCAGAGCTTTTGTGATTCAAAGGACAGTATTGCCCTTCAAGTCACAAAAGACCTTATTTAGTATCAAACCTAGCTCAGAATGCCATAAAATTTTACAGGGATGTTCCTAGACTCTCTAAAAACTAAATGCAAGAAGAACCGACTCAATCTAGCCTAAAAACTTACATGCGATCATGACCTCTAACTAACTACTCACAAGGTTAAATCTGGCAACTTAGGGTTTTGACACCCTATTTCACCTCAAATCACAGGCAACCATTAATGACCCTTCCCATGTTCAAAAATGGATGTCTATAGAAGCCCCTCGTTGATGTTCATGGCTTCGCCAGTGAATATCAACGAAATAAAATGACATCTCATTTCTGCCACAACAGAAGAAGGATAATCAAATTAATTACTCACAAATACTTATCAAATCATTACCTTTGGAAGTCCTACACACACTTCCGATAATCTTGGGGGACCGCAGTCCTTTTTTGGAAATCACACATATATTTCTAATCAACTTATCTTAAGAGTCTATGACTCTTCTTGGAAGTCACACACATACTTCCACTAATCTTATCCTGGAAGACCGCAGTCTTTTTAGAAGTCACACACATACTTCCAATAATCTTATCTTAAGAGGAAATCTCACACATATTTCCAATTTTGGAAGTCCAACACACACTTCGGGTTATCTTTTCCTTAAAGTCTACGACTCTTCTTGGAAGTCACACATACACTTCCAAAAACCACAATCTTATCCTTAGAGTTTACGACTCTTCTTGGAAGTCACACATACACTTCCAATCTAATTTTCCACTATTTCTTTTGACAATTTCGAGTTATTATCAGCACATGCACTCCAGAATATCATCCATATCACTCATCGTCATTTTTATACACATTTCATGCATATTTCTTCATATCTTATGTAATCCACACAACCTTTATTAATTTCAGCCTTCAAAGTGGGCCTTTCTCAATTACAAACCCTCCATGGGCTATCTTATCTATTCAATCCCTTCATGGGCTTCTCATTTTCATCACTTCACTTGTATTTATAATCATTTCTCAAAGATTACCATGAGAAAACGCAGCGGAAGGTAGGATTTTAAAATTTTCCATGGTACTCATCCCAAGGATGAACTCTAAAGATGAATCGAATAAACTTTAATATAAAAGACGATAAATTAAAGATTACTTGTACATTCTTTGTGATGCAATCCTCAAATCTTCAAGCTTCAAAGTGTATGGATGCCTCCAATGAAGTTCACACGAATGTAAGATCTCTTGAACCTTTGTGACTATGCAACCCTTTGCATAAGAAACAAACTAAAGAGGGAGAGAGATGCACACAGCTAGGAAGAGAGAGAGAGAGCACGGCCTCCTTAGGGTTTCTCCTCTAGGATTGTGTATTCTCTTTTTAAGATGAGTGGTTGCTTGTGCTAGCTTGACCACTCATCCATGTGTTTAAATAGAAAACCACTAGGGTTTCTAATTAACTCTCTTTATTTATAACTTAGTCCCTCTTATTATTATCCTTTAATAACAAGAACCCTACTAGTTATAAAATAGAAAGTTCCCCTCTTTTAAATTCAAAAGACTCACTTACATCCTTGTGTGTGTGACCCATTGGGTTCATCCCAACCTAGTAGTGGCAGGGGACATCTCAATGTCTCCCAAAATAGAAACTTTCTATTTTTAGGTTCGATTGGAACAACCCCAATTTTGCCCTCAATGATAACTCTTATCATTAGGCTTTCACTAGTCATGAGTGACATCTAGCAAGATGTCATGACGTACCCTAGGTGTGGGTGAATATACGAACGTGTAAATGAACCCTTCGTGCTATAGATAATCCCTCACCAAACAATGTCTTGATTAAGTTAGTTGGGTATGGATTCATGTCAAACCCTAACTTAATCATATGTTACAAGTTCACTAGAGTATAATCTCAATTAGGTAATCCCTTGAAAACACTTTTCTTTGGTTACCTTCTGTTTTGGCCAAAGACTTCATTGAAATAGTATCTATGAACTAACCATGACATTCGCCCTTTCATATTAAGGGTGGTGATCCCCTATTGCACACTCACCTATCTTCATACACAACTCACTAGAGCCAATGAGCACCGATTACATCCTTATGATTAAAGGTGTACGAGATACTATCAAACTCTAGTAATTTATGCATAAGATAACATGTGGTGTCTTAGGTCTAAGGATTACTAATGTGACTATACACATGAGCAGCTTTTGACATACAAATAAAATTTCATAAGTTGTACTCATATTGGTCACGCTCGGTGTACTTGTTCTCTAACAAGCGCCCACAGGTTTACTATAGTGTCTCTACACAGATGGTTTGAGACTCACCATCCTCCAATGGAGCTAGTATAACCTGTGCTAATATTAACGGTTTATAATCGCCCAAATATATAAACCTATGATTTGGAACTAGTCTAGGACAGATTACTTGAAAGTTATAAGTCTCTTTATCTCAACACTTTGAGATATAACTCTCTATCATACTATCCAAGGACTTTATCATGAACAGTAGTTAAACACAAGTTTACATGATAAATAATAACCATTTTATTCATGAATAAAGTTTCATACGTGAATTTATAATGAAATATAATCCCTAAATACAACTAAACAATTGGTTTTAGGGCACATATCTAACAATCTCCCACTTGCACTAAATCCAATTAGTGATGTACTTCATCCCCATCTTCTCAAGATGTCGATCCAAGACTTTCTGGGTAAGAGCCTTGGTAAGTGGGTCTGCGGTGTTATCCTCAGATGCTACTCTTTGCCTACTGATATCTCATCGCTCTATGATTTCTCGAATCATGTGGAAATGCCTTTCAATGTGCTTGGATTTATGATGAGGCCTTGGTTCCTTGGCTTGAGCAATAGCCCCATTGTTGTCACAATACAAAGGTATAGGTGACTCTATGGCTGGAACCACTCCAAGTTCTGAAATGAACTTCCTAATCCAAACAGCTTCCTTGGCAGCTTCGGAGGTGGCTACATACTCAGCTTTTGTAGTGGAATCCGCTGTAATGGACTGCTTACAGATCTTCCAACTAAACACTCCACCATTTAAGGTGAATAAATATCCAGATGTAGACTTTCTATCACCTATATCTGACTGGAAGTTAGAGTCAGTGAAACCATCTACTTTAAGCTCATCTCCTCTATAGACAAGAGCCAAATCCTTAGTCCTTCTCAAGTACTTAAGGATGCCCTTGACTGCCACACAGTGTGCCTCACCTGGGTTAGACTGATATCTGCTGACAACACTTACAACATGACTGATATCAGGTATTGTACATAGCATAGCATACATAAGACTCCCCACAGCTTATGCATAAGGGATCTTACTCATATGCTCTCTCTCTTGATTTGTCTTAGGAGACATATCCTTGGAGAGATGAATTTCATGTCTAAAGGGAAGTAAACCCCTTTTGGAATTCTCCATAATGAACCTCTTCAGTATTTTATCTATGTACATAGATTGTGAGAGATCAAGCAACCTCTCAAATCTATCTTTATAGATCTTTATACCCAATATGTAGGTTACTTCTCCCAAATCCTTCATGGAGAAGTTGCTAGAGAGCCAAAGTTTTACCGATGAAATCATTCCTACATCATTCCCAATGATTAGGATGTCGTCCACATATAGGACCAAGAATGTGACTCCACTCCCACTAACTTTCTTGTACACACATGGTTCATCCATATTCTGAAGGAAGCCAAACGATTTGACTGCTTCATTGAATCGAATGTTCCAACTTCGAGAAGCTTGTTTTAGTCCATAAATGGACCGCTATAGCTTGCACACTTTGTGGTCCTCACCACTGGATATAAAGCCCTTAGGCTGTTCCATATAAAGATCTTCCTCAATGTTTCCATTAAGGAAGGCGGTCTTTACATCCATTTGACATATCTCATAGTCATAGTGTGCGGCTATAGCCAACAAGATCCTAATGGATTTCAGCATAGCTACTGGCGAAAAGGTTTCCTCATAGTCAACACCTTGCTTTTGATTATATCCTTTTGCCACTAGTCTAGCTTTGTAGGTCTCTACCTTTCCATCCGAGCCTATCTTCCTTTTGTAAATCCATTTACAGCCTATAGGTACTATACCCTCAGGTGGATTTACCAAAGTCCAGACTTGGTTAGAATACATCGAATCCATTTCAGATTTCAAGGCCTCTTGCCATCTACTCGAGTCGATGTCCATCATCACTCCTTCGTATGTAGTAGGATCATCTAGATGTTCCTTGTCGCCAAGAAACAACTCCTCTCTCATCTCATGAAGATAACCATATCTATTTGGAGGAACAAATATCCTATTAGATCTACAAAGTGGTGGTGTAACAGTAGGTTCTGCCTCAACAAGGCAGGAGTGGTATCAGTGTTGATTTGTGTACTCTCGGATAATTCCTCGAGATCTATCACTTGACCTTTGCCTCCTTTTTAAATGAATTCTCTCTCTAGAAAGATGGCAAACTTACTAACGAAGACTTTCTCTTCACTAGTGTGATAGAAATAGTATCCCAATGACTATTTTGGGTACCCCACAAATCTATATTTATTTGATCTTACTTTCAATTTGGTTGCATTTTGGTTCTTAACGTATGCAACAGAACCCCAAACCCTTAGATGCTTAAGGCTTTGTTTCTTCCCATACCACATCTCATATGGTGTCTTAGGGACAGACTTGGAAGGAACCCTGTTCAACAAGTAAGCGGCTGTCTCCAATGCATATCCCCAAAAGGATATTGGCATATTAGTGTAACTCAGCATCGATCGCACCATGCCCATCAAAGTACGATTTCTCCTTTCAGATACACCATTAAGCTGAGGTGTACCAGGAGGAGTCCACTGCGATAATATGCCAGCCTCAGTAAGATGATCCAAAAACTCAGTGGTTAAGTATTCTCTTCCTCGATCCGATCGAAGAGCATTAATACTTTTGCCAGTCTGTTTCTCTACTTCAGCTCTGAAGTCTTTGAACTTTTCAAAGGATTTAGACTTGTGTTTCATAAGATACACAGTCCCTAACTGTGAGTGATCATCGGTGAAGGTAATGAAGTAGGTGAAACCACCCCTGGCAACTTTATTTAAAGGTCCATATACATCAGAATGTATTAACCCTAGTATGTCTCCTACCCTCTTACTGTGACCAGTAAATGGCGATTTGGTCATTTTACCCATGAGACAAGGTTCACAGGTAGGTAAGGGTACAAGTACATATGAGCCCAGTTGCCCATCCTTACCTAACTTGTTAATCCTTTCCTCACTAATATGACCTAATCTTAAATGCCATACATAGGTTGAGTCTTTTTCATCACGAGGTCTTTTATGCCTTTCAGCATTATGATTTTTCTCTAAACAGTTCACACTACCATCCATATTCAAGAAATACAAACTGCTTAGATATATGCCAGAACCAACTGATTTATTCCCAATAGAAATAGTACAAACATTCCTATCGAAAACAAAGCCATAGCTAGAACGTGTTAAGGATGAAACCGAAACAATGTTCCTGACTATACCTGGCATAAACAAACAGTCCTCTAATTTCAGAACATGCCCTGATGGTAAAATCAAGTCACAAGTCCCAACAGCTAATGTAGCAACGTTTGCTCCATTTCCAACTCGAAGGGAAACTTGATCTCGACCTAATTGTCTGCTTCCTCTAAGTTCTTTAATATTGTTACATATGTGAGAACTAGCTCCGGTATCCAATACCCAAGAGTAAGAGTAAGCAGAGCTAACTGATAGATAAAACCCTAAACTAGAAACGATTCCTAATTCCTTATACTGCTCAATGTTACAAGATTTAGTCAAACAATAGTCATATTTAGTTTCGAATATTTGTTTGAGTATAACTATGATATTTACAAAAATAAGTAACAGATTAATATATTTCACTAAACCATAATAACTTGGTCTTTAGTTTTATGGTGTCTCCCATTATTTTATCAAATCCCATACACCCTTTATAGGATTCGAGAATTCAAAATTTGAATTCTAAATAGGGATTGGGGTCCCATTTGAACTAGTCAACCTCACATGATAGTTTTTTGGACCACTACTCCAAAGGGGTGGATAACTCTTTATCCAATGCTTCACTAAGCAAGTTCCAATCTTCCTTTAGCCTCTAAAATACAGTAACCTCACATAATAGTTTCTTGGTTAGTATACTTTAGTTAGATCACACCCACCATTCACACAAGTATGGTCAATTGAATGATGCACGCCTCACATAATAGTTTCTTGGGATGCACCATTTTCGCACCTTGTGATATCCCATATGTAATAAGATATGATGAACCCTCAAAATGAATGTGTTCCCACATATCTGCAGCCAAACACATCCACCATAAGAATCCACCTACCTTATAATGGTAGAAGGCTAGGATAAAACATTCATATGCCTATTCCTTACAATTTAATTTTGAAAACGAGGGGTTTTAGGTCTCATCAGATATTAAAATACATCACATGCATTTATATATCACATATATATATTATTAACCATTCTTTATTATTAGTACTTTTATGATACTCCCACTATCCATAAAGGAACAAGACACTATCATGAAAGACATTTAATAATATGGTTAATGGGCCCCTAGAACATACATCTAACATATATATGGGCCTTAATGGAAAGATTATGGACTTTTTAGGTTGGGCCCAACTAGAGCCAATAGTTGAGCCCTAGGTCTTATGTGGGTTTTGTGATCGCAATTTTAACCTGTAACTATTACATAAAAGAAAAGATCGTTTCAAGATCTTCTCAAGGTCTTCTCTTTGTCCTCCCACTGCCCCATGCATCCTCTGGTCCACCACGCACCTTCTCGATCTTTGATGTACATTTACATAAATGAAGAAAAGGTATAAAGGATATAGGGGATACATATGGAAAGAAGGGAGAAGGCATGCAAGCCTTAATTAAAATTACATCACCAATAATTTAAACTATTTTAGATTACAACCCATAAAAGATACACATCACATGCGGCCAATCACATCCAGTTAAATTGGTCTTTAAGTCCATAACTTTCCATATTTTAATTTAAAAAATTTCATTGCATAAATTAAAGCAATAACGGAACAAGTAATAAATGGCAATGGCATATATTAAAACATGTTTTTATTCTATTTATCATCTTATGAAAATAGAACCCAATTTTAATCGAATTAAAAAATTATGTAACTCTTTACTTTAGTGTTTTCTCTAAAACACCAAGAATCAGCCCCTGTTTTGCATCAATTATTTGCCTCATTTAAAACACCTTTTTAAATATGAGAACACCTTCGTTCACTAGGATTTTCAGTGTTCTTTCCAATGGTACGGGTCTTGTTAAGTGATTCCAACGTTTGGTGTCACTTTAAGGTCTTTAGTGACTTTAACTCCAAACCTTGACAGATTTGAGAATAAGTCACAAAAAACTTAATGCGGCTATCTAAAGTCAAAATAAATTGTGGGAACTCTTCCTACATTTAGTTAAGACCTTATATTAGTGAAGTTGATAGGTGGCCTGTTGTAAAAACCATTAGAAATAAATTAAAATGAATTTACAACATTGCAACAGTTGCTGCCCAGAAAAACAGCATACTGTTATGACTTTATAAAATTTATAAATCATATCAAAGCAACATATTTTCATGTACTAACCATTAGAACAATTAAATATATTAGTATGGATGATCCCTAAGCATTTTAATCCAATTAAAAAGCCCAACACCAAGTGTTTAATCCTTAATCCCCAAATTTGGCAATTAGGGTTTCCAAAACCTAATTTCACTCTTTTGATTTATTTCTTCGCCTTTTTGAATTTTAAAATGTTTCAAAATAATTTTGCAATCAAATAAACATTCAATAAAACATTTGTGAAGACTAACAAATCAAAATTAAGATCTAGAGTAGTTAACCCTAGTGTGGCCGTGAATTACAAGATGGGATTGGGAATTAGGGTTTTGTAATTTTGACTATTCCAAGATTCAAAGATCATGAATAATAATATCACAATTTAGGGTTTCTTATTTAAAAAGATTCAAACCCGTAGAATCTTGAAAAAACAAGAAATTGAAGAACTCTGAGGGAAACTTACCTAATTCTTTATAGGGTTTCTTAAATCCCTATATGCAGCCACCTAAATATTAATTAATCTTATTAATTAACACACTAATAACCTAACTAATTTCACAAATCAAAAAGGCAAGAAGACACATAATTAAAACTAATCCAATTAGGGTTTCATCAAGATTCATTAAAGAATCAAGATTAGGGTTTCGAAAACCCTAAGTGTGCTTCCATCTTCAAACCGCCATCTAGGGTTTCTAAAACCCTTATGGCCATACCAAGCTAGGGTTTCAAACCCATGGTGGCCGTGAACCATATTAGGGTTACAAACCCTAAAATCTGCCCCTATGTACAAGCCGCCTATACTAGGGTTTATAATACATGAGGCCGTGATTATATGAGGGTTAAAGAACCCTATTTGCAGCCCCATTTTCGTCCATGGTTGTGGTTTCACAAACCTTGATTAGCAAATAAAAAAACAAAACAAAACAACAAGGGTTCACTAACCCTATAGGGCCAAAACTTTCAATGGGGTTTTCTCAAATCCCAAATTAATTAAAAATAGTTTTTAACATATGCCATACCAATCCATTCATGATTCGAATCATGGATTAGAGTTGGCTCTGATACCACTGAAAGATTACTATGAGAAAACGCAGCGGAAGGTAGGATTTTAAAATTTTCCATGGTACTCATCCCAAGGATGAACTCTAAAGATGAATCGAATCAACTTTAATATAAAAGACGATAAATTAAAGCTTACTTGTATATTCTTTGTGATGCAATCCTCAAATCTTCAAGCTCCAAAGTGTATGGATGCCTCTAATGAAGTCCACACGAATGTAAGATCTATTGAACCTTTGTGACTATGCAACCCTTTGCATGAGAGACAAAATAAAGAGGGAGAGAGATGCACACGGCTTGGAAGAGAGAGAGAGAGCACGGCCTCCTTAGGGTTTCTCCTCTAGGGTTGTGTATTCTCTTTTTAAGATGAGTGGATGCTTGTGCAAGCTTGACCACTCATCCATGTGTTTAAATAGAAAACCACTAGGGTTTCTAATTAACTCTCTTTATTTATAACTTAGTCCCCCTTATTATTAACCTTTAATAATAAGAACTCTACTAGTTATAAAATAGAAAGTTCCCCTCTTTTAAATTCAAAAGACTCACTTACATCCTTGTGTGTGTGACCCATTGGGTTCATCCCAACCTAGTAGTGGCAGGGGACATCTCAATGTCTCCCAAAATAGAAACTTTCTATTTTTAGGTTCGATTGGAACAATTCCAATTTTGCCCTCAATGATAACTCTTATCATTAGGCCTTCACTAGTCATGAGTGACATCTAGCAATATGTCATGACGTACCCTAGGTGTGGGTGAATATACAAAAGTGTAAATGAACCCTTCATGCTATAGATAATCCCTCACCAAACAATGTCTTGATCAAGTTAGTTGGGTATGGATTCATGTCAAACCCTAACTTAATCATATGTTACAAGTTCACTAGAGTATAATCTCAATTAGGTAATCCCTTGAAAACACTTTTCTTTGGTTACCTTTTGCTTTGGCCAAAGACTTCATGTATCTATGAACTAACCATGACATTTGCCCTTTCATATTAAGGGTGGTGATCCCCTATTGCACACTCACCTAACTTCATACACAACTCACTAGAGCCAATGAGCACCGATTACATCCTTATGATTAAGGGTGTACGAGATACTATCAAACTCTAGTAATTTATGCATAAGATAACATGCTGTAGACATCCATTTTTGACCATGAGTATGTTCATGAATGGTTGCATGTGATTAGAAATGAAATAGGGTGTCAAAACCCTAAGTTGCCAGTTTTACCCTTTGTGGGTAATTAGGTAGAGGTCATTATCACATGTAGGTTTTTATGTCAGATTGAGTCGGTTCTTTTTGCATTAGGTTTTTAGAGAGTCTAGGAACATCCCTACAAAATCCCATGGCATTCCGAGCCAGGCTTGATAGAAAATAAGGCCTTTTGTGACTAAATGACAGTTTTGTCCTTTGAATCACAAAAGCCCTGAATGACTGTCAATCTTGTCTCCAATGGTCTCAAGACTTTGGCATAGATATGTAAAGTGTGTTTGGTAGCTAAGTTGATCAATGGCAAGATCTGTGGAGCCTTCCGACTCATATTTGGCTCTCGAGGCTATAAAGGCCATTTCAAAGCCCAGATTAGAGTTTCGACCATAAGCGACCGGGATTTGATATTTTTATCAAACCAAAGCCTTCAAAGGCTTCAAAACACTATTCTAAAACATTTTAAAACTTGTTTTAAGAAGAAGAAATGATTTCGAAAGCAATCGGTTAGCAAATTTTAAAACCCTAATTTGGGCCCAGTAGGCCCTAAACAGCTAATCGGTCGACTTTGCCCTAAACCTTTGACCTCGGTCAATGTATTTTCACTTCAAACACCTCTTAAAACATGGAAAATCGAATCACGATTGTTTCGGCCCTTGAATCGTCAAATTTGGACTTAAAACGAGCCCGAAAACCCGAAAAAAGCCGAACCGGGTCGAAACAGGCTGAGACATGCCCACATGGGGCATTTCTGCCCGCGACTCTTCCAAGCCCTGCCATGTGTCCAGTTCGGCCATGGAGACTTTTGGATGAGTATGAACACCTTGGAAGGCTGATTTTGAGCCCTTGGATCACTCCTAAGAGATTTAAACTCAGTCATTGATCAAACTCAGGCCTCCCTCTAAATAGAGGGCCCTGAAATCAGTTTTAACACACAGAAAAAAGCTTTAGAGAGCTAGCTTGGAGAGTAGAGGCTTGAGCAATTGCACAAGCTTCCCCCATAGCACTCTAGCTTAAGTTTTAAAGTCCTTGAGGTCCTGGGAGTCCTTGAAGCTTGAGGAAAAGGCTTGGAGCTTGAGGAGAAGGCTTGGAGCAAAGAGGCAGAGGTTAGTAGTTTTCTTCTTCTTTTTCTTCTTCTTCTTCTTCTTCTTTAATCATGCTAGGTTAGGCTTTTATTTCCTTAGTATGCATAGGATTTAGTTCATTTTTAGTATGCATAGGATATAGTTTATTATTAGCATACATAGTTTCCATATTTCTTTAGTATGCATAATAGGCTAGTTTATTTTTTAATATATATGCATATTTCTCTTCTTCTATTCTTCTTTAGTCATACCATGTTAGGATTAGTTATTAGAATCATGCATGTTTAAGTCTTTTAAGTTAGTAATCAAGTTAGGTTAGTTTATGCAAAATAAATCACATGCTAGCATTTTTAGGATGGATTTATGTTGTTCATATTAGGTTGTTAGTTTATTCAACTTATTCTCATCATAGTTCATTTTTTTTTATCACTTGGAATGTTTGATTGATATATAAAATATGTTCGAGGGAGCATGCAAAGGTGAGTCCCTTCCCTTGTGATTAAATGTTATGTTTTGATGATAGTTTAGTATGCATATTAGGTTGCATTTAGTACACTTTTTTATCATTTTTTATTCATTGTTTGAGGGTTTTAAATATACTTTTTGATTACTTTCAAATCTGTCCATGGATTTAAAGTGACCTAAAAGTGCATTAAAACTCATTTTTAGGCTTAAATCAACTTAGAAACATGCCTAAGTTCCCATAGCTAACTTCGATTGCATTTAGGCCATTTTCATGCATTATTTACATTCTTTTGTGCATTTTTTTACCTATTTTCCAGAAATTCCAGCATGCATATTTTAGTGTTCTAGGTATTTAGACTAACCTAAGATTAGCTAGAAACCCTAGGATTAGGGTGGTCACTTGACCCCACTTAGGACTCTTCTTTGTTGTAAGAATTACAATAAGAATAGAGTTCTATTTTACCTAGGATTCTACTTCAAGAACAATTCTAAAAGTAATTTTAAAAGAATTCAAAATGAAATGAAATTCCATCTCTCATAACATGTGTTTTGATCAAACTCAAACTCTCGAAGCTAGAGTCCAAGATAAGATAGAATCTCTACGATTATGTGGTTTATTACAATAGGAGAGTCCTAGGGTAATCGAACTACGTGGACTTTGATCTTTGTCAAGCAATTGATAAGGTACGTAGGCAGTCAATAGGGTGCAAGTCCAATCTTAGGTTGACTTCTAGTCTCCTAAGATCTTTAGGATTGTGTATACTTTTGTATTATTTATTATTATATTTTAGTATTATTATTCATATTTTGTGGTTGATTAGATATCCTAGGATTGTTTTGATTTTTATAAAGCCCAATAGTAATTAGGAGACCTTTAATTAGGGCGAAGTGGGTGCCTATAAGGAGTTCCTTGGAACCTTCCCACTTCATAACCTAGCCTTCGAATCCAACTTTTGATTCAAAGACCATGCTTTTCCAAAATATGGGGTCAATGTTTTATTGAAAATAAAACTCTTTTTGTGGTTTCCTTGTTCCCAAAAAATAAGGTGGCGACTCCTAGTTTTTTTATAAACTCTCATCCCTTTTTTCAAAAACCCAATCTTGAGTGGATAATAGAGAATGATAAACGTGGATAATAGAGAAGGATAAATCAAGACGGATAAACATCATCCACAATCCACTCAAGAAAACACCCCCAAAAGTGAACGAGAGGCCTCCCGATCCAGGTTGGCTGGTTCACAGACTGGCGACTCCGCTGGGGATGTCGAAGGCTAAACTCCAATTAATTACTTTTGGGCTTTTCAATTTCTTAATTAATAAAATCAATCACTTGCATTCGTATGACTGTATGACTTTAATTCCTGCATTGTGTGCGCATTGACTCTGCATGTTTAGGACGTTGTATGCTAAAGCCAACGATGAGCCTAGCCCTGGGCCCAGTCTCTTTGATTCTTGGGTTCCATGTATGCGAAAGCCATCACCCTTCTTGCCAAGTACCCTCGGGTATATCAAACGGACCAATCCTGATGTCACATGTGGTTAGGTATATCTATTGGACCGAGCGAGTAAGGGACACTCAACCTACCTTTTGCGTTAGTCCATGTAAAATGTCTTTATGACACATACCCTACATCGCCTATCACACACTATTGTAAATGTTATGCTGCCGGATTTTCTCCCGGTTTTGAATTGAGCCTTGACTGTGAAGTGTGTAGAACCCATTAGGACCTGGATCTATAGGACTAAACCTTTATGAAATGCCCTAAACTCTTAAGGGAAGTGTCTCTAAAGAGTTAAGGTACTTAATGAGGGCTTAGTACCCTACATATCCTTGGACTTAGGCCCGTGGTAGTGTTACGCTGTTGTGGACACCCCATTTTTACCAATTATTTCTACCATATGTTCATGCAGATGATTAACTAGAATAGCTGATCATTTGTTGAGGAATTGGCCTTGTAAAGACCAAATTGCCCAAATTGCCCTTTTCTGAGGAAAATGACAATTCATTATTTAATGTGTACATTTGGGTTGGAATCAACCCATTTGTATTGCATTTGACTTTTGAGGTGTTTTAGAACATCCCTGTAAATTTTCATGGCATTCTGATGAGAGCTCGATAGGTAATTAGGGTTTTTGCGACTTGAATGGCATTTCCGTCCTTTTTCTCGTATAATTTCCGAATGACCTCCGAATTCGAAACGAATTGTCTCATGAGGTTTATATGGATGTGGAGAGTGTATTTGAAGTGTCAATTGAACCTTTGAATGGTTGGGATAGATTCTCCCAAAATCGATCCCACGGGTAAGGATGAGCTGAATTAGGGTTTTGTTCAAATCGACCGTGAATTGGTCACTTTCACCAAAATGAAAGATTTTCAAAACATGTTGTTAAATACCAATTTCATGTTAAAACCATGTTTTTAGAAGTGGTGCAAGCCTAATTGATTAATTTTACAAAACAAAGAATGGTCATATGACCAATTTTGGCACAACCGGGTCAATTGGCTAGCTTTTTGCTAAAACCCTTGACCATGGTCAAGTATTTTTAACCCAAAAACATTCTAAAAATGTGGAGGATCAAAACATGGTCGTTTTGAGCCCTGAACCATCGGATTTGGATCAAATTTGACCAAAATATGGCAAAAATATGAAAACCCTAGAATTTGGGGAACAAAAATGGGAGGTCAGCTTGGTGACCGTCCTAGCTAGGACGGCCAACCGTCCAGCCAGGACGGCCAACCGTCCAGCCCTTGGACGGTCACCAGCATGCTCGAGCCCATTTTGCAATTTTGGCATGTTTGAAACTTTCCCACTTGATTTGGCCGATTTGGTTCGTTTTTTTGGAATAAATTCGAACTTGGTTCAGCTTGCAAACCCTAGGAGGATTTGTTCTAAGCCCTAGGATCATTTTTAGAGGATTAAATCCTAACCATTCAAGGTTTTGAACCCTAGCTCTATATATGCTGCATTATGGAGTTAGAGGAGAGAGAGAGAGAATTCTAGGGTTTTGGAAAAGAGGCTACAGATTTTGGTTCTTCATTCTTACATCATTGAAGGGGAGAATTAAGGTGGAGAAGGGAGGAGAAGGCCTCGAGGTTTGGAACTTGAAGGAGGTTTGCAAAGAAGAAAGAGGATAGGTAAATCCTCCATACAAACTTTTTGTATGCGTATACTCTGTATGAGTTTATTATGCATGTTAGAATAGGTTTCTTTCTTTTTCTTATTTATGTGAGGATGCATGATTAGGGTTAACTTTGTCATGATTTTGTATGAGTATGCATGATTAGGGCTAGCATTGTTGTTATTTTATGTTAGTATGCATGTTTAGGATTCGTTAGTTTTTATTCATGATTTTATGTTAGGATGCATGCCTAGGGTTAATTAGTTTTATTATAACTTTATGTTAGTATGCATGACTAGGGTTAGTTCTATTTGTGATTTTATATATGTCTAGGGTTATTGTTATTTTGTTATGATTTTATGTGTGTATGCATGATTAGGGTTAGTATTGCTATGATTTTATGTGAGTAAGCATGTTTAGGGTTAGTTTCATTGAGATTCTATGTAAGTAAGCATGATTAGGGTTATCGTTATGATTTTATGTGTGTAAGCATGCTAGGGTTAGTTTTTGTTATGATTTTATGTTTAGGATGAGTCCTTTGTTGTTATTTTATGTATGCAAGCATGTCTAGGGTAAGTGTTGATATGTTCATATTATTATTTGAATCTCTTGAATGTTTGATTGATGGCATTAATGATGATATGAATGTGTTAATATGTATTCTTGACATGTGATGAGTCGTGAGTCATTTTTTTTTGCTTTTTTTATGATTATTTGAACACTTGATATTGATTTAATGGATTGAATATACAAATTGTGTACGAGGGAGCGTGCGAAGGTAAGATCCTCCCCTTGTGTTTAAAATAGTTGTTTAAAGCATGTTTGTTGTTAGTTTTCTTATACGTTTTGCATGGTACTTTAGTATAACATGTTAGATTGCATATTAGGGTGTTTATTCATTATTAACCATGGATTAAGAATGATTTTTAGGCCATTAAAAGTGTCTATTCAAATCTGTCCAGATTTGAATATATACTTTAAAATGGTTTAATTATCATTTTTAAGCCATATTTTGCATAATTTTATTAGTAGTTTCCTAGTATATTCATGTAGAAAGCATGCTAGGACATTTTCACATTTTTTATTTCTTGTTTTCATGATTTTTAGAGTGGTTAAAGGTTCATATTCAAATCTGTCCGGATTTGTTTATGCCCTTAAATCACTTCTAAAAATTATTTTAGGATCAAATCTAACTTAGAAATATGCCTAGGATCACATAGCTTGATTAGTATGCATTTAGGAACATTTTCATGCATGATTAGAATTGATTTTGTGAATGTTTGATTAATTTAGTTAAATTACAGCATGCATGTGCATTAGTATGTTAGGTTTTAGATAAACCTTAGGGTTAGTTAGAGACCCTAGGTTTAGGAAGGTCATTTGACCTTCCCTAGGACTGTCCTTTGTTGTAAAAGTCATACTCAGATTTGAGTATTTTGATTAATTTAAGAGTCTATATTCGAGATATTTTATAAAAAGATTTTTGATGTAATGTTTATGAAATAAACATCATTTTATGAGATATTTGATTATTAAATGATTTTAAAAAAGATTTGAAATGTTTTAAATATTTTTATCTAGGAATGAGATTCCTACCCATATGATTTGTTTTCTTAAAAATCTTTGAAAAAGATTTTTAATTGGAATTGAATTCTAAAGATAAGAATTATTTGGAATATTTGGATTTTATGAATGTCTTTTAATTTAAAATGATTTCAAATAAATGATTTTGAAAGAATAAAAACTCTCGAAGTTAGAGTCTTGAATTAGGTTGAAATACCTTTGATGATGTGATCGATTACAATAGGAGAGTCCAAGGGTAGTCGAACTACGTGGACTTTGATACTTGCTAGGTGATACTAGTAAGTTACGTAGGCGCTAATAGGGCTCAAGTCCGCCCTAGGATACCCGTAGGGTATTCTAGGTTCTTAGGGTTTGTTTGTATTTTTTTATTATTAATATAACTAATATAGATAATGCATTTATATTACTATTTTTTTGGTTGATTAGATTATTTAGGATTGTTTGCATTAAGGATTTAAATAGCCCAAATAAATTAGAAGTCCTTTAATTAGGGCGAGGTGGGTGCCTACAAGTGAAAGCTTGGAACCTTCCCACGTCGTAACCTAGCCCCCGGATCCAACTCTGGTTTGTAGACTGTCTTTTCATTGAAAATGGAGTTTGTTTTGTTTTGATTTAAAAAAATAAAATATTTTTCATGGTTTCCTTATTCCTTAAAAATAAGGTGGCGACTCCTTTGTTTTGTTGTTTTCTAAACCCCCCCTAATCACATCGCCCGGTGATGATGTGGACTCACACCATCAGAAGCCCGTCACGTGGCTGGTCCACAGAACTGGCGACTCTGCTGGGGATGTAGAGGGCTAAACTTCATTGATTTAATTGGGCTATTTAATTTCTTAGATTAATTAAAATCAACCACTTGCATTTGTGTGACTGCATATCATTTTAGTTATATTAGCTACATGTCATTGTGTGATAGGACGATGTTGCCTTGTCAAACGATGGTCTTGTCCTGATCTCTGTCTCCACTCGACACTAGGGCAATCATGACGAAACCATCAACCTATTGTCAAGTACTCTTCGGGGTATATCAATGACCAGTCAGTACTGTTTGACCCACGCGGCACACCATGTGTCACATGTGGTTAGGTATATGGATTGGTCTACAATAGGAACCTTTATACCTGCCCTTTGCATTAGTCCATGTAGACAGCCTGTAAGACACTCTACCCCACAGTGCTTACACACACCTGTTATGCTGCTGAAATTTCGACACACAATTGTACTGTTATGCCGCCGAAATTCCTTTTGGTATTTAACTGTACCGTTATGCTGTCGAAATTTTTCCTTGACACATACCTACGTCGTTATGCTGCCAAATTTCTTTTACCACATAATTGCGTCGTTATGCTGCCGAAATTGTCCCAATTTGATGTGAGCCTTGTTTGTGAATGCCAGAACCTTAGGGATATGTACCCTTGGATAAACTTTGATATTTTTAATATAGGCCCTTTATTTTAAGGATTTTGGTCCTTAGAACGAAAGGACTATTTTGAGGATGGAAGATAATATTCTAAAGGTACATACCCTTTTTTTTGTGATTAGGTTGTTTTGGCTTGTTTTGACTAAGACCTTCGATTCAAAGGAAAGTGTCCCAAGAATGAAGGACTGGTCATTGGAATTGCTCTTTGAGCCCTGTTTGGTCAGTCATGTTTTATTTCCCTATTGGTGATTTCGATTTATTTCCTAATTTCTAAGGAAATGCCTTGGTGAAATAGGGAAGTGAATCAGAATTATGATAGGACGGTTTTCTCATTTCTCTTTCTTTCTGTTTGGATAGCACCTCTTTGATAGTCTGTCAATAGATTTTGAGCATCATGGACTCTTCCGTTTTTCTAAAAAAGCCCATTTCATGGTGTAGAATTCTGGCCTGGCGTCTGTTAGTAATATGCCCTAATAGCCAATCTCACTAGTGTAATTTAGGACATAAAGTTGATTCATGTATTATTATCATTCATTAATAAAATGGGCTTTTGATTATCATGTATTCTTCTGTTATTATATTCATGATAAGTCCTTAGAAGGAATGTCAATATAAGATCTCAAG
>JAESVK010000142.1:927879-970391 GCA_017140935.1 Hamamelis virginiana | reverse complement strand
GAGAGGGGTTAGTTTCTAATTAATGTAACTTACTTGGTCTCTTTAGTTAAGTGTTAAATAAAGAGGACTAAGTTGCAAAAATTAGAAACCCTAGTATTTGCCTATAAATACAAGGTGAGGGTGCATGCTAGCACTAGTCCATCCAAACCCTAAAAAGGAAGAGTGGTTTTCTTTATTCCCTAGAGGAGGCCGGCCCTAGTGTGCTCATACCTCCCATGGCCGAATTCCACTCTCTCCCTCTCAAGATTGGTTTGTTCAAAGGTTGATCATTCCAAGGAGCTTATGGAGTCTTGTGTTCGTGTGGATACCTTGGAGGCTTCATACACTTTGAAGCTAGGATGCGATCGAGGTTTCAACAAAGGCAATCATCAAGTAAGTCAATGTTTTAAAGTTGTTTAATTCTTGTACTTGTATTATTCATGATCCGATGCTTGTTTCGATTTCCTGCATGAATATGTATGGTGGGATTCTTGTTTATAAAATTTTTATAGTTTGTCTTCCGCTGCGAATCCTCCCTGCACATATTCTTACACATTATTGTCTTTGATTTCACACATACCTTTCTTGAAATTGACTTGATATCCTTTCAACAGAAGCTGTCCAACACTTAAGAGATTATGCTTAAGGCTAGGAACATAGAGCACATGGGAAATTCGCTTCACCTCTTTCTTTGTTTGAACAAGAACATCACCACATCCTTTTGCAGAAAGTTTTTTATCATCACCAGTTCTGACTTCACTTTGAGTTGCTTCATTTATCTTAACAAAAATATTTTTGTTTCCAGTCATGTGATTACTGCAGCCACTGCCTATGTACCAGACATCATTAAAAGGAACTTATTGTACAGCACTTGTGAGGAAAAGATTGTCTTCTTCTTTCTCTTTATCATTCTCATGCATAAAGCTTAAATCATTCTATTTTTCATCTTCTATTCTCTTCATGCAATACTTGTTGATATGGCCATACTTGTGACAATAATGGCACTGGAGATGCGAATAAAACGGCCGCCCTCGCCCTCTTTCTCTGTTAGAAAAAGACTTGCTATCTTTATCGTGATCAGATTCTTGATGTCTTTCACCAGGGCATCTTCCTCTTCCACGATAGAAGCCTCTTCCTCTTCCACGAAAAGGAGCTCTTCCACTTCCTCGAAAAATCCCTCTTCCTCTTCCAATGCCTTCTTCTAAAGAGACTATAGTTTGAAAGGCTTGTTCAATGGGAGAAGAGTCATACTGCTTCATACGAAGTTCATGGGATGTTAGTGATCCCAATAAACTTTCTATTGATAACATGGACAAATCTTTTGATTCTTCAATAGCAGCAACAATTTATTCAAATTTCCGAGTCAAGCTTCGTAGGATCTTTTCAACTTCTCTTTGATCTTCAAGTTTTACACCATTCAATATTAGTTGATTAACAACAGAAATTACCCGATTAAAATAGTCTTCAACTATTTTAGAATCTTTCATCTTTAATCCATCGAACTCAAAATGAAGAGTTTGAAGTCGCACCATTTTGACTTTGTTATCTCCTTTGTATGAAGTAAAAAGTCTGTCCCATGCTTGTTTTGCCGTTGTTGCTGCTGAAATTCTTTCGAAAACAACCTCGTCTACTGTTTAATAGATGAGAAGCAAAGCCTTCTTGTCTTTCTTACGATTCTCCTTCAATTCTTTCAGTTGTTGTTGAGAAGAACTGTTTCATCAGCTGACTCTTCAAATCCAGTCTCCATGATATCCCATAATTCTTGAGATCCGTATAACACCTTCATTTGAATACTCCACTGACTGTAGTTTTTACCATTGAGACGAGGAATCTGGGGCTGCATCGTGTTGTTGGAAGCCATGATTCTCCTTTAACCGAGCTCTAATACCAATTTGTTGGGGATAACAAACAACTAAATGGAGAAATAATGATTGCAACATTCAAGAGAAAGTGTGCTCTTGATAAAATAACTCCTTTGTTTATTCCCCTCTATTTTCATATTGGTCTGTCTTACATGTTATATAGACATTCATCGTTAATTCTCCTTGACAATTATGCATCTAAATACATGAACCATTTTAATGACTAATACATGTACTGACTGAAATACATTGTATATTAAACTAGACAAATGAACTTGAACAATAATACTAACGGTCTAGCTTAGAATTCCAACGAATACCCGACAATATTAGCTGTCAAAACCAATCCAAGCTCGCGATGCAACTCCTTAAGAGACTTTAGACCTTAGGAGAAAATCTAATTGCAGAATCCCCAATGCGGATACTGATTTGGAACTGAAGAGGAGCAGCTTGTGAGCAGTTTTTTATGCAATTAATCCAATGGTCGAGTGTAACTGTATTGATGTTGTAGTAATTTATGAAACTCGTCTGCATAAAGACAGATTTGGTGATGCTATTGCTTATGTTGGTTTAGATAGCAGCATAAAGGTGTTTTCGATGGGTTAGTTCGCCAAAATATTGCCGGTTTGGAACTCGATCTAACACAGTGGACGTATCTGATGCTATTGTATCACCTCGCACGATTTATGCAACTCTCTCTCAAATGAACTCTTCTCCTTTTGAGTTCTCTGCCCTAATATTCATTTGCATTTCGAGGTATGGTCTGAGCTTATATCCTATGCAAACTGTTGTAAATTTCATATTTGGTTAATAGTATTTACATTCTCATAATAAGTTAGGTTAGGTGACCAATCAGCTAATAGGATCAAAATGAACATTTTTCAAAATTGCTTCAGCTCGTGTCATCTTTAAGACCTCGGATATATTGGTCATTGTAAGATGTGTGAATGTGTACATATAAAACATATACAAATAATAATCAAGTTAGGAAGATCGTTACCTTAATGCGGAATCAACTAGGTGATATATGGATGCCAACGTCCTGCTGTTACAAGCCCCCACAACGAACTTCTGTGCTCGTTTCTATGTCCTCGCAACATAAAGAATAACCAAAGTGAGCTATCCCCAATCCTATTTACTTACCCACGTCCAAGGAGCCTTAATGGTGATACTCCAAGAGATAGCTCCAGTGAGAGAGAGAGAAAATACGTAGAGAGGAGTAAATTCATTCTACTATGATATTAACTCATATATCAGATAGATAGAGTCCTCAGGTGATATGGATTGCACTATGATATTAACTCATGCATTCCTATATCACTCTAACCACTTAAGATTAGGACTTATCCTAATCCTATTCGGTTATCAACCTAAACTAGCTAGGAAGCTTGCCTTTAATGGGCGGATATTGGACAGGCCTTAACCCAGCCCAAAAGTCTAATAGTCCTAACTATTGGAAAGGCCTGACGCATATCTGAAAACGTTTAGGTTATGCGGTTTCTACTCATAAGTGGTTAACCCTTTTTCCAAACTCCACAGTTAACCATTTATGTGATCATAGCTCAGATCATTTGCCTATTGTAGTAGATACTCAAGGGCATCGTGAGTAAACATAAAATAGCATGGAGTTTTCACCCTTCTCTCCATGAAGTAGTTTCCAAATCATGGTCCTCTAAAGCCACTGCTTATCCTCAGAATACTATTTTAAAGGCTTTTCCAGATTTGCTAAAGAGGCCAAATCTTGGAATAAGAATATGGGTAATATTCAACACCAAATTAATATTGTCCAAAACAAACTTATTCTTTTTCATAACAGGTTTGAAATTGATCTTATTAATGATCCTCTTATTGAAGAGGAAGATAAAATTGACAAAGAGAATCTTAGATTGGTCAAACAACAAGAGTTGTTTTGGTTCCAAAGGGCTAGATGTAATTGTATCAAAAGATGTTCGCCAAGAAATAGGAAAAAGATTAAAGAAACTTAACAAAAATTGTCTGCCAAGTTCCTTATTCTCCATAATCATCCTAAAAAAAGACAATTTCAACAATATCCAAAGTTGAACTAGAATATGAATCTGAAACAGACAAGTGATTGCGTCACAATCATGCTTCATTTTACAGCATTCGGAGGATAATTTTGATGGTTTTACACCGTAAGTACTTTGATTTAGTTAGTTTTAGTGTTAATGTGTGTTCTATGCTTTTTGTAGAAAAACCCGTCAAATATTCCATTTTGGAGCTCTTGGAGATCAAGTGAGAGAGCTATGCATGCTATGAGCTTAATTAGAGGTGGATTGCATGATAGGAGGATGGTTTGAGATGGATTTAATGTGCCAAAGTTGATAGAAAAGTGTTAGAAGCCATTTGGAGACTTTTGGAGTTGTGTAGTTTTTTCCCGACGAAAACTTCCAACTTCAAATGGTCATATCTCCCTCATTCGGACTCCGATTTTGACGTACAACCTATCGTTAGAAAGCTTGGGAATTCTAGTTTCTGAATTGGGGAGGTTCATGATGAAATTCAAAAGTCACCCTATCGATAGGGTTGGCGGATAGGGTGGCCAACCCTATCGATAGGTGCCCTCTCGGGTGGAAATCTTGCAGCTGAAAGCTACTCTATCGATAAGAGGTCAACCCTATCAATATGGGGCTCAAACCTATCGATAGGAGACACCTTGGGAAGCGTGTTTCTGACTTTTTAAGCTATTTTCAGCCTATTTTTGGTAGTTTTATCAGAGGGGAAGTCTTGGTACATTATAAATACACCCTCTAAGCCTGTTTAGAGAGGATCTTGGATCTTTTGGAGGCTTGACCTAAGCTCTCTCTCTTCTCTCTCTTATCTTTTGGGATCCTTGGCTTGCACATGGAAGGAATGAAGAACCTAGGTGATTCTACTCTAACTATAGTCGGCTAGGTTTCCCTCTTGGGTTAAAGATGAAGTTTCTCTCCATTCTAACGTGTTCATAGGTTTGGTTTTGGGTTTTATGTATATTTGTGGTGATTGTACAACATTAAGGATATTGCCCTTATGCAATATAGTTTTGAATGTTTTGATCTATCAATATAGTTGTTTTTTATGATTTCAATTATATTTGTTGTGCAATGGTTCTTATCAAACGTGTATATGTGAAGCTAGATGGTTCATGCCCTACTTGGATGGATTGTGCATTCTCGTTTGACAATCCATGCCTTAAAGGGATGATCCATGCTATATTCATATATGCATGGTTATTTTGGATGGTTTATTCTTGTAGTCTAAATCACCACTACCATGGATATGCATAAACCCTAATCAACTTATGAATGCGATTGATGTGAGTTAAGTGGATTCAACAACCCAAGACTTTCTATTTTCTATTATTTGTTTCATATTCCTTAGTTTAAACAAACAACCACTCTCAAATCAAAGATTGTTCGCTTAACTAAAATCGAATTCACTTTAGTTTCTCATAACTTAGCCTTTAGTCCCTGTGGATCGACACTCGTGCATAAATCACTTTTCCAACGAATTGAGGTTACAAACACGAGTAGTTTTATAAATTTAAATCTTCATCACAAACAAGAAAATAACCTCCCTTGTTTGGGCCGATCAACAAGATTCTAGAAGTTTTAAAAAATCTTGAAATAAACGCTTCCAATAATACTACAAAACCCTTAAAAAATAATTATCCAATACCAACATTTCCTAATATGCTAAATCCATTTTTTGAACCCAGATGCAAAAGTCCTTGCTCCAAGAGTGGGTTCAAAATGGATTGAATTTAAAAGTTGATTCAAATTTGGATCCAAATTTAGCTTGATCCATTTTTCTCCAAGATACATAAAAGTGCATAGAAACTTGTACTTGGTTTTGGGAAAAGAGAGGAGACAACAAATAGATTCATCACCATTAAAGCATTTGGATCCAAATGGCGCTATACATTTAACTGCAGTAGATCTAGAATATGAATTTAAATAAAAAAAATGGATTCAACCATTCGAGTTGTTTTTAATTGGCTAAACTCCATTCATCATAGTATCTTACATTCTTGCTGTAATTCAATATTTATTATTTTTATGGGGGAATTGACCAAAGGTCCTCGTTTAGAAGATTTTAATGCCAAAAGTCCTCCCAAAAGATTTTTCATGCTAAAAGTCATTTTTCCATGAATTGAACAAAAATATCCCTCCTTCCCCAAACAACTTTCAACCCCACCTCCAATCCCAACTCATATTTCACTATGCCGAATCTCAAATTTCACTACGCCAGAACTGGACTTCATGCACTACGCCAGACGCCGGATTTCGATCACTACGCCCAAACGCATCTAACTACACCGAAAAATGCATTTCCTGCATAGTGAAATCCAACTGGAATTGCAGTTCACTACACTAGAAAACACATTTCACTATGCCAAAAAAAAAAAAAAAAAAAACATGTGAAGCTAATCTGTTATGACAGATTCATAGCTATAGGATCAACCATGTGAAGCAAATCCAGCTGTTCTTTGTTGCTCTCTTTGTGACCTTTCTGCGATGCTAACTCCCATCTCCAAGAAGGAATCTTGGGTGTTGGTAGTAGTCCACTGGTGGCGATCGAAGAAAAGCCATCTTGCTAGACAACACAGAGATCGGAACGAGACGTAGGTGTGGATCTGATCCTTAAATGCTCTTCTTTGTTTGTCGAAATTGCTATGGTGTAATGTTTACAAAACCTCAAAATTTGAGCTTAAAAAAAAAAAACCAATTCCTATCCAATCTATTAAAAAAAATCCTTAAAAAAGCCACTAAAAAATCCTAATCACTTACAGGCCATCAAAATCCATAGCTTTATTTGATTGATATAATTGCAAAGAGATAATAGAGGCATTGAAAGCAAAAACTAGAGCAGAAAAAGAAGAAAAAAGGGAGAAAAACAAATAGACAACAAAAACAAAAAAAAAAAGGTGATAGAAAATAAGAGACAATAAGAGAATATGGAGGGGAAAAACAAAGAACTATGGAAGAAAATAAGAGAAACAAAGCAATAGAGGTTAAAAACTTCTTCAATGGTATGAATTAAGGTGTCTTGAAAATTAGAAGCCATAGCGAGCTTAATGGTGGAGTCCTCTACTAAAATGCTAGACCAATGGAAGAATTACATAAAGCCTTGATGGCTTGAATCTCTGGCTAATTAAAATTGACATTTGATTTGTCATTTTATATATCTTCAGCACAAAGAATGTGATTTGAAGAGTGAGGCCATGATTATAATGCAAATTGGAAGTCGACAATTAAGATTATCGATGAATTTTAATCTGAGCGATTTGTATCTTTGATATGAGAGATCAACTTCGACACTGGAGACCAATTGATCGGCGACCAGTTGATTGTCAACAGTACCTTTTCTCTCCCTCCAACGCCGGCGACCGGTGCTTAAAGAAGAAGAAGACGCGACTGGTGCTCTCTTATCCTCACTCTCTCTCTCCTCTCGCAATTTGCATCAATAAGAAATTTTGTCCAAGAGTAATTCTGTCGGTAAAAAAAATAAATTTGGAAAAAAAGGACCTTAGCAAGCAAAATATTTCAAATTAGGACTTTTCAAAAGGAAAAAAAAAATTAGGGAGGACTTTATGCAATAAACAACCCTGAAATTGGAATTTTGGTCAAATATTCACATATTTTTATTATATTTTTTTAGTTAAATAGAAGGGAGTTTAGCCCTACACCGATACACCTCTCACAGCCCCACCCGACCCGGATACCATCTTGGGCAAGCTGCCTGCCGAAGTGCCGAAGTGCCGAAGTGCTCTTCAACTCTTCCCTTGTCTATTTTCTTTCTCATCAATCATCACTATATCTGGTCATCTTTCTCTTCAATTCTTCACCATTCTTCATTGCTCTTCTCTAGTTCTCCGGTTCTCCCATGTCCAAAATCCCAATTTTCAACGACGTGGTAGTTGGTAAAGAGCAAAGCAGGTATCACTGTATCAGGTATTTTATATTCTTCTCTCACGGCTTTCATAATTGATTACAATCCTGATTTCTAGGTTACCTATCTGTTTCCGTAATGCTTTAAAAATAATTTATAGTTTCTGCAGATTTTTTATGTAGACATATATATTTTCTTCTTCCCGCCATCCTTTTATACTTTCTGCAGATGTTTGATTTCATCTGTCTGTGTATGTGTGTTTGTATATATTTGTCCTGATTGTTAGTAACTAGTCAGAGTGAATTTAGTTAACTATAATGAAAGAAAATGTGTCATACCACTAAGTCCTCTTAGTTTAGTGAATAAGTCACAGTTAATTTTTAAAAATTTATACACACACACACACACATGTACATTAAAAAATTCTCTATTTATAGTAATTAATACTTAATATATTTATTATGTCATGATGACATCATAGTTTAACTCCAGTTGACCTAGTAGTTGAACCGGTGACAATTAATCAGGTCACTTTTGCGATTCAATGAACAGTTTGGTTTTTAAAACATTGGTTCATTGTGTTTTACAATGCATTTGAATACACAAGTTCCCAGTGTAACATAAAGGGATCAGCATAATCACAAATATATATATATATATATACACACACACACACACACATACAGTTTTGATTAACTCATCAAATGCCGACTTAGGTCTAAGTCAGCAAACTTAACATGGTGCTCGCCGATGGCCTTTTTTTTTTTTTTTTTTTTGCCTTCTTAAAACCCGAACAAATTTTGAGCAAAAAACCTAAAAGATTTCTGATATGAACCAAAGCTTCCTTGTCTGCTGGCGAGTGTAACTGCCAGAGAGAGAGAGGTGCCGCAAAAGAGAGGAGGGTGAGATCTAGAACCTTTTACAAGCACACATAAATCAACTGAGCAACAAAAGATGAGAGTAGAGAGTATATTGGGAATATTTTTTATTATCAAGGAGCTATTATATGCGTCCAACAGACTCTGAATGACAATCCCACTTCTTCAGTGTGAATGGACACAACCATCTCTCAAATATTTAAGAAAGAGAATTGCAATTTGATTACAGAGGAAAAAATAAAGCAAAATTGGTCAGGCTTGAACCCATTGCATTGCGCAAGAACATGCCGGAAATGGAACTGGGTTCTGGCGAGTGGTAGTGAGAGAAGTGGAGACTGGAGATGAGAGAGAGCCACTGTTTAGAGCTTGGCTTTGAACTTGACAATAGGCAGACGGGGGAGAAAATTTTAAAAAAAGGAAGAAGAAGAAGAAGAAGAAGAAGAAGAGTAACAGAAGATCTCAATAGATGCTTACCTGGCTACCGGCAAGCGAGGCTACCGGAGATAGATCACCGGAGAGGAGTGCCAAGTGAGAGAGGGAGGGTGCGATTTAGGGTTTTAGATGATCATGGCTGAGATTTAGGAGAGAGGGAGAGAGATTCATTTTTGAATTTGTGATTAAAAGGGGAGGTGGGTCATTTGTTGGGTTTCCAAGTTAATGATTAGGTCCATGTTAACAAGTGATCTGGTCACTTAAGTGAGTCCTCTATCAATCCTAGCCATGGATTGAATCCAATGCACAACATTAAGTTTGCTGACTTAGATCTAAGTCAACGTTTGCTGACTAGATCAAAACTGTATATAGGGAGCTAGCATGAATAGGGTTAGCTCCTCTTTTGCGAAGTCCTTCACTTCTGTTGAAAGATTTGTCCCACATCAGTTTCTTACACCACCCAAGCTTGGTTAATAAATTCTACAGACCCTCCACTTGGTATCTTAATTTATTGAGTTGGATCTTGGTTTCTTAACTTGGTATCAGAGTTAGGTCTTGGGCGGGCTTATATTTTCTAGTCCCTTCACTCCTGTATCACTGCCCGGGGCCCTCTTCGCCGCCAACCCATGGTCGCCAATTCTCAGGCTCGGGGTTTCGTCCACCCGCGTACAACCCAGGCTGTATGCGAGGGGCCTCTTTATCCAGAAATTCCTAGGCCTACTAAATCTCTGGCTCAAAGTTTCATCGCCCGCGTACATCCGAGCTGTATGCGAGGGGGAATGTTGAAAGATTTGTCCAACATTGGTTTCTCACACCACCCAAGCTTGGTTAATAAGTTCTAGAGACCCTCTACTTGGTAACTTAAATTATTGAGTTGGATCCTGGTTTCTTAACTACTCCAATGAGGATAAAGAGTGAGGGCGTTTAGGCTTCTCCTCTAGTTGTAGTATATGTATTGTGTCTTTCAATGGCCCAGTTCTGGTTGCACCCACAATTGTATTTGATTAAGTTTATGTAGCAAAGGTGGAGACAGTTGAACCAGAGATTGTTGATTAAGATCGAGATTTCGCGAGGGCAGAAGCACAGATAGTAGGAGCGGGATCGACTTAAGTTGACCCGTTAGCATCCTCTAAGCCACTCCTAAATATACTCCAGCCTCTCCGAGTTATACTCCGGCCTCACTAGAGTACATTCCGGCTATGCCACCAAGTCCTTTTGAATATGACTTTCTTAAAGATATTATAAAAGCGTTTCTCTTACTAGTATGGGCCCATCCCAAGCATGGCTTCTCTCCTTATTGGCTATCTACCTCTCCACAGTAACGCCTTCGGTTACTGCTTCTATGGCGGAGAATGTGAGAATGTTCTGTTGTTTGTTCAATGAGACGTGCAATTAGAACTAAATCATTTAATCTTTTTTTTTTTTTTTTTTTTGCTTAGAGTTAGTCTAGGGCTTCCTTTCCTTAATGATAAAGTCCTATGGCTCCAATTATAGGGAAACAAAATGAGGTCGTCACCTAACTCAGATTATTGATCATGGGTGTGGCAATAGGCTTGCAGTCCTGCATTTGAAAGGGAATACTTTCTGTGTAGTAGAGTTCAAACACCTTAGATTTTTCATTTGCTAATGAATTGGATCCGCACCGATTTCTCGTCTTTGATGCTCGAGAGCTGCTTCTCCATCTTTCACTATGATGTATTTCCTACGATATTCTCTCTTTAGGGTGGGTCTTTCGTATTCAAATCCGTACGGGGAGAATTATCCTCCAGCTTTTCATACTTTTGGAGAACTTTTAGCTATCCAGCACAAAGTTATTCGTTCCCCAGGGCCCATACGGCGGCACCACTACCCCCTGAGTGGGGTCTTGCCATAAATTACTCGAGGGGTAGTTTTGACGCAAATCACTTCTCGGGATGTCGCTTCTGACTGAGATGATGTACTGACTCTAGATGAATGAAAATTGATACATTCTAGTTGTCGGTTTATTGACGTTAACTATTTGAGGCGTCTATTGGGTTTGAGTCGTCGTATTCTTATTGTATATATATACAGTTCTAATGCTGACTAGATCTAAGTCAACAAAGTTAATGTGGTGCGTTGGATTCAATCCACAACTGGGATTGATAGAGGACTCACTTAAGTGACCGGGTCACTTGTTAACATGGACCCAAATCATGAACCCGGAAACCTAACAAAGGACTCGCCTACTTTTTAATCCCAAATTCAAAATCGAGTCTCTCTCCTAAATCTCAGCCATAATCAGCTGAAACCCTAAATCGCACCTTCCCTCTCTCATGTGACACCTCTCTCTTCGGCGGTTCTGTTGAGATCTTCTGTTACTCTACTCCTTCTTCCTTTTTTTTTCCTTCTCTCAAAACCCTAACAATTTTTCTACCCCTTCTATCCATCAAACCTTTTATCAGGTTCAAATCTGTGCTCTAAACGGTGGCTCTCTCTCATTTACAATCTCCATTTCTCTCAATGCCACACTCACTGGAACCCAATTCCATTTTTGGCATGTTCTTGCGCAGAGCGACGAGTTCAAGCCTGACCATTTTTGTTTTTATTTTTGTTTTGTTTTGTTTTGTTTTGTTTTTGTTTTTATTTTTTGTTTTTTTGTTTTTGTTTTTTTGTTTTTTTGTTTTTTTTTTTTTGTTTTTGTTTTTCTCTGTAATCAAATTGCAATGAAGAACTTTCTTTCTTAAATATTTGAGAGATGTGTGTCTATTCCCACTGATGAAGTGGGATTGTTATTCAGAGTCTGTTGAATGCATATAATGGCTCCTTGATAATGAAAAATATTCCCTAAATACTCTCTACTCTTATCTGCTGTTGCTCAATTGATTTCTGTGTTCTTGTGAGTTTGTTAAACGCATATAATAGCTCCTTGCTAATGAAAAATATTCCCTAAATACTCTATACTCTTACCTGTTGTTGCTCAATTGATTTCTGTGTGCTTATGAAAGGTTCTAGATCTCGTCCTCCTCTTTCTCGCGGCACCCTCTCTCTCCGGCGGTCTTGCTAACCGGCTGCTAGGTAAGCTCTGGTTCATATCAGAAATCTTTTAGGTTTTTTCCTCAAATTTTGTTAGGGTTTTGAGGGGTGGGGGGAAGCGAAGAAGAAGAAGAGTAACAAAAGATCTCAAAAGATGCTTACCTGGCCGCTGGCGAGCGACACTACCGATGATAGACCGCCGGAGAGAGATGCCATGCGAGAGAGAAGGGGTAAGATTTAGGGTTTCAATTGATCGTGGCTGAGATTTAGGGAAGAGAGAGAGAGAGTGAGTGAGTGTGTGTCTCGTTTTTTAATTTAGGATTAAAAGGGGAGGTGGGTCATTTGTTGGGTTTTCGGGTTCATGATTGGGTCCATGTTAACAAGTGACCCGATCACTTAAGTGAGTCCTCCGTCAATCCCAGCCGTGGATTGAATCCAACGCACCACATTAAGTTTGCTGGTTGAGATCTAAGTTAGCATTTGCTTACTAGATTAGAACTGTATATATATGCATATTATTTAGTTGAGGATCCGATCCATGATAGAGGTGAATGGCAAAAAATGATTCGTGGCTTGCTGCATTAGTTGAAATTAAGGCTTTATTGAGTTGAGTTGATTACACACAAAAATGCAGACACAATTTAATTGCTGGAAAAATAATAAAATACCAAATGGACTCATTTCATATCCAATGTATGCATAATGAAATCATTTGAAATCTTACTTATGCATGATGAAATAGACAGATTCAACTTCCATAGGACATCTAAATGCCTCGAAGTGTAACAAATTAGGGTGCGTTTGATTGTCCCATGAAAATTGAATGACTTAATTGTATTAGATGAGATCTTATCTCTTTTCTATTAATATAATAATTTATTATTTTTTTAAACCTTGAATTTAATATATTTATTTATTAATATATATATATGGGATAATAATTTATTATCTCAAAATATATTTATTTATATGCATAGGTATGTTTTAATTTTTAATTAATAATTTTCTCCTAATAAATAATTTTTATTTTCAACATTTATTTGTAAATTATTTTTAAAAACGTCCTTTATAAGTTAGAAAATTAGTTTTTGAAATAAGTTACTATCTTTAAGTTCATTAGTGAAATACTATTATAAAAATAAGGGCATTTTACATGAAAAATGTCATGGTTTGAAAAAACTATGTAGATGGACTCATGTTTTTAAAAATGATGGAAATAGTCTTTGTATACAATTTAGGACGAAAATGCCCTTCAAACTGTCATAAGCCATTTTAAAAATAATAATAATTTAGTAATCCCCAATATATCACACAATTCCCACAATATAACCCAATCCCCAATTTTACACATACCCAATTCCTAATCACCAATTCCAAAACACATCCGTACAATAACCGCCAACTATTTTTTTAAAACTAGTGAATAATCCCCAAGATTTGACAAAACCCCAAGAAAATCAAGAAATCCCCAATCCCCAACTTCATACACAATCCCAAAAAGTAGAAAGAATCCCTAATATCCAAACTTAAATACAATCCCCAATATTATACACAATCCCCAATTCCTAATGCCAATCCCCTTGTTGTTACGATGGTTGCCAACCATAGGAATGTGTTGTCCCATCAAGTCTTTATATGTCCCATCAAATCTTTTAACTCTTACACATTATGTATTGTCCTATCAAATGAATTTTATTTGTTTAAGATTAATTTTTTATTTTCTTTCCACTCCCATCAATTTATTTTTTATTTTTTACTTTCCCGAAATTTTAAATTTGTCGAATCAGATGATGTGACTTTGACTTAGATAGGTGGCTAAAAGATTTGGTTGGACAGGTTTATCCGTACGATGTGATGTATGGATGGAACATATGCGTATTGAAGGTGATTAGGGATTGGGGATTATGTGTACAATTGAGAATTGTGTGTAAAATTGGGGATTGGGGATTGTGTGATAATCTAGGAATTCTGTGATGTGTTGGGAATTATTGACAGAATTTAATAAAACGTTAGCTATTATGACCGTTTAAAGGGCATTTTCATCCTAAATTGCAAAACTTTGTCATTTCGGTCATTTTAAAAAATATGGGTCCATCGTATTTTCAAAAAATGGGATTTTTAATGTAAAATGCCTAAATATAATATAAAAGTTAGCTTACTTCAGTGAAAGCATGTGCTCCTTTCACGTGAAAAACTAGGTTTAGTAGTTAAAAGTTATTCATATTAAATGGCATTTAAATGTGAAATTATATATTTATACTCTTTATTTGTTTACTGGCATACACCATTTGTACTTCACATACCATATACTTGTCGTATATACATTTTATTTATGATATTTTGGTAATAAATTATTTAGTAGAGGCTATTTCATTGGTTTTCAAAGTTTCAATTAAAATTTTCACGTTTAACTATTTGTTTTCGTCGTTTCTCTAAGTCGAAACTCAAAATTTTCTTATTTGTCAATATTTGGCTTGATATTTCTTTGACTTTGTACCTTCGATATCGTAGACAATATTGATATTTAGATCCTTGTTTGATATTGATGAAGAAGGTCCATTTGCACAATCTTTGTCCCCATTATAAAAAATGCGCCATTTGAATATTGTTTTTGCATCTCTTATATCTAAAGCATAGCATTTATTCAACAAGACCCCAAAGTTCACCATTTTGAAAAGTCTCCTCACAATGACATCATTTTCTTCAATCATTAACATTTATCTTGTCTTGTAAGTTGTGCCCTCAACCTCATATTCTTTCTTTCTCTCTCCTTTGCTTCTTCATTTGCTCTTCGGCGACTCTGTGCATTTGATATAAGCATAGGCATCTAAATCCACATCCTAATGTTGTTTCTCGATGTTTGCAAGGCGGAACTCGCAAAAGATTCTTTTAGATAGGGAGGATGGCCACACAATAGGTTTAAGAGAAAGAATGAAATAACACTCGTAAGGGAGGGAGGAGATTACTTGAAATCTTGTGGAGTGTAAGTTGTGTTTACTCGAGAGAGTAGCTCAAATGGGAGGAGTGAAGCAGTCTGAGAGTAGAGCGAGGTGAACCAAGTCAGTAATATAAGTAGTCCTTCCCTAAGGATTCAATCTCCACCTCACACCCCAAGGGTTGAAGTGTAGCTAGGAATCAAAGTATATGGACTTCCACCTCACACTCAAAGAGTAGTAAGGAATCAAAATGAGCCAGCCTTGGCCTTGGCAGTGGCTATTGTAAGGGTAGAGTAACACTTTATGCCTCAAATAAATGTATATGGTTAAAGAGTAGGATTTGAGATGGGGAAGTCTTTTGACACTCAAGCAGAGTGGAGACACCAAAAAGTAAAAGAGCAGTAAGAGAGAGACTTGGGCTATGGTAGGTGAAGAGAGTAATGGCTCATTAATTACTCTCCTTGTTGTTGTGTTTACTGTTGCTAAATAGGGTTCTCTTTATAGGTGGCCATGGGCAAGAAGTGAATGGGTGAAGAACTTGGGAGAGAGGACATGTACTGTTGGTTATAAACTCCTCCCTCTTAGGTATCCCATTCTCACTTTTTCCTAAGATATCAAATTAGTCATATCCTTCCACTTATAGGAAGAGAAGGTAAGAATAGTAGGGCATCATGCCAATTTTATGGATATGAAAGGATCCTGCTAGTATGGTGTTACTTGTTGGCTAATTTGCCAGGACTGTCACGGGCTTGCAAGCTATCAGAGTTGTATTAAATGCATTGTCCATCCACATGCCATTTGACATGTCATCCTCACTCACTCTTTAGGAGGTTAAGGCGGTGGTTATTGATCTCCTCTAGTGGAGTAAATATCATAGCCTCAACTGGACTTCACTTCTTTTTGTCCGAGCCACGTCCCTCGAGTCATCCTGAGTGGTTGTGGTCGCCGATTGCCAACCCCCTTTCTTAAAGGACAGGGGTCCCAACCTCGTCACTACCGGCACCAAGCTCCAAAGGAGCTTTTCAGGCATAAAGATGCATCCTTTGGGGGAAGTCAGGGTCACACCCATGTTTTGCTACCTCAACTTTCACTTTGGTGGGCATCCTCAAGGAGAACAATGTTATCCTCTTTTTTAGAACATCCACCCTGGATTGGGTATCCATTCGGAGATGGGCAACTCCATCAGGGAGGAAAGCTCGATGAAGGATCTTGAGAGTGACTGTCATGTGTGTAGCAAATGGTGTCCTCATGGGCTCATGGGGCATACAAGTACCATTATGTTATGCAGTCTCATTCCTTCCCGGTGAATGGTTTATTTAGTCCCACAAGTGGGAATTACACTCTTCCACTCACTTTAACTAGTAGGCATCATTCTTATCTCATTCTTATAAGTGACACTCTTCTCAAGTGTACCAATTTATGGAGTTTAGCACCTCCATTCCCATATCTCTTGAGGTTGCTTGGCCTTGGCCATGTGGCATGCTATCATAGATACATGTATCATGGATCCATCTGTCCACATGGCCCTTTGATTCGGTCAAAGATTATGAAATTACAACTATAAACACTCGACAAAGTATATATGTGAGTGTGTGTGTTCATGGTCGGTTACATACCAGAGTTGCTCTTTAATTACTGTTTCATGTTATTGCCTTAATATTCTGTCCCTTTTAACTCTTTTTTTTTTTTCATAAACCTTCAGGTCATGTTTGGTTGTACCATGGAAATTGAATCCTCCCATTGTGTTTCTTAAGATGGTGAGATAATAGATCCATATCATCAGTTTTGGTGATCACTTCAACTTTTCTACCTATTTAGGTGATGGATTTTCACCTTCAAATGCGATCTAAAAATACAATGGAGCCATTCAATTTTCATGGGACAACCAAATGCACCCTAATTTGTTATGCTTCAGGACATTTGGATGTCCCATGGAATTTGAATCAGTCCATTGTATCATGTATGCATAGGAGTTGAAAGGAGTCCATTTTGTATTTTATAGTAATTAAATAAGGTGTGTATTTGTTTGTGTGTGTGTGTGTGTGTGTTAAACTCAACTCAATAAAGTCTTAATTCCACCGAAGGCAGTTGGTAACATGAATAATTTTTTTCCATTTATCTCTATCAAGGGCTGGATCCTCACTTATTTTTTTTATTTTATTGGTGATTATAATGATGATCTCTTTATGTTACATTAGGAACTTATGTGTTCAAATGCTTTGTAAAACACAATGGACTGATTCAGTTTCCTTGGGATATCCAAATACCCACTTTCTCTATCATGCTTATTAGTGTTTAGTTTTTGACTGTTAATTTTTATTCTATTGGTTTTGCAGCTACAAAGAAGTTCCATATCTATTCGAACTACATATTTATTAGAAAAAAAGGTGGCAGTTTTAGTCATCGTTTAGTTGATATGATTCCCAAAGAAATGATTCCAGAAGTTGGCATGGAGTTTGAATCAGAAATTGCTGCATACGAATTTTATGGTAGGTATGCTGAGAAGGTGGGTTTTACCATTCGAAGAAGTAAAGGACATAAAGATAGAGATGGTGAGATAATAGATAGAGTTTTTTGTTGTTCTTGCCAAGGTAAACGTGAGAAGGATAAACGCGATGTTGCTGTGAGGGTTCATCGTCCAGAGACAAGATGTGGCTGTTTGGCTGAGATGAAGGTTAATTCTCGATTTAACAGCAAGTTTCGTGTTATTAAATTTTTAGCGGAACATAATCATCCATTGGAGACCCCTAGGAAGCCTTACTCATCGAAGTCTAAAAAGAAATCAACCATTTCCCAAGCTTATAATGTTGAGAAAGTTGAGCATTTAGAGAGTATTCCAATGGCAAGATTGGAATCAACGGCAAGGCAAGCTGTTGGGCTTGAGGCCTTTGCTTCTACATGCAAAAATTCGTTGCATACCAAGCGGAAGCTGGAAGTAAAGTATGGAGATATGGGATACGTGTTAGAATATTTACAATGCATGAAATTGGAAGATCCTTATTTCTTTTACGCGATACAAGTGGATAAAGCTGATTTAATAACCAATATATTTTGGGCAGATGCAAGGATGATGGTGGATTATGGTCATTTTGGTGATGTGGTTTGCTTTGACAGAACTTGTAGAAGAAGTGATGAAGGTCGACCGCTTGCATTATTTGTTGGAGTGAATCATCACAAGCAAATCATCATTTTTGGTGTTGCAGTATTATATGATGACACTCCTGCTACTTTCAAGTGGCTGTTTGATTCATTCATCAAGGCAATGTCTGGGAGAAAACCAATGACCCTTTTTACAGACCAGGATGCAGTAATTGCTGAAGCGGTAGCTTTACATTGGCCAGAAACGTACCATCGCCTTGGTATATGGCATATATATCAAAGTGCTACTGAGTCACTCGGTGATGTATTTGAGCGGTTTAGCAATTTTGCAGTAGATTTTAGCAATTGCCTATATGATCATGAGGAGGAAGAGGATTTTATTAATGCATGGAATTTGATGCTTGAAAAATATAATCTCCAGGAAAATGGGTGGTTACGAGGATTGTATAATCAGAAGGAGAAATGGGCTTTGGTTTATAGGCAACAAACATTTTGTGCAGACATATATGCTGCGCAAAGGAATGAAACAATATATAATGAGATCAAAAAGAATATTAGCTATAAGCATGAGTTGCTGCACTTTTTTAACTATTTCCAAGGGTTGGTAGAGGATAGACGTTATGAAGAGTTAAAGTCAGACTTTAAAGCACGCCAGAGTACCCCTGCTTTGGCATTCCCTGTAGAAATATTGAGGCATGCAGCGAGTGTCTACACACCAGAATTGTTTAAAATATTTCAACATGAATTAGGGCAAACTTGGAATTGTGATATGCATGATTATGGTGAGATTGGGACAGTTATTGAGTACAAAGTGACGCCATATGGGAAGCATTGGGACCACATTGTCACCTATGACTCATCGGATGGTACAGTTATGTGTAGTTGTAAGAAGTTTGAGTTTGTGGGGATCTTGTGTTCCCATGCTTTGAAAGTTCTTGCTTCTAGGAATGTCAGGAGAGTTCCGGCTCGATACATATTGAAGAGGTGGGCGAAAAATGCAAAGGATGTAAGCATAAGAGATAGTACTGAATTTACAAAACCAGTAAACCTTAAGGCAGAGTCAAAAAGGCGTTACAAGGTGCTGTCTCATTTGTTTATGCAACTAGCAGCTAGGGCTGCTGAAACGGAGGAGGCATATGGAATTGCTGTGGGTAGGCATGGCATGATATTAGAAGAAGTCGAAGCAAGTTTTATAGGTAAAGCCGCTGAGGAACCTTCAGTTGGCCCCTCTCATGGATTTTTTAACATGAGTCAGGTTGTTGATCAGGCTATTTTGATTATGCCATTAGTGTTTAAATCTTTTTAGTATGCCATAATGCAAATAATGTTATATTAAAATCATGGTCCTTTTTATAATGCCTATAAATTTATTTCAGCGGTCCACACCAACAGTGTATCAACAACCTTATCCTAGCATCCATAATTCAAGCATGGATCAACATGGTTTTTCCAGTGTGACCCATTCTACTCTGGTAATTATTTAGAAAAGAAAAATTAGGTTTATGTTTAACCCTTGATTATGATGGGAGTGACAATATCCTTAACATATATTCAGGCACAGTCACCTCTGAGTCGACACCGTGAATTTGTCTCTAGCAGCTCCCAATAGGAAGGTTACTAAGACGGAGATTCACATCTAGAAAAGGTAAAGTAAATGGTTCAATATTTAATAGATCTTCAATATGTGATATGATTTTCCTTTCATTAAAAAAACTCATTATAGGTTTAAATTGCAGGCCACCCAAGCATGCAGGTTAAGTTTTGAAGCTCACAGCTATAGAAGGTGTTGATTTGCTTGCAAAGCATTTCTATCAACTCGTGTGGGGTAGATCATCATTAATTTGTAGTTGTTGTATATGAAGAGATGTTTAGAGCTGTACTTCTTAAAGCAACCAGAAATTTCATGTTCTTATGCAGTGGACTACAATGCAGTGGACTACAATAATGATAGTAAGATGATGCTTGTGCATTCAGTGGTCCCTATCAGTCATTTCAGTTGACTTCCAAATCCAGGGGATTCCTGTATTTCAACCAGTAACACAACCTTTATGTCTCTAAGCCCATTGCTATTTTCCAAATTTGGGAAAGGATTAGGTATCATTACATAGCTAATGATGATAAAATCTGTGTCAAAAAAAAAAAAAATGATGATAAAATCAAGCTCATTTGAATCTTAGAGTTACTTAGGTTTAAACACTTCCGGTGAGAAATGCATTTCTTTTAGGGAAATCATTTCTTAACTAGTTCGCTAATTTGGGATTAAAAATTTCAAGCTTGGATATAAATCAACATTACCTTTTTTCTTTTGGCATATCAAATGTTATTGGATTCATCATGCTTTTGCGATGTATATGTGAGGTTCCTAACTGAATGGTTGTGAGATTGTATCCACTTTTGCTTTTGTTGAGCCTATGATGATCTTATTCCCAAGTCTTCATATACAGTGAATTGGACCTTTTTTCTGGTTTTTCAGTGGGTTTTTCTTCTTTCTGACAGCATATAATGATTAGAATTTATTACTTATATGTCTAGTGTAGAGAAGATAATGCAATGCAGAGTTAGACTGTTGGGTGAAACCAAAATGGTGAAGTTATCCAAGAAAATAAGTGAAGGTTCATGGCTCTGTTTCCTACAGGTGAAAGTTTTTGAACTTTTTGCAATACAGTTATATTACAGCGATAATGTGTAATTTATTGGAGCACAGATTATCTATTTTTTCATGTTATATTGACTTATTTTTTTACTGTTGGATTATCTATATTTTCAATGAGGAATGGGAACAGCAGCTGGTGGCTGATGATATTCTGCAAGGATTCAAAGTTCTAAACTTTTGAATCTCTAGAATCACTGCGGTTTAATGATTTTATACGTTGTACCGTTAGTTATGCTCTCAAATTGCCCGTACTTTAATAGATGCTGTGTAAGTGGCTTTGACTTGACTCTTTTATTACTTGTTATTAATTCTATGGAGCTTTTCGCATTGAAGTTGGACCATAGTAGGGATTAGTTCTGATGCTTGGGAAGAGTGCTTCTGTATTTTGAGGCAGTGTCGGGGTTGAAGGTAAATCTTTGCAAGTGTGAGTTGATCCTGATGGGGGAGCTGGTTGAGTTAGAAGCTCAACTTGGGGTGTGCAGTGGGGTCTCTGCCATCTTCATAGTTAGGTCTCCCTTTGGGGGCTTCTTTTGAGGCCAAGCAAATTTGGAATTCTGTGATTGATAGGTTTGATAAGAGGCTGTGTGGGTGGAAGAGGGGTTACCTTTCGAAGAGAGTTAAAACTTATTTTGTCATGCAGTGTCCTTGCAAGTTTGCCAACTTAATACATGTTGCTTTTCAGGATACCGGTGTGGATTACATTAAGACTCGAGAAGCTTCAAAGGGAAATTTTTTATGCTCCAAACAACAATGGGGCTGCCTTTTGTAAGACTTTTTGGAAGTGTCTTTGGAAAATAAAAATCCCTTTCAAATGGATTGTGTTAAGTTGGAAAGCTTGTCATCATGCTTATCCTGTGGGAAAGGAACTGAGGAGACATGGAATTGAGGACATGTTTTATTGTTTCTTTTGTCACAATGTAGAGGAATCTATTAGCCACCTATTTCAGGATCACCCCACTGTTATATTTGGGCTTGTTCTGGATTGGGTATTCATTCTGGTTTTGATGAGCGGCAGAATTTTGGTTCTTGGTTGGCTTCCCTTTTTCAGTCGGGCTCCCCTTAATCCTGTCTGCATTCTTCGAAAAACAGAGGTTGAGTATGCTGCAACTATGAGGGCTCAAATTCATAGTCAATCGTTATCTTGGGGAAGCCTTCAGGGTATGATAGGTCTGGGATTGCGTACTGGGGACTTGAGTGCTGATTTGGTGACTTTGCCTCATTGATAGGCAGCTTCTAGCTTATCTGCAAAGAATTTTGGGATCATTATTTGTGATGGGATGTGGAAAGGGCAGAATATGTTGGCGGGTTTTGGTTGGGTGCAGCTGGATTGGGAGGACCGAATGCAGGTGGCCAGCTCTGTTTCTCTACATGCAGGCTCCACTCTCCATGCGGAGGCTAGTGCATGTCTCAATGCTCTCTGCTGGGCGGTTAGCAACAACCTGGTTTATGTTTTGGTTTTCATGGATTCAGCCCTTTTGGTAGAACAACTTTCAGGCTCTCAACCTATTCACTGGGAGATTGCCTAAATTGTTTTTGATATCCAAGCTATTAGTAGTTTAGTACCACGTTTGTTTCAATTTTATTTTTTTTTTCATTTTTTTTTTTTTTTTTTTTTTTTGGTGAGGTTGCTCATCCTGTAGTGTCTGGCTGTCTGCTGCCCATGATTTGGTGAGTTTTGCTAGATATGAGTTCTACAAGATCACTTGTAGTAGCTCTGTTAGGTTGTAATTTTCTTCCTTTAATGAAGTCCTTTTGATTTTTTTTTTTTTTTTTTTTAAAAAGGAATTTCTTTGGGTGGGTTTGGGTGAATAATTCAAGTTCCACCTTATGGATTAGGCATCAGTGTATTGTCCAAAAGGGGTAGGTGGTTTGGGTCTTATATCTTCAAGGGTGGTAAATCAAGCACTTTTGTGGAATCTGTTCAGAGATTTACAGTGGAGGAGAGTTTGTGGAGAAAAGCTATAGTTTTGAAGTATGGATGTGAACTGGGGGAGTGGTGGTCAAAGAGGGTTAGGGATAGTCATAGGGTGGGTCTTTGATAGTTATTTTGGAAGATTCTGATCTTATTATGGAGAGGGTGAAGTTCATAGATCGTGAGGGGAGTAGAATTAGGTTTTGAAGTGATCTTTGGTGTGGGGATGAGGTGCTGAGAGAGGCTTTTCCTGATTTATCGGGGTTATAGCTTTGGTGAAGGATACTTGGGTTAAGGATAACATAATGTGGGAGGGAGAGGATTTGGTTTGGAATATAGCATTTTTGTAGAAATTTTCATGAATGGGATTCTGGGAATTAGAGAGTGTGGAGTGTGCATTTCTTAATAAGATATATTCTGTGAAGATGAATATAAAACACTTATATTGATTGGAAGGTGGGAATGGAGTTTTTTACATTTAGATGTTGTATGAAGGTTCATCTAGGCAGAAAAGAAAGGTCAGTTCCTACAAAAGTGTCTTTACTCACATGGTTAGTGGCTTGGAATAAGTGTTTGGCAATTGATAATTTGACTAGGGGCAACTTGGTATTACCAAATTGGTGTGTGATGTGCAAGGATGCAGAGTGACGAATTGTTTGATCATCTTTTTCTCCATTGCAAGGTGGCTTTAGAGTTGTGGGGGTTGTGTTTTGCTAAACATATTAGGCATGTCAAAAATCATACTAATTCAACGGCTGAATTTTTACAAAATCGACATGAGTGAGAGATCGTGAATAAGAATCTGGACTCTTACCACCCACATTATGAAATATGAACTATAGACAACATTTGCTGTAAACCAAAGAATGAACAGTTATAGCCTGTTTGGTTGTATTATTGAATCTAATGGAATGGTCTTATTCATATTTTGTATAGCATTTAAGTCACAAATCCATCATCTGAATGGCTAGGATTGAAAATCCTGTATTTTACATATCCATACGATTGAGTCCTTTGGTTTCCTAAGTAGTGTAAAAAGAAGTGCTTTGAATCATTGCTATTTCACTCGGACCTTGTTCTAAAATAGTCAAGGCATTTCGAATTTTTTGTTGACACGGACAAAGTTAGGAAAAACTTCCGAAATTATTTCAATATTAGACCTTGGACATATAAGAGTTTCGAATGGAATGCCATTAAAAGTCATCACTATCACCATAATTGATTGGATAAGATTAATACTTGGAATTAATATCATACCTCCAATTTAGGTAGTTGTTGGGTGTAATTTATGATGATAGCTATGATTTTCTTAAAAATTGCCTCATTTATCATAAAATTACAGGGCATTTATCTCAATATTGTTGAGATTTCAATCAATTACGTAAATGAAACTCATATTGAAATAATTACATAAATAAAGTTCCGTACAAGAAAATAGATATTTTTGCCCTTTTAACTGTAAAAAAAAAAAAATTGAATTTCATTTGAAAATTTTCACATAATCACCAATTTTAAGAATAATTGCTAAAAATCTGAATAATCACCAATCACCAATAATATGAAAAATCACCAAAGTTACACAAAATCACCAATCACCATAGTTTCTAATAATCACAATTTTTTGTTAACAATCACTCATTACTGTCTTTACAGGTCATTTCAAAACTTTTTAACATCAAATCATGTCCCATTAAACATTAAATGCATGTCGGATATATATAATAACAAAAAATACATATAATCACCTATCACCAAAATTACATGTAATATCCAAAAAAGTATAGAATCACCAATTTACAAATTTTACATATAATCACCAAAAAAAGTGTTATCACCAATTTTTATTAAATCAACAAATTTGTATTGAATCATCATTTTACAAAATGAGAGTTTGGACAAACGGGAACGGAAGCAAGAAGGAGATTTTTTGTTTTTTGGTGATTATATGTAAAATTTGACTCGGACTTGTTCTAGAAAAGTCGAGGCATTTCGAATTCTTTGTTGACAAGGATAAAGTTAGGGAAAACCTCTTAAATTATTTCAATATTGGACCTTGGACATATAAGAGTTCCAAATGGACTGCCATTAAAACTCATCACTGTCACCATAATTGATAGGATAAGATTAATTCTTGGAATTAATATCATACCTCCAATTTTGGTAGTTGATTGGTGTAATTTATGATGATAGCTATGATTTTCTTAAAAATTGTCTCAATTACCATAAAATTATAGGGCATTTTATCTCAATATTACTGAGATTTCATTTGAAAATTTTTGCCCTTTTAACCGTAAAAAAAATTGAATTTCATTTGAAAATTTTCACATAATCACCAATTTTATAAATAATTACTAAAAATCTGAATAATCACCAATCACCAATAATGTGAAAAATCACCAAAATTACACAAAATCACCAATGACCATAGTTTCTAATAATCACAATTTTTGTTAACAATCACTCATTACTATCTTTACTGGTCATTTCAAAACTTTTTAAAATCAAATCATGTCCCATTAAACATTAAATGCATGTCGGATATATATAATAACCAAAAATACATATAATCACCTATCACCAAAATTACATGTTGTTGTCCCAAATATATAATCTTAGAGGAGGGGGGGGTGGATAGGATTTATGACAAACTTTTACAATTAATTACCAATTAAAATTAATGTTCAATTACTAAACAATAGAAGCAAATATATATAAACAAGTAATTGAAATGAGAGAAGGGATAGAGAGATCAAACACAGTGATTTAACGAGGTTCGGACTCCACCTACTCCTCGCCTTAAACACTCAGTCCAAGGATTCCCACAATCCACTAAGGATTACTCATTCAAGGTGGAGAAACCTTTACACAGTCTTCTTTATCCCAGGTGGAAGACTCTCACCTAAGCTCACAAAGAACTTATACAATGGCTCACAAAGAACCCACTAGTGCTCACAAAGAACACTTCTTCAAACTTCACAAAGAACGCTTAGCCAAATCTTACTAAGCTCCTTCAACAATGGTGTCTCACAAAGAGCATACCCTCAATGCTCACTAAGAGCACTTACAAGATTTACAAGAAGATGAGATATGAATACAACAAGAGAACTCCTTGATGAATAGATGATTACAAAATAAGCTCTCACTAGTATCTGTCAAATGAATGAACTAATTTTGGCTCAAGAGAGTGATTGATGACTAAATCATACAAGATTGATAATAGAACTAGTTGGAGTATGTGTGTATATGATCAACCAACTGTTTAATGCTCATTCAAAGAGTATTTATAAGCCCCAAAGAGTTTATGGCTGTTAGGCACAAAAAATATGACTGTTTGGTTTTGTCAAAACTAGCCGTTATAAAGTTCAGGGCACGATTAGTCGGCTAGGCAAGAAGGATTAGTCGACTAGACAGTTTAAAACACATAAGTTTTAAAATCTAGGCTCGGTTAGTCGACTAGACAAATATGATTAGTCGACTAAGAAATCCTTTAGTCGACTAATCATAGTGGTTAGTCGACTACTTGACAATTTTCACAAAACTTGCTTACTGCCACTACTTTAGTCGACTAATCAAAGTGGCTTAGTCGACTAGGCAATGTTTAAAATCAATTTAAGTAAAAATTGACAAGTCTTTTAGATCCATAAAAGCCCACTATGATTAAAAACATTTTTGACCAATTAAAAAAAAAAATTCCAAGTTAAAAACATGATTTACTAGGTTCATCATCTTTTGAGCCATAAAGAGTTCAATGCTTAATGAGAGATTTACACAAGTCCTAAACGTACACAGGGCTTCAAAACTAATCATTCAAATAAGCTCCAAGTCTTGTGTTAGGCTTGTGATTGATTTTCATGCTTGATCTTCAATGAAACTTCAATCTCCATAGATCCTGTGATTTCAAAATATATGCTAGAAAGCAAAATAATTTTCACAAGATATAATCAATTTACAATTGACTAATAAGTTCAAATAACATATGCACTATACAAGAATCATAGCACAATATTTGTTATAATCAAAATCAATTATATAAATAGGGATGGGAGCCATAAGGCCAACACATGTAATATCCAAAAAAGTATAAAATCACCAATTTACAAATTTTACATATAATCACCAAAAAATGTGTTATCACCAATTTTTATTAAATCACCAAATTTGTATGAATCATCATTTCACAAAATGAGAGTTTTGGACAAACGGGAATGGAAGCAAGAAGGCGATTTTTTGTTTTTTGGTGATTATATGTAAAATTTGACTCGGACTTGTTCTAGAAAAGTCGAGGCATTTCGAATTCTTTGTTGACACGAACAAAGTTAGGGAAAACCTCTGAAATTATTTCAATATTGGACCTTGGACATATAAGAGTTCCGAATGGACTGCCATTAAAACTCATCACTATCACCATAATTGATTGGATAAGATTAATTCTTGGAATTAATATCATACCTCTAATTTTGGTAGTTGATTGGTGTAATTTATGATGATAGCTATGATTTTCTTAAAAATTGTCTCATTTATCATAAAATTATAGGGCATTTAATCTCAATATAATTGAGGTTTCAATCAATTAAGTAAATGAAACTCATATTGAAATAATTACGGAAATGAAGCTCCGTACATGAAAATTGATATTTTTTCCCTTTGCCCTTTTAATGGTAAAAAAATTTCAATTTCATTTGAAATTTTCACATAATCACAAATTTTATGAAGAATCACAAAAAATCTGAATAATCACCGATCACCAATAATATGAAAATCACCAAAGTTACACAAAATCATGAATCACTATAGTTTCTAATAATCACAATTTTTGTTAACTGTTCGGCTAAAAATCTCTCGTCACATGATGTGCGTGTGAGCGGGCGTGCCAGGACTAATCAAAGTCCAGAGATCGTTTGAACACGACCCCAAGCACCTGTCTAGGCAGCAGAAACTCAAGACCGGGATCTCAAGGCCTAGAAGGTCACTGTTTTTACGATCAGGCAATTAAATAGAAGTCAGGGGTACTACTTCCTATGGGTCCTTAAAGCAAATGATTTAAACAAGAAATCACAATCAATGGACGATAGTAAAGACACATGAGATAAATTGAACTAAAAAGAACTTGGACTTCATTGATGAAATTGAAATACTTACAAACGATAAGCTTACCAATCCTTCGAAAGTCATGATAAATGCTTGAACGAAAATGATGTCGGATGCAAAAGTAAATACAGAATTGAACACAATGACTGGACAAAATTAAAACTAGAACAAAGTTTAAAGAAAATTGCAAGACAAGACTTGATGCTTGAAGTTTGATTGTTGAAGAGTTGGGGGCCCTAAATGTTGCAACTCATCTCCTCTTTATAGCTCCACGGTTGGAAAGAAAACTGCTCCCCCCATGATCAATGACGGTTGCTGCTCTATTCCTTTAATCGTGAGTTGATCCATGACCTTTGATGATGGAGAACATGGTTTCGTGGCCTTCTTCCTGAATGTGGTTCCCTAGTATGGCTAGAATTCCTCAGTCATTATCTAAATAACCACCCATTTATTTAATCCCCTCTAAGATTTTGCCATGTGTCCCACTATTATCTTTATCTTAATTTTAATCTATGGCCTGCTTAGATCTCTGCCACGTTTAAAATTATAAAACTCCTCTTCATTTGAATCCCAAGTTAGCCACGTGGATAACTCTAATCTTTCTCTTTGATAGCTAGTCCAACCAACTCCTCTATTTTTAAGCTAGCTGATAATCACAAATCAGATCATCTCCACGTGGCCTACTTTCATTGGCTGGTAAAATTTAGCATAAACATTAACAATCACCAATTACTGTCTGTATAGGTCATTTTAAAATTTTTTAATATCAAATCATGTCCCATCAAACATTAAATGCATGCAGGATATATATAATGACCAAAAATACATATAATCACTGAACTGTTATACAATCACCTATAATCAAAGTTACATGTGATACAGAAAAAAAGTACAGAATCACCAATTTACAAATTTTACAAATAATCACCAAAAAATGTGTTATCATCAATTTTTATTAAATTACCAAATTTGTATTGAATCACCATTTCATAAAATGAGAGTTTGGACAAACGGGAAAGGGAGCAAGAAGGTGATTTTTTATTTTTTGTTTTGATTTGTTATCATTAAGTATTAAATGTGATTTGACTATTCATAAAATGGCGATTGTCAACAAAATTGGTAATTGTATAAAAATTGGGGATTGGTGATCTGTAATAAATTTGGGAATTTTTTTTCCAAAATTGTGATTATGTGTTCTTATAGGGCATTTTGGTCAGAAAATTATATTTCCGTAATAATTTCAATATAAACTTTATTTCCGTAATTGATTCACGTAAAATGTTCAAAATTAAATGTAGAACACAATAAAGAAATTCAACTTTTGCCATCTAGATGTTAAAATTTTATTGTCAATTTCTGAGATAGTGAGCAGCCATGGTGGCTGTGATCACCTAACCCAAGGACAGGTGCATGGACTACTTGTTGTCTCTTCTAAATTCCAATTCCTTGTCGTCTAGCCTTTTCTAGTTGTCTTGTTCAAGAAAGACGTTTATGTACGACCAAGGCTCACAGGGATTGCACCCAAATTTATATTTTCTTCTGTTCAAAGCGGCCGCCATATCTTCCTTAATCCTTTTTTCTATATATATATATATATTTATTTATTTATTTATTTATTTATTTCAGGTGGAAATCCTGAGACGGTCATTGATACTATGCTTGTTACCATAGTTGTCTTGATTTAGTGATAACTTATGATGATTATTAGAGACCAAATGAAGGGAGTTAATAGAAAAAAAGATGACAAAAAAATACTGTGCTTGCCTCATAAGGGAATAATTATGGTTTTATGAAAAAAAGATGAAATTTTTTTCCAAAATTTCTTCAAGTAAAATCGTTTTTACCCCACACTAATAAAATTCTTGCTCCGTCCTTGATACAGTGATACATGGACATGGTGGTGATATTCCAATGGAATAAAACCATTTCCAGTTTCTCTACCAAAGAAAATGGATAATGGAATGAACAATGAAATCATTCCTGAGTGTGAGAAAAAACCCATTTAAGAATGTTTCCACAAATAAATTTTGGAAAAAATAAAAACCTCATATAACAATATTAATTTTTAGTACACTTGGTGTTAAATGTGCCCATTAGATAGACGATAGTGACTGCAGCATCCAAAATTGCAGAGAAACCGTTGTCAATGGTTTTTTTATTTTGATTTTTCTTCTGGGTCGGTCGACTCTCGTTTTCAGAGGTATTTTTCTGTAACGGTTTAGCATTATGTCTCCGTCCCCACTTGCCCTCTTGAGGCTTTTGACATTTCTCAGCCTATTGCCTCAGACAGTTGATCATTTCGGGTTTCATCTTCTAGAAAAAATGGTAGAAGCTACCAAAAATTGACCGAACTCGTCGGCCAATTCAATAGACGGAGATGCTAATTTCACAGCAGGACACACAAGGATGCATGCGGCCACGGATCCACATGCATAAATAGACATGTCTCTAGACATGCATTGATGATGCGTGTGACGTGGAACCCACAAATGATGACTTGTTCTATGCTTGAAGGGGTCTGTCTGTGATGAAAAATCATCACAGATGTGTCAATGCTTACATTTTCAAGCATATAACCTCTGCCTGCTGGTACAACCTTTTGCAAGGTTCTTCCAAAACTGTTTATGGTGTTGAGATCAGCAACAAGAAGCAGAGGCAAAACATGGGAAAGACACTGGATGCTCTGCTTGGAAGAACCTTCAAAACCTCCAAATTCAAAGCTCTTGCTAAACTTGCCATCTCTCGGATTGCCATCCTAAAGAACCAGCGGCAGGTCCGGTGCTCCCATGCACGGTCCGATGTCATTCAGCTCCTCAACCTTGGTCACCAAGACCGTGCTCTCCTTCGCGTAAACTCTCCCTCTCTCTCTCTCTCCATCCATCCATCTATCTATCTATCCATCTATCCATCCTTGTAGATACATATATGCATATATGTATAAATATAAATTTTAATGGGTTTGTTTGACAGGTTGAGTATGTGATCAAGGAGCAGAACATGTTGGATGTGTTTGTTATGATAGAAGGCTACTGCCAAATCCTGAAAGAAAGGGTTGGGCTCATTCAAAACGACAAGTTAGTTTTCTTGTGTTTGGTTGAAATTCAAATACCAATAGTTTCTTTCTGGTTAATATCGTTGATGGAATAGTTTCTTCTTTCCTTCAGAGGCTTTGATTTTCAATATAAGTGTATGTGTTTATGTAGGGAGTGTCCTGATGAGCTCAAGGAGGCAATATCAAGCTTGCTCTTTGCAGCTTCAAGATGTGGAGAGTTTCCAGAACTACAACAAATTCGAAAGATTTTCATGGAGCGGTTTGGGAAAGAGTCCGTTGCTCGTGCTGTAGAACTACCCAACAACTGTGGGGTGAATCCAAAGGTATAAAGAATTGGATGTTTCGGTATCACAGTTGCTTAAACTTTCCTATTGTTTTATTTGTTCTTTTCCAAGCAATAACTGTGTCTTGGATTTTTCAAGATAATACGAAGGCTTTCAGCACGACAGTCAAGCTTGGAAAGCAGATTGAAAGTGCTAAAGGAAATTGCTTCTGAGAACGGGATAACCCTGCATCTTGTGGGAGACATGTACACGATCACTGAAGTAGGTCAACAGTCACCACCACCACCACAACGGATCACTCTGCATCTTAAGGGAAACGTGACTCTCATCGATGTGGTAGGGCAACACCACCACCACCATCCCTAAACACAGTAGTTATTATTGGCATCTATTTTTGTGATGATTCTATCTCTAATAATTGCAGCAGAAACTGGATGCCAACAAGAATCAGCAGCAGCTTGAGCCCAACAAATCAGCTAGCTTGGATGTTCCTGAGATTGGAGATGATACTTGTGATTTTCCTGAAGAGAGAAAATGGGAGGACGAATTCTCTGAATCACTTAAAACAAGGAAGAAGTATAGAGATGTAGCTACAGCAGCTCAAGAGGCTTTTGAATCAGCAGCTTATGCAGCAACAGCTGCAAGAGCTGCTGTGGAACTCTCTCGATCAGAATCACAGGACAAGTATCCTGATGATCATAACGATTCCAATTATTGACAAGGAATCATCTCTGACTCTGATGAGTCATTGATATCTAAACTTCATATTGATGATAGTGCAGGTTCAGCAGAGAGTAAGTACTCGAATAATATATTAGGCTTTGATAAGATCTATCCTATTGATATCTTTAACTCTGAATCAGAGGCTGAAGAAATGGCAGAAAACAAATATAAAATTGATTCCAAAGAATTGGAAGAGAGCAAGAAAAAACAGTACACTATATGCTTCTAGTTCAGATTCAGATGGGGTCATTTTGGGTGAAAGGCCTCTGAATCAACTGGGCTAGAATGAGTTCTTGGGTAATAATATAGTTTTTGATGGAAGTGACGACGAAATTGAGGAGGGTAACATGTGATGGTTTCCCCATGATTTGGACATGAGATTCACTATCAATCTCCAAAGTGGATACCTCTGAAATATCAAGGAGATACTAAAGATGCATTCTTTGGAAGCAAGATCAAGTTTAAAAAGTACACATTGCTTGAATTCTGCAAAGCAATTACATTAACAGCATTCAAACATGGACAAGAAGCCAGTTTCAACAAGAACAGAAAAGTACATAGGGGCTAAAGTAGATGAGAGAAGGAAGAGATTTCATTCATTAGTTTTACTACGGGTTTAAATTATTGTATAGCCAGGAAATATTGCCTTTTTTTTTTCTTCCTCTTGTCATTTCATTATCCCATATAATTTATAACCATGTAAATGAATAAGGATTATATTCATTTTTTCCGAGTTTGTGTTAAATTCTTGTTTGTGAAGTGACAAGTAGAAATGATAGTAATGACTAAAAAATTTGTGAGGTTTAATATCAGTTCTCATTGTGAGCTTGTATAAAGCACTATAATCTGTCAAATCACATACTAGAGATATGCAGATGTGGAATACATGATCAACCCAACGCAGTCAATCCATATGCCTCCCTAGATGCAAACTCAAACCATTATGAAGGAAAAAAACAAAAGATGATAATTAAAATCTTATCATTTCAATCATTTAACTGCAAACTTAGAAGCTAGAGAGGAAAAGAAACTAGGAGAAAATATATTAGAAAGTTTGTCCTTTGCGGCTTTGCATTAGAGAGATTCTGCTATACCGGTCATGGCTTAAAGCCCAGTTTAATTTGTCTTGAGAAAGGCTACAAAGAGCCTCTTAGACCCCACTTAGAAGTTGCACTCTTCACTCTTGATATTCATGATCCATGACATAGGTCTCCTGAAACTTTTTTATTAAAGTTTCTCTCGTCCTCCCAGATCAGTCAACTCTCTTGCCAAGGACTATGGAAGATTTCGAAATGGGACAATCATTCCTACTTAGTCTGTTTTTTATTTCTAAAACATTTCCCATCTGCTTGGTTGTTAACAAAAATAAAGTAAAGGAATGTGCTTAAAATGCAAAAGAAAAGGAACTAATCTTTTGGCAATTCCTCTCCTTTACCTCAATTTTTTGAAGAACGAAAAGGGGACCTCCGTTTTCCCACAAAAGAATAGGGAGGAAAAAAAAAAAAGAGACTGTATTAACAATGATAAGAATGGACTGATGAAATCAATGGCTATGAAGAAACAAGAGTTCTGAACAACTACACTTAAAAAAAGAGTAATATTTCTCGCTGACACAAACTACTTGGGATCTCAGGCTTTGTCGAATTGAGTTGAGAAAGTGTACAATTTCTTGCTGACCCAAATCATCAAGAAAGTTTGACCTTGCAATGTAAGTTTCTACAAAGCTCAACTCTAGCAATCTTAGATAAAAATGTATCATTCACAAGAACACAAAGTAAATAGAATCCATATTCCATTAAATTTGATAGGAAGCAATACAAGCAGTTCAATAAAAAAAATAAAAGAAAAAATAAACCTATAAATGCAACAGGTTACAACAACACACGACCTAAAATCTCAAAGTAGCAATCTATAGCACAAAATACTAGGAAAACACAAATTTCCCACATTAATGCTTACGCCAAATTGCCGCCACTCTGCTGCCACAAGTTGATGATGTCAGTAGCCTGATTAAGAAGAATAATCATCTGCTTTTGAGATATCCAAGGCTTACTCTCCAACAGCACCTTGAGCTCTTCCCAAGCATCTTTGCGTGGCCAAAAGTAGTAGGGACTTAAAGGGATAGTGCCATGACCAGGTATCATTTGGTCCAGTGAAAGACCAATGTTCTTCTCCATCCATATGAACTTCAATACAAGCCTTGGTTTCTCCATTGACTTCACCACCACTCCAAGCTTCTACAATATCAAGAAATTAACAAAATTCAACTACAAATAAAGTGATTCTGATACATACAAATGTCCAGATTTAGAAATGTATGAGTGAGTAAGAAACATAGTTTCTTTTAGCTTTGTTTGGTTGCTCAGAAAAATGTGGGAAGCGAGAGAAATTAAAATAGGCCCAATAATTGCATTACACTATGTTCAAGCCATGTTTTGGATTTCTCGGGGCTGCCAAATAAATGGATAAATTGGTATTCAAATTTTCAGTTTCTTTTCTTCTCTGATATTTTATCAGTAAACAAACGGAGGGTCTAAAACATAATCAAAATTTTTAAAATTTAAGAGAGAGACAGACAGACAGAGAGAGAGAGAGAGAGAGAGAGTTTCTGACTACAAAATTCAAAACAAAAGCAGGAAAAAATCATTAAATGAGATAAATAATAAGGCTCCGTTTGGTTGCCAAGAAAATTCAGCAAAAGAAAAGAAAAGAAATCAAAACATCCAACCATAAAAAGTTCATCATTTAAACCCCAGAAATCACGAAAAAAGAAAAGCTCTAAAATTTTCAATTTTTTCGAAACGAAAACAACTAAAAACATATAATACTACCGGTCATTTATCTTTCCTCGCTTTCTCAGCAACCAAACAGAGGCTAAAAGAAATATAGATAAAGAGAATTGAAACCTCTGTTTCTTGAGGAGTAGTTGAGCCAACAGAGGACGTGTCTTCTTCAACTACAGCTTCAGCCGCAGCCGCTGAAGCAGAGAATTTAACGTTTCTTGCTCTGTGACTGAATTTTAACTCAGAAAGCGTGGATATATGTGAAAAAGAGGTTTTGGGGTTGAGAGAGAGTGGAGCTTTGAAGGGTTTGAAGGAGGCATTAATATTGGGTTGAATCGCTATGGATAACATCTTGCGATTTTAGAAAGAGAACCAGAGAGAGAGAGAGAAAGGGATGAAGCCATGTTCCTGTGTTTGGGTTGTGTATTTCTATGGTGAGTTCGGATAAGGAGAGTCCGGTTGGCGGGTAATCGGATCGGAATAAGTTTTTGTCCGAATTCCGAAATGCCAATTCGGCCCAGTTTCGGAATTACCCACCGCTGGAATTTTGCATTGTTTTCAAAACCGGACCGTTCATCGAACCGGAAAAGTTACCGGGTTAAGGGTCAACCGGTTCAACCGATTGAACCGTGACATCATAAATATATTATTTATTTATTTATTTAATTATTTATTAGAATAAAATCTATAAATGATTCAAAATATAATTTTTTTTAAAATATTTGTACAATCAATTCATATATTTGAATTTATGTGCATTCATTACAAATATTGGGACTATTTTAGTCATTTTAGGACCTTAAAAAAAATTAAAAAAATTATTTTTTTTTGAAAAAAAAAAAAAAACGGGGTTGACCGGTTGAACCGGTTGACCCGTCGGGTTGAACGGTTTATTTGAAAATGGGTTTTTGAGGTTTGAACCAGCCGGATAGGGGACCGGTTCTCGGTCCAACCGGTTGAATCGGCCGGTCCGGTCCGGGTTTAATAACATTGGAATTTTGCTTAAATTTCTTGATTTTCACTTTTCAGTCTTGAAAGGTTTTCTTTTGATGTATTATTTGGCGAGATTTTAATTTTCGTTTGAAAAAAAAAATTTATAATTTTATAAAATTCTTTTTTTTCCCTTTCCTTAATTTATAAAAGGATAAGTTATCAAACCCGGACCAGCCCAGCCGGTTCAACTGGTTGAATCAGGAATCAGTCCTCTCTCCGGTTGATTTAACCCACAAAAACTCATTTAATTCAAAAACCGGTCAAACCAGCGGTTGAACCAGTCAACCCGTTTTTATTTTTTTATTTTTTTATTTGAGATGCTAAAATGACTAAAATAGTCCCAATTTTTTTAAAAATCTCTTAAAGCCAAGAAGACTAAAAAGGCAAATTAGTCGAAAAAAATCTCAAATAGCAAAAAGAAACCCAAGCACCTAATTTAATAATACAATATTCTTATCTTGCATTTTAAAAAATATATATAATAAAGATTGATCAATAGTAATTATTAATTTTCAATTTTGATGACTGCACATAAATTCAAATATATAAATTGATTGTACAAACATTTAAAAAATATATATATATATTTTGAATCATTTATAGCTTTTATTCTAATAAATAAATAATACATTTATGACGTCACGGTTCAACCCGATTGACCCAACGGTTGAACCGGTTGACCCTTAACTTTTCCGGTTCGATGAACGGTTCGGGTTTTAAAATAATGCTATTACCTTCCAAATATACCTTAATGGGGCTTTTGGAAGGGCTTGTCGGTGGGTTTGGGTTTTGATACCCCTTTCCATTATTTGGATGGGTGGGAAAGGGTCAAGTTAACAAGCCGGTGGAGTGAGGATGACGGCCATTGGGAGGAATCTCATTCCTCTTGCAACTAGTGGGTTTAAGGTTCTTCACCTCGAGTTTGCATTTTATAATTTTTTGTGTTGACGAGCGTGCCCTTCAGTTTTGCAGGCAACAAATAAGATTTCCATGTTTATCCCACATATACAAGACCCTTCATCGACCACACCTCACGCAGAAGGAGAATAGAGAGGAAGAAGAAAAAGAAAAATGAGAAGAAGAAGCCGATCGACCGCTGCCGAGAAGTTCGATCCTCACGGTGCTGCTGTTGTCGATGCCTCTCTCATTACTTTAACATAGTATCGAGCTAGGTTAGTAGCAACCCTAGCCCACCACCACCGTCCACCGCCGCCCCACCGCCGTACACCACTGTCAATTGCTTTACACGGCCTCCAAATCCGTCAACCTTTACTATCAAACTGTCCAACCTCAAAACTCGACCTTCCAATAACCAAAAACTGTCAACCAGCCACTCTTAAAAATGCTTCTTTTTTTTTTTTTTTTTCCCCGATCTTTAAATCCTCACAAAAATCAGCCCAAACAACTGCTACATACGCCCTCACGTGCCGCTCAAATTTCTGTGCGTAGATCTGACGCGCTTCCCTTCGATCCACGCACCCTTACACGCCAACCATTATAACCATACTGCTGACGTTAGCCCTAGCCATGTAAGCCCTAATCTGCCACATCACCCCGCTATGTCAACCCATACCGCCCTGTCAGCTGCCATGTCACCCTCCACATTAGCTGCCACATCACAGCCACATAACCTATCCTAGCCCACTCACCTGTCACAGCCCTATCACATGCCACGTCATCACATTTGTCCACGTTAGCAGCTACCACCATGTCATCCTTTGCCACGTATCACCACCTGATACTACCACGTGTCAGTATCTCTGACTTCTACGTGTCAGCACCCCATTCTGCCACGTGTCAGCACAATAAACCCCTTCCCCACTAATTTCGACGTCCTGAGTTTGTTTTTGGGCTCTGTTTTATGAGATTTTGCTTATACACTGCACTTTTCAGCTAGTTCAGCTGTTTTTAGGGTCAGATCAACCATTTTTTAGAACGGTACTCCCTACAGTTTTTCGGCCTCCTTATTCCATTGTTGGGCTTCGTTTTTCGAGCTTCTGCCTCAACAGTAAAGTTTTGTGCATCATGGCCACCTCCACGTATCCAGTATATGCCTCTTATTCTACTACTGCCTCTACCACGGAGACTTTATCTGTTCAAGATCCTCATTCACCTATTACTATTACTGATCTTGAATCTTTTCTTAAGAAGGTTGTCTCATATTCTGGTACTTCTTTCTCCCTTGCTCTCTCTGCTACTACACCAGGTAACACTTCTTAGTTCTTTGATTTTGCATATAGCAATCATATGACCTCTAATCCTACTATTTTTTCTACCAAATATTCTACTCCTCATATTCCAGTCATTCATACTGCCGATGGTTCTCGCATGCAAGTAAGCCATACAGGATAAGTTTCTCACTCACATATATCTATTTCTGATACATATCTCATTCTCAAACTCACTCTCAATCTTATTTCTGTGGGTCAACTTTGCGACATGGGTTTTACTGTTATTTTCTCTCGTTCTGGTTGTATTGTGCAGGATCCTCAGACCGGAAAGACCCTTGGGACTAGTCATAAAGTTGGTTGCCCGTTTGAGCTCATCAGTCTTCACACCTTCTCCATCCTTATCCACTCATCAAACTACTGCTCCAACTCTTTCCGCTTTCCCACTCCACTTATGGCACTCTCGTCTTGGACATATATCGGTTAGTCGTTTACGGTCTTTAATTTTTAGTGGCTCTTTGGGTTCTGTTAGTAATGACCATCTAGATTGTTTATCTTGTCAACTTGCAAAACAACCTACTTTACCATTTCCTTATAGTGCTTCTATTTCTTCTACACCTTTTGATTTAGTTTACTTTGATATCAGGGTCCTTCTCCTGTTCCAACCATGGGGGGATCAAAATACTTTGTGATCTTTATCGATGATTATTCTTATTACACTTGGCTAAATCTCATGTATAATCGATCTGAACTTAAACATATTTATTATGATTTTGCACAAATGGTCAAAACTCAATTTTCTCGTCCTATCAAAGTCTTTCATGCAGATAACACCATGGAGTATCGAGACTCAAATTTTCTCACTTTCTTTCACACTAATGGTGCTATTCCTCATCGCTCTTGCCTTGGAACCTCACAACAAAATGGGCGTGCTGAACGTAAACATCGACATCTTTTGGATACTGTTTAAGTACTTCTTATTTCTTCCACTTGACCTGAGTATTTCTGGGGGAAAACTGCTCTCACTACTGCGTATACAATCAATTGTGTCCCTTCTTCTGTCATTGGTAATATTTCTCCTTATTGAAAGGAATTGATGAGAATGGACTCGTAACGGAAGACGAACGACAAACTTTTTGTTAATTCAAATCCACCCATCAAAATCCAGCAAGAGTTCAAACAAACATCGGATCATGAATTTATAAAACAAGAATATATATTTAACAACTTTAAACATACTTACTTGATAGCCTTTTGATGTAGCTTTTGTCGAATCCGAGCTCCAAAAGAATGAAGCCTCCAACGGCATCCACACAAGCACAAAACCTCAAAAACCTTGCAATGATGACTCACGGCCCTAGGGTATTTCTCACTCTTCTATTTTGTCTCTTCTCTTTTGATGAGAGGTAACTTGATTGCTAGTTTGACCCATTATCTTCTATTTATAGAAACCTCTAGGGTTTTTATTTAATAGTTTTCATATTTATAATTTAGCCCATTAATTATTAACTAGTAATAATAAGGCCCATGCTAATTATAAATTAGAATATTCCCATTCTCTCTTTAATTCAAGAGACTCACCTATGCCCTTTATGTGTGTGACCTATTGGGTTCACCCCAACCTAGTAGTGGACCAGGACATCTCATGTTCCCAAAATAGAAACTTTCTATTTATGGTTCAATTGGAAAAATTCCAATTTTGCCCTCAATGATAACACTTACCATTAGGCCTTCACTAGTCATAAGTGATGTTTAGCAACATATCATGACGTACCCTAGGTGTGGGTGAATAGCAAAACTATATGAACCCTTCATGTTACTTGATCATTCATCCCTTACGTCACTGTTAAGATAATCAGGTATGGTTATAAGTCAACCCTATCTTAACAACTTGATATATGTTCCAAAAAATATAATCTCAATAAGGTGAACCCGATGAAACACTTTTCACAGTTCACCTATCACTTTGGCCAGAGATTCAATATGAGATTTATCTTTGTGAATAAACCCTGACATTCTCTCTTATCAAAGATGATAGTGATGATTCCTTATTGCATACTCATTTATATTCATGCATGACTTAATTAGAGCCAATGAATACCGATTACATCCTTATGATTAAAGATATACGAGATACTATCAAACTCTAATAACCTATGCATAAGATAACTATGGTGTCTCAGGTCTAAGGATTACCAAACAAATGGACGTAACAAAAGAATATTCCCTTGACTTAAACCCCATAGGAATATTCTTGCAGATCATGTTCAGTGTACATGTTCTCTAACATGCACCCACTGATTAACTATAGTGTCACTACACTAATAGGAAAGACTATCTATCCTCCCATTGGAGCTAGTTTAAATATGTGCTACTCTTAATGATTTATAAATATCCCTTTTAATAAACCTATGAGTAGGAACTCTTTATAATAAATATGTATAAGAAATATAAGTCTCCCTATCTCAACAACTTGAGATACATATTTCTCTTATCATTTATTCATGGACCTTATCATATATATTTAAATATACAAGACAAGTTATACCTTCTATTAATTAATATAATATAAAATTGACATGCCATTTAGGATTGGTTTTAGAACATATCTCTAACACTTATGAGCGCCTATATGACCATCCTCCTTCTTATCATCATCTCAGATTTTTGGGTGTGCTTGTTTTGTTCTCCTACAACCTCATGAGCATACTAAGTTGGAACCTCGTGCTTGTCTCTGTTGCTTCTTGGGAAATGGTATAAAACATAAAGGTTATAGGTGTTGGGATCCTATCTTTAGACGTCTCCGTGTCTCTCGTCATGTTGTCTTCTGGGAGCACAAAATGTTTTCATTACTCTCTAAATTTCACTTACCTGTTCCTCACACACTTTCTTTACTAATCGCTCAATTCCATTATTTCCAGATGATGCTGATGTAGGTTTCGAACTTTCTGCGACTTCTCCTAAGGTGCCTGTTTTGTCTGCGGATCCCGCCACTGTACCATTCTCCACCACTAATGATGTTCCTTTGTCTGATCTTGCTTCTGATCCTGCTCCTGTATCAGACTCCACCATTAACCATGCCTCTACTTCTAATATTGTCATTGATCCAACCCTTTGTCGGTCTACTCGGGTAAGGGAACCATTTATCATTCTTCGTGATTTTCATTGTTTTTCCACTATCCTCTCTCATCATGAACCGCAGACTTATCATGAGGCTCATTATAATCCTCTATGGCAACAAGCAATGGCTGAAGAATTATAGGCTTTTTGTACCACTCATACTTGGGATTTGGTTGACCTTCCTATTGGAAAATCAATTGTGGGTTGTAAATGGGTTTACAAAATCAAGATTTGTTCTGATGGTTCAATATGGCTTTACAAAGCTCGTCTGGTGGCCATGGGATTTACTTAGGAACATGACATTGGTTATGAATAGACTTTTGCCTCCGTTGCTCGCATTACTTCAGTTCACAGTTTACTTGCTATTGCTGCTGTTCAAAATTCGAAACTATACCAAATGGATGTCAAAAACACATTTCTCAATGGTGATCTTTCTGAAGAAGTTTATATGCAGCCTCCACTTGGGTATGATCATCCTCCAAATAAGGTCTGTAGACTTCGTCGAGCCTTATATAGACTGAAACAAGCTCCTCAGGCATGGTTTGCCAAGTTCAATTCTGTTATTGGGGATTTTGGCTTTATCTCTTGTCCGTATGATTCTGCTCTATTAATTCGCAAAACAGTAAAGGCATTACTCTTCTTCTGCTCTATGTTAATGACATGATTATTATTAGTGATGATCTTAGTGACATTTCTGCACTCAAATCCTTTCTTAATCAGCATTTCAAAATGAAAGATCTTGGTTCTCTCAGTTATTTTCTTGGTCTTGAGATATCATCTGACTCCCATGGCTACTATCTATCGCAAGACAAGTATGCTTCAGATCTTTTCACTCGTGCTGGAATCACAGATGTTAAGACAGTCTCTACTCCTCTTGAGACCAATGCCCGACTTACTCCTTTTGACGGTACTTTACTGACTGATGCCACACTCTATCGCCAACTGGTTGGCAGTCTCATATATCTCATAGTCACTCGCCCAGATATTGTCTATGTTATTCATATTATCAACCAGTTCATGTCAGCTCCTCGTCTACACACTTTGCAGCTGTCCTTCGTATTCTTCATTATATAAAAAGCACTCTATTTCATGGTCTTCACTTTTCTGCCACTCTTTCTCTAGAGCTGCGAGCTTACTCAGATTCTAACTGGGCTGGTGACCCTGCTGATCATCGATTTATTACTGGCTTTTGCTTATTTCTTAGTGAATCTCTTATTTCTTGGCGTAGTAAAAAGCAAACTGTCGTTGCTAGGTCTAGTATTGAAGCCAAATATCGTGTTCTTGCTGATACTACCCAAGAACTTCCCTGGCTTCGCTAGCTACTCGAAGCTATGGGTGTCCCTCATTCTTCTACCACTACTATTTCCTATGACAACCAAAGTGCTATTCAAATTGCCCACAATGATGTCTTCCATGATCGCACCAAACATATCAAGATTGATTGCCACTTTGTTCGTCATCATATTGGCTAAGGAACTGTGCGACTTCTTTCTGTCTCATCTACTGAGCAAACTGCTGATCTCTTCACCAAGGCTCATCATCTCGGTCGTTTTACGGATTTAGTTTCCAAACTCAAGTTGGTTTCTCTTCAACCTCCTTAAGTTTGAGGGGGTGTTAATGTATATATATATATATATATATATATATATATATATATATATATATAT
>JAESVK010000142.1:810425-856036 GCA_017140935.1 Hamamelis virginiana | reverse complement strand
CAAGGCTGTATAAAACACTATCAAACCCTAACAACTCAGGCATAAGACATCCATGGTGTCTCAGGTCTTAGGATTACCAAATGGACGTAACATAAGAATATTCCTTTAACTTAATATCCATAGGAATATTCTAGTAGATCATGTTCAGTGTACATATTCTCTAATATGCACCCACAAATTGACCTAAGTGTCACTACACTGATAGGAAAGACTACCTATCCTCCCATTGGAGTTAGTTTAAATCTGTGCTACTCTTGTCAGTTTAATAAATGTCCTCTTTAATAAACCTATGAGCAGGAACACTTTTAGAATAAATGTGTATGAGAAATATGAGTCTTCATATCTCAACAAACTTGAGATACATATTTCTCTTATCATTTATTCATGGACATTATCGTATATACAATTGAATATACAGACGATAAGTAGTACCTTCTTATCCTAATATGAAATAGATATGCACTTTAGAATTGGTTTTAGGGCATACCTCTAACAATTCCAACTTGCTTAAATTTGCGCACTTAAAAGCCCTCGAAGGCTAAAATTGCTAAAACAGGTTGGATAGGATCGGATAAAGAGTAGCTATCTGGATCGAGGGGAGTTCTCTTAGCTCTTTTCTTCTTTTTAATTGTTACATTGTATCATATTTTGAGCATACTGTGGGTGTGGGTTTAGGGTTTGCATGCACGGTAGACGTTCCATTCGACAAGAGTTGCACCCATTAGACCAGGACTTAGAGACTACTTTGAGAGCTGCTAGGGCTTCTCTTCGCAACACTCAAGAGTCACCACCAACTGTAGACTCAGATATGGCAAATGCCCTAGGAAATAATGGTGGTGGAGCTGCTCAGCAGGCTCCACAAGCACTTAGGTTATTGAAGGATCATTTCATGCCAAACACATTCAGTCCACCATCATGCATCTAAATTCCAAACATAGAAGAGTTGACCTATGAGATTAAACAGCCTACCATTCAAATGCTCCCGACGTTTTATGGGTTAGATCGTGAAAACCCATATGATCACTTGACTGAATTTGTGAATATATGCAATACCATCAGAATTAGAGATTTCCCATAAGAATTTCTGCGTTTGTTCCTCTTCTCCTTCTCCCTAAAGGACAAGGCGAAACACTGGCTTACATTTCTTGAGCCTCCTCAACCCATCACCACATGGGATGAACTTTAGAGACTATTCATTGCCCGCTACTATTCCATTGGCAAGACCTCCCAAATGCGTCATAGCATCCTCCACTTTACCCAAATTGAGGGAGAGTCTTTCAATGAGTCTTGGGAACGATTGAAAGAATTGCTTAGGCTTTGCCCCCATCATGATATTCCTAGGTGGCAAATAGTGCAGGCATTCCTTAAGGGTCTAAGGGAAAGAGATATGCAATTAGTTCATTCGACTTGTGGAGGGTCTATTTTGAGAAAGAGTGCTGACGAGGTGTGGGCTCTATTTGAGACAATGAGTGAGGATTCCTATTACATGGAATCCATGGGTTTGACAGAGAGAGAGAACAACCCCAACACCATCTTCCTCATCCTCTTCTTCATCCAAGAAAGGAGGCATATATGAGGTTGAACAAATCAAGGTAGTGAATCAACAGGTTGAGGCGTTGTCTAAAAAATTGGACTAACTCATTGCATTGCAAGAAAAACCTTGCAAGGCCATGGTCAATTTAGTGTTTGAACCCTGCTCCATTTGTAATGATTCATCACATGATACATTGTCTTGCCCTATGGCAGGGCAATATCCTGATTTTATCACTGAGCAAGTCAATCTGGCCCAAGGGTACATGCAACAACGTAGTGACCCTTATTCAAATACCTATAACCCTGGGTGGGCCAACCACCCAAATTTTCATTGGGGCCGACAACCTCCCAGACCTAATGTCCAGAACCCACAGCTTGTAAGACCCAATTACCAAGGAGTGAATCAGGGCATGGTTGCACCCTATAGGCCTCCCCATCTCCAAGGTCAATTTCAACCTCAAGGTGCCATTGCACCTCAATCACAACTGACTTACCATCCTCCACCACATAATGTTCAAGCACCTCAACCCCAACCAACCCCAAGAACCCTAGGATTTGAGGAGCAAGTGTCGAATACCTTAAAAAGCATGGAAGCGAACAACCAAGCAACCAACCAACTCCTCCATTCTCACTCACAATCCATAGCTAAGCTTGAGACTTAGGTTGGCCAATTAGCGGCCACTACGAATCGAAGAGAGGAAGGTAAATTGCCTAGTCAACCGATTAGGAATCCCAAAGGAGCATTTGTGGCTGAGAGTTCTTCATCTCAAGAGCTAATTAAGCATGAAGAAGTCCAAGCCATAACAGTCTTTAGAAGTGGGAGAATTGTGGACAACAAAATAGGGGATGACGTTAGGGAAGAAGGTAGCTCACCCCCACTAGAGGAGTTAGCAAGTGATGAGAGTGGCAAGAGAAAAGAGAGGACCCAAGAAAAAGAAATTGAGGAAGAATTAGAGAGGGATAACTTTCCCTCCAATGAGGAAGACCCAGTGGCATCTTATGTGCCCAGGGCACCTTTTCCCTCGGCACTTGTGTCGCCCACCAAGAAAGCTAAGAAAGGAGCATCAGTTGATGATATACTTGAGGTATTCAAACAAGTTAGAATTAAAATTCCACTTTTGGAGGCAATTAGGCAAATCCCATTCTATGCAAAATTTCTTAAAGATTTGTGTACCCAGCAGCTCAATGAGCGCGTGCATTTGACCAAGTCCTCAGCACTCATAGATATTGCCAGTGCAGTTTACCATTACCAAATCCCCATTAAGAAAAAGGACCCAGGGACACCTACCATTCCATGCTTCTTAGGGAATCACTATGTTGATAGGGCCTTAGTGGATTATGGGGCAAGTGTGAACATTCTTCCATACTCTGTGTATGCGAAGATGGACTTGGGAGAGTTAAAGCCAACACCTACCATTTTGCAGTTCGCTAACAGGTCAACTAAGGTACCTAGGGGAATTCTACATGATATGCTTATCAAGATAGAGTCATTTGTGTTTCCCGCTGATTTCATTGTCTTGGATATGGAACCCGTTGATAGCAATAGACCACAAATCCCCATAATCATAGGTCGGCCATTGTTAGTGACAGCGAGTGCAGTTTTTCACTGCAAGACTGGAATTATGGAGGTGTCATTCGATAATTTGAAGGCCAAGTTGCAAGTTTACCATGCGGCTAACCATCCTCATCACTTTGAGGAATGTTTATTCGCTGATGTCATTGATGAACTTGTAGAGGAATCCCTACTATTTATTCTCATTGAGGACCCTTTAGAGGCATGCATTTCCTATTTTGATACTGACAGCTTTGACATCGACTCAGCCATTGAAGAAGTTAACCAAATTTTGGAGTCATCCCAGAGTATAGGTAGCCTAACTTGGATGCCTAAGCCAGAACCCTTACCCCCTGTGACCAGTGTACCTATGCCCAGCTCTTTAGAGTCACCTCCCACACTTGAGCTCAAGCCCTTGCCAGCTCATCTTAAGTACATGTTCTTAGGGCCTAGTGACACTCTCCCAATGATTGTTTCCTCATATTTGAGTAGTCTACAAGAGAAAGTCCTTATCGATACCTTGAGAAAGTATAGGGAAGCTATAGGGTGGTCTGTACGTGGCAGATTTGAAAGGGATAGACCCATCCATTTGCATGCATAGGATTCATTTAGAAGAGGGAGTTAGGCCATTGAGAGAAATGCAGAGAAAACTCAATCTAAATATGAAGGAAGTAGTGAAGAAAGAAGTGCTCAAATTGTTGGATGCGGGTATCATATACCCCATCTCAGACAGTGAGTGGGTAGCTCCTACCCAAGTTGTTCCGAAAAAGTCTGGAATCATAGTGGTGGCCAATGATCAGGGTATTCTAGTCCCAACTAGACCACCACTGGATGGAGAGTGTGTATAGACTATAGTAAACTGAATTCCAAGACTAGGAAAGACCATTTCCCACTCCCATACATTGATCAGATTCTTGAGAAATTAGTGGGTCAGAGCTATTATTGTTTCTTAGATGGTTATTCTGGATATAACCAGATAGCAGTGTACCCAAAAGATCAGGAAAATACTACTTTCACATGCCCTTTTGGCATTTTTGCCTTTAAGCGCATGTCCTTTGGGCTGTATAATGCGCCAAGTACATTCCAGCGATGTATGATGGTAATTTTTTCTGATATGATAGGTGAGTTCTTGGAAGTATTCATGGATGATTTTTCTGTATTTGGATCCATATTTGATGAGTGCCTGTCTCACTTAGATAAGGTTTTGAAAAGATGTTGTGAGAAAAACTTAGTGCTGAGTTGGGAGAAAAGCCACTTCATGGTCCAAGAAGGGATAGTGTTAGGACATGTTGTGTCAAAGAGGGGTATTGAAGTGGATAGAGCCAAATTTGAGTTGATAGCAAAGTTACCTCCCCCAACCACTGTTAAACAAATCCGATCATTTCTAGGGCATGCGGGCTTCTATAGGCGATTCATCAAGGATTTTAGTAAAATTGCTAAGCCCATGTGTAATCTGTTGGCCAAAGATGTGCCCTTTGTTTTTGACAAGGAGTGCATGGAAGCATTTGAAAGACTTCGCTCATCTTTGAGCACTGCCCCAATCATGGAAGCACCTAATTGGTCTTTTCCATTCGACGTTATGTGTGATGCCTCAGATTATGCAATTGGGGCGGTCCTAGGGCAGAAAGTAGGCAGAGTTTCCCATGTGATTTTCTATGCCAGTAAGACACTTGTTGATGCTCAGATCAATTATACCACAACTGAGAAAGAGCTTCTAGCAGTATTCTTTGCATTTGATAAGTTCAGGTCATATCTTCTTGCATCCAAGGTCGTAGTTTATTCAGATCATGCTGCTTTGAAATATCTTTTGTCTAAAAAAGAAACAAGGCCTAGATTGATCAGGTGGATCTTGTTGCACCAAGAATTCAATTTTGAAATTAAAGATAAGAAGGGATGTGAAAATGTAGTGGCTGATCATCTATCAAGGATTGTGGTAGATCAGCCTGAGGACACCACACCCATTCATTATAGGTACCCTGATGAGCAATTATTGACCATCTCACACCATCACTTGCCTTGGTATGCTCACATTATCAATTATCTTGTCACGGGACTCATTCCATCGGATTGTAATAAGAATAGAAGAAACCATTTCTTTGCACAAATTAAGTACTATTTTTGGGAAGATCCAATTCTTTTTAAATATTGTGCGGATCAAGTGATTCGTAAATGTGTCCCGGAAATCGAAGTACAAGATATTTTGAAATTTTGTCATACCTTGGCATGTGGAGGTCATTTCAGTGGAAAAAAGACTGCTTCAAAAGTCTTGCAGTGTGGGTTTTATTGGCCTACACTCTTTAGAGATGCCTTAGATTTCTGCAAGACTTGTGAGAATTGCCAAAAGATGGGGACTATCTCCAAGAGAGACATGATGCCTTTGAGCCCAATTCTGATAGTTGAATTTTTTGATGTGTGGGGCATCGATTTCATGGGACCATTCCCAGTCTCTCATGGTTTTGAATATATTTTGGTTGCTGTGGATTATGTTTCTAAATGGGTGGAAGCAGTGGCAACCAAGACCAATGACCACAAGGTTGTGGTGAAATTCTTGCAAGAAAATATTTTCTCTAGATTTGGGTTCCCTAGGGAAATTATAAGTGATGGAGGATCACATTTTAACAATATGCCTTTTGCAGCATTGGTTGCAAAATACTCTATTACCCATAAGGTTGCAACCCTATACCATCCCCAAACTAGTGGTCAAGTAGAGGTGTCTAATAGAGAAATTAAGCACATTTTGGAGAAAACTATCTTACCTGATCGAAAGGATTGGTCACTGCGCTTGAATGATGCACTATGGGTATATAGGACAACATATAAGACTCCTATTGGCATGTCGCCATATAGACTTGTGTTTGGGAAGCCATGCCACCTTCCAGTTGAGTTAGAGCACAAAGCTCTATGGGCAATCAAAAAGTTCAATTTTGAAATGAATGAAGCAGGTTTGAATCGAAAATTGTAAATTAGTGAGCTAGAAGAGATTCGCAATGAAGCATATGAAAATTCAAAAATTTACAAACAAAAGATGAAAGAATTTCATGATAGTCACATCAATAGAAAATCTTTTGAACCAAATCAAAAGGTGTGACTATTCAATTCCAAATTGCGTCTCTTTCATGGTAAACTGAGATCCCGATGGGATGGCCATTTTGTTGTTGTGAAGGTGTTTCCCCATGGAGCAGTTGAGATAAGAAACCCAAAAAGTGGAGCTCAATTCACTGCGAATGGTCAAAAGGCTCAAGCATTTCATTGAAGGAATTACCAATGACAATATTCATGATGGTTTGGTGGTGGATTCAATGTCCTTCTAGGACCCTGTCTATGAGTTGAATTAGGACACTGCAAGACGTCTGGCTGAAGACGTAAAATTTAGCTCTGCTTGGGAGGAAACCCATGAGTTAGTTTGTTTTTCTTTTTAGTTTTTGGTTGTTTTTAGAGTTACATGTTAGAACCTTTGGGTTGGTGCTCCCTTAACATTGGGGACAATGTTCCATTTTAGTTGGGGGATCATTTATTTCATTCATGACTATTCATGTGTTGTGCCATTTGCAATTATTGTTGATTATGAGCTTACTTGTGTAGTCATGGGTGAAAACCATTGCTTGTTTTGTTTAAAGCTTTCCGTTATAGTAATAATAAGCATGTTTATTGGAATGGCTAGTTGATCAATTATGCTTGCATGATGCCCATACTTACTGATTTGTTGTTTTATTCTCTTTGAAAAGCTAGTTAGAATTGTCCTGAAAATGATCACATACACGAGCTTTAGTGAATTAATCATCGTGTTGATTGAGTAAGAGTTGAATCTTAGAAGAAGAGTGGAGATTTAGAACCCTCTATGCATGTTTTGAGCCACTGTTCTTATTCTCGGGATAGTGTAATTGCTCTATTAATATGTTCAGCATATTTGGTTTCTTGCTTTGTGCTAATGCTTGCAATTGCTTTGATAAAAATTTGCATTTGTGTACAAGTTAGTTGATCAATTGAGAACATTTTAGCATTTTTGAAAGATGATTTTCGGCCTTCGTTTGTGTTTGTATCCAGTTTTATTTCTTGTTTTTGGTTGTTATTTACCCTAGCACCCCATTTTGAGCCTAAACACCTACATGTTTTTGTGCAAAACCTAGGTAACCTCGCGGTGTGTTTAGTCTTGGGTAGTGGGATTGTGTTGTCGTCAGTCCATTCCAAATCATTCCATTCTTCTCATTTCATTTCTTTTTCGTTGTACAGCCTGCAAAAAAAAAAAAAAAAAAAAATCATCAGAACCTATAATCTATCGACAGCCACTTTAGCTATTGATAGACTCCATCCCCTGTTATTGTCAACAAAAAAAAGAAGTTTGAATTCGATAAGTATCAGAGAGCTTCACCTATCGATAGGTCCATAACCGCTATCGATAGGTGACCTATCGATAGCGGTTATGCATCTATCTATAGAGATCTCGAAAATTTCAAAAAAATATAAGGGCCCAGCGGCTGGGATCCTTCCCATTCCCGCCTTCTCCTTTTCCAAAAGAAAAAAAACGGTTCCTCCCTTCCATAACTGCCAGGACCCTTCAGTCTTCGCCTTTTCGCATCCCGGATTGATGACTATATATACCCCGCCCTCTATCCTAGGTTGGTATTGTGATTTTGTTTTTGTGTTCTTTACATTCCTTTGAGATTGTCTAGACCCTGTTTAGATTCCATTAGGGGTGGTTTTGGTTTTTGTTTTGGGAGTGTGGATTGTTGTTGGAGTTGAGTGGGGTTAAAGGACATTTTTTGTGGACTTGTGGTGGTGACTGTGAGACTACTGCCGTATTGGGTGTGCGATTTTTGGACCGGTTGTCTGCAATTTCTTTTTTCCTGAAATTATGAGCTGCCCCCGAAGATTTACCGCTTCATATTCTGGTCAGGAAAGGAGGTCTGCAGTGGTTGATTCTGGTGCTGAATCGGGTGAGGATGAGTTCGTTGCACCACCTCCCCCACCTGTGCCACGTCACCGCGGCTCATCATCTAGAGCTCCTCGACCTGTTGAGGAGGATTATGCTGTGGAGTAGGATGAGTACGCCTAAGTAGGGGAAGAGACTGGGGAGGGCCCTAGGAGGGTGCTAGAGAGCTATGATCCACGGACTGGTCGAAGGGTCAGGATCACCAGTCAAAGCTCCCAGAGGACCGCTTATGAGAATGCATTGAGGCGGAGAAAATGTAATGCAGAAAGATATGTCGATGTCCGCCACATCCCAGTTGATCATACTGTTGTCAAAATTCTGAAGGCGTGGAAATTGAATACTTGGATGGTTAGGGGTAGGGGGTACAAACCCTTTTTGGTTCGAGACTTTTATCTCTCGGTTCAGTTTCAGGACGAAAAGCCAGAGATCCTGCAGGGCACAGTTCAGGGGAGAGCAGTCCGCTTTAGTGTGGATGACATTGCATATTATTTAGGCTGCTAGCGCCCTACTACAGAGGAGTTCATATTGTCTCACAGTCGGTATGCAGCATTGACCCTTCAGGAGTGTGCGAGTATTGTTTGTATCGACCCCAGCCTTGTCCTACAGAATTTCAATAGGGGAACATGCATGCACTTTACTAAGTGATGAACAAGATTCTGTATGCCAACCTACGGGCGAGGGGAACTGATTCTGACCTCCCTCGGGAGTCTGTGCAGCTTCTGCTTGAGTTTATGGCTGGTGGGCCAATGGATATTACTGCGCTCATCTTTTCTGAGATCCTAGCATACATCGCTTCTGTCCCACGGAGCAACATGCCATACTCGCAGATGATTACGTATTTTGTGATGCGGGCGGGAGTCGATTCAGATGAGCAACTACTTTGGGGTGAGGGCCCGATTACCTATACCACCTTCACTAGGAGTACAACAGCGAGTCAGGCTGCGAGGAGATTGAGAGCCACCCATGTTGCCCCTACTTAGCCCCAGGAGAGACCATCGCTAGCTCCGGAGTCTAGACCTATTCATCAGGATATCCCTGTTGATGCTGCCCCGCTTATGAGTGAGAGAGACTTTCTGCACCAGATTTGGTTAGGGCAGCAACAGATGTTGGCCGCACAACAGACATTATTGATTCAACAGCGGTCCATGAGTAAGACTCTGAGGATGCATTCGCGTCAGATGAGAGCTTGATGGAGGAGTCAGCAAGGTGAGGTGTTATCAGATGCCGAGATGGCCTTATTTGCACAGTCCCCGCCTACTCATGTACCGGATGAGGATCAGAATGGTGATGACCCCACAGAGAATTAAGAGTTGTGATGGCTGGAGTTGGTGTTTTTAGTGTATGTTGATGTTTTTGATGAATTTTGGTGAAAACTTGGGTTGTTTTGGTGGTGTTTATTTGGTTTTGGTTGTGTCAGTTGTTTTTTTTTTTTTTTTTAGTTAGTTCGTTGAGAATGGTCATTGGGTAGATACCTTAACCATTGTGTTTAACCATTCTCACTTTGGAGTCATCTTTTCTTTTCAGTAACCTTGGTACATTTTAAGCTTTTAAAGTCCTTTTTGACTTCTTAATGCTGCATTGTTCTCTCTTTTGATCAACAAATTTTGTGTATGAATGGTTATAATTATCCCTGTGATTGTAAGAATGAGCATTTCAATCTCCTATTCCCTTTGAGTATGTGCCAAAATATTTGAGTGGACTTGTATGTTTTCTGCATGATATGGACAGATTAGTTCACCTTCCTTTTGTATACGATTTTATCGCGAGTGATCACCTTGTGAGATTTTAAAATCAAAACTCGTCGATAGGATGAAACTCTAGCTTAAGTTAACAAAGAAATTACTCCATTGAAGCTCAAATTGCACAAGCACAATTACGGACGTTCTTTTAGTTGATTGAAAATGATTTTGCAACAAATGAAGAACAGCGTGGTGCCATGCATGCATAAACTGTATTAACTTATTCATTCTACTGTTCATGTTCAGACTTAGTTTTTGGTTTTTCCCTTTCTTTTTAGTAGCTTTACCTTTCACTTAATCGGTTGTTTTATATTGAAGTGTAGCTAGGGACTAGCAACATCTAAGTTGGGGGGTGTGATTGCTCGCAATCATAGACCCTAACTTGATAGCTGTTACCCCTATTTAAGCTTTAATTATGGAGTAATTGATTAGGTTTTTGCCTGAATAATTCACTAATGCTATTTTCGGTCCTATTGCAGGTTTTTGGCCCAAAGAAATCCTGTTCGTATGCTTTTCGATGAAGCTTGAGCTGAGGGAAAAGATGGCAATGAGCTGAGGAAGCATTGGGCATTGATTCGAGCTGAATTTGAAGCAGATTAGCTCATCTATCGATAGATGGTTGTGGGTATCGATAGATAAGGGCCACTGTCAAGCAATTTTTCGAAAATATTCAACATCTATCGATAGGTGACTATTCACTATCGATAGGAGGGAGCTGCTGTTCTTTAAATTTTTGGATTCAAAAACACACCTATCGATAGGCACTATGACAGCTATCGATAGGTGACAAGTGCTGACCAGAGGCGATTTACATTGATCGAGTCATCTATCGATAGATGTTCTTCTCCTATCGATGGATGTTCTTCTCCTATCGATAGGTGTTCTTGAAGTATCGATAGGTGCCATATGCTGACAGATGCGATTTTCACTTTTCGAGTTCTCTATCCATGGTGGATGACCGCTATCGATAGAGAACCCTTGCATTCGACTAATTTGAGACATTTTCTTGTAAATAGCTGGTATTTGAGGGGTATTTTGGTCTTTTCACCCCTAGGGTTTGGCCAGACTATAAATATAAAGTTTTTAGACAGAGAGAGAGCAGCTTTTTTTGGAAAGTTTCCTGTTTTGGTATATTCTAGGACTTAGGGATTTTCTTGCCACTTTCTTGGGAACCAAACACCCCTAAATCTCTTCTAAAGGCCTTGCGATCAAACTATGTGGTGGAGGAGGGTTCGACGATTGCCGATCTATTGCATAGCCGGCTAGGTCTCTTGGCTATGGGGTTTGGAGAAGGTTTTGGGTGAGGTTTTTGTTACCGTTTGTAATTAATGTTATTGAACTTCGTGATAGATTTGTATTCGTAGATCTTTGTTTATAAAATCGTATTTATCTTAATTGTATTAGTATTCTGTGATTACTATTGCAATCGAATGCAAATGGTGATTTCGATAATGGATGATTGAGTGAATAACGATTTAATTGCTAGCATAGGTTATGCATTCTCAATGAGCTTTGATAGTCTATGGCTTTTGATTGATCATTAGATATTTAATCATCCGTATCTTTTAGGTTAACCTAATCTTGTAGTTTAGGTTTTCCATTATCCCACAGTTATATAGGATTTTCCATTACGAACGGTACATGCTTACCCTATTCCGATCCAACCCCATTGCCATTCTCCACATTTTGATTTTAATTAATTTAAATTACTGCATTTGTGTTTGTTAATTGTTGACGGAATCAGTCAACCAACCAATCAATTAATCATTAAATTTGAATCTCACTAGTTTAAATCTTTTTAAAACTTCAAATTGAATTCACCATCGTTCTCTGTGGAAGACCTGCACTCGCCCTAACTTTACGAATTGAGGTTAACTGTTGTTGAGTGTGGTTTTATAAATTACTAAATTTGGACGCGTGGCGAGGAATTAACCTCCCTTGCCATAGCGCGGTCAGTAGGTCTCATAGGCTGAACAGGATTGGCTACTCTTTATTGGTTTGACCGCTGGAAATTTGGATGATTTTTCCACCCAGGATTATAGGTGTTAGAAAATGGGTCATTCCTAGGTGGAGCAAATCCTTTAGAAGTATTAACTTGCTCTTGGACATACTCAGGGTATTGCCTCGCCATAGGATAGAATAAGGTATAATGAGAAGGATCAGTGCAAATGCTACACACAGAGTTGACTGGCCTAACTGGGGCTTTGGAAGATTGCCCTTGAGCAGCTATCAACTGATCAAGATTTTGAGACAATGCCTCTACTTGCTTGTTCACTAACACCTGCTGCTCTACCTCATAAATACCACCATTCTTGGTAGGATTCTTGGGAGGATCATTTCTATTATTCATGGACATAGATGCCATATGGAAAGAATCTTGACTGAACATTTCGAATAAAGCCCAAGCCTCATCCTCGCTCTTCCTCAAAATAGCTACACCACATGTAGATTTCACTATATGCTAATCTCCCTTATTCAAACCCCTAAAGAAAGACTCTATGATTTGCCACCAAGGCACATCATGGTGGTGGCATAACCTAAGCAATTATTTCATTCTCTCCCAGGCTTCATAAAAAGACTCTCCCTCATGTTGGGCAAAGTTTGTTATGCCGTGTCTCATCTTATGAGTCTTTCCTACAGAATAGAATCTAGCTAAGAAAAGTCTTTGAAGTTGGTCCCATGTAGTGATGGGTTCAGGGGATTGAGGAGTTTGTATCCAATGTTTCACTCTATCTTTTACGGAGAATGAAAAAAAGAAGAGATTCATGGAATCTAGTTGGAAACCCTGAATATGAATGGTCTCTGAAATTCGATCAAAATTTTGTACGGGTTTTCCCTTTCCAACCCATAGAAATTGAGAAGCATTTGTATGGTGGCATGTTTAATCTCGTAGATGAGATTCTCCAAATTAGGTATTTGGATGCAAGAAGGTGGATTGAAGCTATTAGGCATAAAATGGTCCCTAAGGGTCTTCTGGCCTTGTGGGGCTGGTGTATTATTAATAAGTGCCCCATTATTATTGACATTAGCATCTTCCATGGTATAAGACTGAACAAGTACTGAATCTTGGGAACGTCTCTGAGAAGCTCTAGCAACTCTCAAAGTATTCTCTAGTTTAGGGTCAAAAGGTTGCAAATCTATAGATAAAGACCTCCTACCGTGCATGCACTATCCTAACCACAACCCTATCAAATGCAAATGAATGAATGAAAATGAAAATGAAATAAATAAGAAAAACAAAGGAAAAGATAACTCCCCTCGATCCCGTTCGCTAATCTTTTTGTGGTCCTTTCCAAATCTTTGGCACCTAATTAGAGTGTTAATTTTTTTTTTAGCAATTTGCCGTTTTGGCTTTTAAGCGCGCATGATTCAAAATCAAAATGAGCAAACCTACAATCAAGGAAAGAGTATCAAAAATAATAAAAGTAATAAACTGAAAGAAAAGAAATGAAATGAAATTCCTAGCTACGACTAGAATTAAATTTACTCAAGTTTCAAAAACCGTTGCTTAGTTCATTGGCAACGGCGCCAAAAATTTGATCGTTCCAAGCAAAGGAGGTGATTCCCAGCTACAACCAAGATTTAAATATTTATAAACCACGTGTTAACCTCATTCAATAGAGTCTTGGTAAGCACGAGTGTCGATCCACAGGGAACCAATTTCGATTAATGAAACATGCTTAAACCTAGTTCTAATCAAAGAATGGATTCAAGGTTGATTGTTTGGTTGGTTGGCTTCAAGTGTATTGAAGCAAAACACTAATTTTAAATAATAAAAACAGCTCAAAAGAGATTTAACCGATGGGATGAAAACGACTTGGGCAAGGAATCTATTTGAATCACATTTATGCAAATTAGTTATATAAAATCATATTTCTGGTATTTATGTATGGTGGTTCTTCCAACTATAAGAAGGAATTACCAAGAATAATATAAATGTAAAATTAAGCTTTCTTATCCTTAAAAGGCATGGATTGTCATACGAAGCATGCACAATCCATCCTAATTAGGTCTAAGTACACTTAACATTATATTTACTCCATTGATTACCATTGCATAACTTATATAATCGCAATCACAGATATACAATTATATATTTGAAGATTTAACATAACAGAACAAATCGAAACAATCTCATAAAATCATACAAGCATATAAATACTCAAGAAGTATTATTTATATAACTAAAAATTACAAAGAGAATCCAAACTTCATCCTCACCCAAGAGTGAGACTTAGTTGGCCATGACGATTGAAGAATCTCCTCCCGCCATGAACGATCCAAGCTTCATTCGATGGATGATGGTGAAATCAAAGCTAAACAATCCTTAAGAACTTCTAGATAAACTCTAAAGCAAAAACTAAAATTAAACCTAAATGAAAAGCTGCCCATTAGGGCTGCATAATGTTGCTTAAATAGTTCCCTCATGAAGTGTTGCTATCGATAGAAGTTCTATCGACAGCGCATAGATTTCTATCGGTGGAGATCTCGTAGCACTTGAATAATTCTCAAACTCAAAGGACCGTTTCTATTGATAGAAAAATGTCCCTATCGATAGAATCCATATAAATTAATTCTCGAACTGGCACAGAGGATTTTGGCTATCGATGGCAAGTTCTGGCTATCGATGGAATGTTCTATTGATAGACCTTCTATTGATAGAAATGGTCTATCGATAGAGGTTCTATCGATAAAACTATAGAACTCTATATTCTGAACTTTGCAGCATTTCGGCTTCTTCTTACTTCCAGCCTTCATCCAATATGCCTTTTTATGAGAATGTTGTTTGCTTTAGTGTCTCATTAGGTCCTCTTCATTGAATGTTGCTAAAATTGAGCGATTCTGAGCCAAATTTCCATAAAAGACAAAATTAACATTATTAATTGAAAGTAATGAAAACCAACATTATTATACAGTTATAAGACATAAGAAAGCATAATAAACCCAATATTTAGACTATGATTGTGTAACAATTAGAACAGCGGTAGATATAAATCTACACTTAGAAAAAAAATAAAGGAAGAAGCTATATCTCAACAAGAATACTTCCAGATTATTGGAAGTATGATATATTTAATGAAATGTACACTACCAGATATAGATTATTCAGTGAGTAAATTGAGTAGACAAATTAGTAACCCAGGTGTAGACATCCATTTTTGACCATGAATATGGTCATGAATGGTTGCCTATGTTTAGAAATGAAATAGGGTGTCAAAACCCTAAGTTCCCAGTTTTACCCCTTTGTGGGTAGTTAGATAGACGTCATTATCACATGTGTGTTTTTAGGATAGATTGAGTTGGTTCTTTTTGTATTAGGTTTTTAGAGAGTCTAGGAGCATCCCTGCAAAATTCCATGGCATTCCGAGCAAGGCTTGACAGAAAATAAGGCCTTTTGTGACTGAAGGGCAGTTTGGTCATTTGAATCACAAAAGCCCTGAATGACTGTCGATCTTGTCTCGAATGGTCTCGAGGCTTTGGTATAGATATTCAAAGTGTGTTTGATAGCTAAGTTGATCGGTGGCAAGGTCTATGGAGCTTTCTGGCTCATGATTGGCTCTTGAGGCTCGAAAGGCCCTTTCAAAGCCCATATTAGGGTTTCTACCGGAAGCGACCGAGATTCGATGTTTTTATTAAACCAAAGTCTTTAAAGGCTTGAAAACACTTTCCTTAAACGTTTTAAAACTTGTTTCAAGAAGAAGAAATGATTTCGAAAGCAATCGGTTAGCAAATTTCAAAACCCTAATTTGGGCCCGGCAGGCCCTAAACAACTAATCGGTCGACTTTTCCCTAAACCTTTGACCTCGGTCAATGCATTTTCTCTTAAAACACTTCTTAAAACATGGAAAATCGAATCACGATCGTTTCGGCGCTTGAATCGTCAAATTTGGACTTAAAACGGGCCCGAAAAGCCGAAAAAAGCCGAAAAAAGCCGAAACCGGGACGAAACGGGCTGAGATAGGCCCACATAGGGCAAAAATAGCATGGAGGATCGATGACCATCCACTAAGGACGGCCAACCGTCCATCAAGGATGGCCAACCGTCCCAAGGAGGATGGCCATCGATCATGTTAGTCAATAATTGCACAGTTTGAGTGGTTTTTCTGCCCGGGACTCTTCCAAGCCCTTCCATGTGTCTAGTTCGGCCATGGGGACTTTTGGATGAGTATGAACACCTTGGAAGGCTGGTTTTGAGCCCTTGGATCATTTCTAATAGATTCAAACTCAACCATTGATCAAACTCAGGCCTCCCTATAAATAGAGGGCCCTGAAATCAGTTTCAACACACAGAAATAAGCTATATAGAGCTATTGCACAAGCTTCCCCCACAGTACTCTAGCTTAAGTTTTAAAGTTCTTGAGGTCCTTGGAGTCCTTGGAGCTTGAGGAGAAGGCTTGGAGCAAGGAGGCAAAGGTTAGTAGTTTTTAGTTTTGTTTTCTTTTTCTTCTTCTTCTTTTTCTTTAATCATGTTAGGTTAGGTTTTTATTTCCTTAGTATGCATAGGATTTAGTTCATTATTAGTATGCATAGGATATAGTTCATTGTTAGCATGCATAGTTTAGGCTCCATATTTCTTTAGTATGCATGATAGGCTAGTTTATTTTTTTTATATGCATATTTCTCTTCTTCTATTCTTCTTTAGTCATACCATATTAGATATTTAGGATTAAGTTCATGCATGTTTAAGTCTTTTAGGTTAGTAATCATGTTAGGTTAGTTTATCACATGCTAGTGTTTATAGGATGGATTTGTGTTATTTATATTAGTTTGTTAGTCTATTCAAGTTAAGCATAATAATATTTTTAACATGATTTATTTTGGAATGTTTGATTGATATATAAAATGTGTTCGAGGGAGCATGCAAAGGTAAGTCCCTTCCCTTGTGATTAAATGATATGTTTTGATGATAATTTAGCATGCATATTAGGTTGCCTTTAGTGCATTATTTTACTCATTTTTATTCATTGTTTTAGGGTTTTAAGTACACTTTTTGATTACTTTCAAATCTGTCCATGGATTTAAAGTGACCTAAAAGTGCACTAAAACTCATTTTTTAGGCCAAAATCAACATAGAAACATGCCTAGGTTCACATAGCTAACTTAGATTTGCATTTAGGACATTTTCATGCATTATTTACACTCTTGATTATATTTTTTTATTTATTTTACAGAAATTCTAGCATGCATATCATAGTGTTTTAGGTATTTAGACTAACCTAGGATTAGCTAGAAACCCTAGGATTAGGGGGGTCACTTGACCCCACTTAGGACTCTTCTTTGTTGTAAGAATTACAATAAGAATAGAGTTCTATTTTACCTAGAATTCTACTTCGAGAATAATTCTAAAAAGTGATTTTGAAAGAATTCAAAATGGAATGAAATTCCATCTCTCATAACAAGTGTTTTGATCAAACTCAAACTCTCGAAGCTAGAGTCCAAGATAAGATAGACTCTCTACGATTATGTGGTTTATTACAATAGGAGAGTCCTAAGGTAATCGAACTACGTGGACTTTGATCTTTGTCAAGCAATTGATAAGGTACGTAGGCAGTCAATAGGGCGCAAGTCCAATCTTAGGTTGACTTCTAGTCTCCTAAGATCATTAGGTTTCTTGTATACTTTTGTACTAAATATTATTATTATTATATATTATTATTTATATTTTGTGGTTGATTAGATATGCTAGGATTATTTTGAAAAGAATTTGATAAAGCCCAAACTTAATTAGGAGACCTTTAATTAGGGCGAGGTGGGTGCCTACAAGGAGTTCCTTAAAACCTTCCCACTTCGTAACCTAGCCCCCGAATCCAACTTTGATTCGAAAGACCATGCTTTTTCCAAAATATGGGGTCAATGTTTTATTGAAAATAAAACTCTTTTTGTGGTTTCCTTGTTCCCTAAAAATAAGGTGGCGACTCCTAGTTTTTTACAAACCTTATCCTTTTTCAAAAACCATATCTTGAGTGGATAATAGAGAAGGATAAACGTGGATAATAGAGAAGGATAATAGAGAAGGATAAATCGAGACGGATAAACATCATCCACAATCCACTCAAGATAAACACCCCCAAAGTGAACGAGAGGGCCTCCCGATCAGGTTGGCTGGTTCACACCAGGGTTAGAGCACTGGAAAGTAATAGTTAGAGTTTTAAGATATTTGAAATTCACTCTAAGCTATGGATTACATTATACTAGATATCCATTTGTACTTGAAAGGTATAGTGATGATAATTGTAAATATGATACAAAGGACTCAAAATCCACAAGTGGATATTTATTTACTCTTGGAGGTGGAGCTATGTCTTGAAAGTCATCCAAGCAAATGTGCATTGTAGGATCCACTATGGAATTCATAGCTTTAAATAAAACTAGTGAAGAAGTAAAGTAGCTTCAACACTTCTTGAACTATATTCCAATATGGACAAAGACTATACAAGCAATCTGTATTTACTTAATAAGTAATTCAACTATTGGCAGGACACAGAATAATACGTGTAACAGTGAGTCTAGATATATACATCTAAAACATAATACCATGAAACATTTGCTCTCAATTGAAGTTATATCCCAAATGAGTATATAAAGTCAAATTATAATAGAGCGGATCCGATAACTAAAGTTTTGACTAGAGAGCAAGTGTATAGTTTATTGAGGGGAACTGGCTTAAAGTCTAAAATTTTAAGAGTTACCATAATGGGAACCCAACCTAGCTGATTGTAGATCCCAAGATCTAGGTTCAAAAGGGACAACCTAATTGTGTGTGACTTAGAAAAATCACTAAAAAGATAATTCTCTTACCTATTCCTATGATTAGACGATGATGCCTGTAGCGTGAATCAGGATAAGCTATGCTTTTAATGATTTTTATATCTTGAATTATTTAAGTGGGGTATAGCAGGATACTCTTAATGAGGATCACCTCCATGAGTGTAGAAGGGGTTCCTTCTATGAGAATGATCACGCTAAATTCTCTAGAGCACTCATGAATTAGGTTTGTTCATGGCCAAAATGAACACAATAATGAGAACCAAAAAATGTCCGAAGGGAAACTGTATAAATTCTATTGTCTTGGTTTGCACAAACAGCTGATACTTCAAGATATCATGTTCATTGATCATCTAGCAAATTCGATAGTCTTTCACTAAGAAAGGTTCGAGGCCACAAGCTACCTCTCTTGATGCGGGGCTCTCCTTATATCTCTCTCAAGTCAGCATTTGTCATATGCATAGTTATCTAGCCAATTTTCATTCATGTGGGGGAGAGTTATATTTTGAATAAATATTGTAGATTAAATCATTGCACAGTTGTCAGTTTGTGACCATTAGTGCAGAATAATCATGACTGTTCTTTATGGTCACGTCTATTCTTTGTGTCCATGCATGAAATTATGTCCGTTCATGGTGTCTGTCTGCATAGGCACCTTTAAGTCTATAAATAGGCTACATCCATAGTCATTTTATTATTCATTCTTGCATCTAATTCATTCTCTGTTAGTCTATATTTATAGAGATCGAGAGAGATAAGCATGTTTTGGTTCGCCGTGCTTGAAGATTGATGCGCTTATTCTTCAAGTCTTGATCATTGTATCCTGGGACACAGACGTCTAAGAGACTTTAAGCACCAATAGAAGGGACGGAATCTGTCTTAAGGACATAGTGTCTAACACTAGCCTTGATCAAAAGTTACGGATGTTTATAATTTTCTGCAATTTGGAGTTTCTATATTTCTAATATCTTGACAACATGTAAGCTAGTGATAATCTTCATCTTGAATATATATTGTTATTGAATTGATATGTGATTTTCTACTTGAATTAAATTCTAGTTTTCATAGAATTCTTATTCAAGTATTTCTCTTCATTATCTTTATCTGATAATATTAAATTAGTTTTCTATTTGAGATATGATTCTGTGCAAAATGGAACTAATTCATAGACATATACGTTCTATGCATACTGTGATATTATTATTAAATGTTTTGTTAAGACACAATATTATACAAATTCTAATTAGTCAAATAATATTTTTCCAACATTTTATTAAGTACTTTTCTGGATTGATTTATGGGTCTCTGAGAATATGATCGATCCATCTTATTACATTTGATTGCGTGAAGATGGATAGCCCCTTGGATCGCAACCAGTGAATGTCGGAAAAAGATGAGGGTGGGGTGCCGCGAGAAAGAGGGAGGATGGGATTTAGGGGGGAGAGAGAGAATCCATTTAGGAGAGAGAGAGAGTAGGCGGGTCATTTGTTGATCGGGTTTGTTGGGTCCATGCAGTTAAGTGACCCGATCACTTAAACGAGTCCTCCGTTAATCCCAGCCATTGATGCCTTCCAAAGCTCTGCATTCCATTTGCTGATTTAGATTTAAGTTAACATTTGTTGACTATATCAAAACTCTGTATATATATATATATATATTGTGTAAATCATAGGCCGGATTGAACATCCACATCAACCAGAAAAAGAAACATTACTCCTTGACAAGTCCTTTTTTTTCTCTTTCTGATATGAATGGTTAACTAAAAGTGATCAATATTATGATAATGGGGTACATGTCTTGGATTGCAAGTATGAAATAATTTTTTTTTTTTAAAAAGAGAACTCGTGAGAAAGGAGACAAATAGATCGAGGTGCTTTCTTAATAGATATAACCAAAAAGAAAATAGATTAGTCTCACCTTGATGCATTTAAGAACTATATATTTTTGCTATTAGTTCTACATTAGGTTGCTTTAATTTAGACCCGTTAATTGGATTTGCTTTGCCTAAAATCACAATTAGAGCTTAAAATGCCACTTGATCTAAAGAAATGGCATGGGGTGGTAATCACTTCTAGACGACTCGAGGGGTAATAAGATGATTGGTCAAAATTAGTCTTCGAGCTTCTACCATAATTATTTCTAGTATAAAAATTTTGATATGTAAAAAGATGGTTTGGATACAACTTCAGAGAGATATGTGAAGATTGAGATAGTTCTCTAAGAGTAATTTTAGGCAAAGTTAATCCAAATGGAGCCTTAATGGTGAAGTTATCGGGTTCAGCCGAGATCTTGGAAAAAGAAGTCACTAAAATTCTTAAATATTTGTCCTTTTGTTGGAGCTCACAATGAATGAGAGCTAGAAAAATATTGCATATAGTTGCTTAAGAAAAGAAAATGATTTTATACATGTTTTCTCTATTCTTCATAGATTTTGAGATTCACATAAATATCATTGTTGGATATCATGTAAACTCCAAAATTATAATTTAAAATTATAGTCATGGGACCTGCGGGAGCCTATAAATTTTACAAAACAAAGTATTAGGTGGCTCAATGGACAATGGGTCTCACACACACAACATAACTTATCTTGGATTAAAAAGGAGAAATAATAGTTTCATCCTTTCAACTTATAATCATTTATACATTGCAATGTACATCTATATGTTTCTTTTTTTTTTTCGACACATTGATCATCTATAATTTGATTTGTATGACTTTTTACCATATTCTTACACAACAACTTTAAAGCGCGCTCAATATTTATTTATGCTAAATTGGTCATTACTGACTTAAATTTTTATTATTGAATGTTGGCAATATAAAGTAATTTTTGAAACAACTTTGTAATTGTTTGATATGTAGATTATTTATTATGAATTTTTTTTTGTACATAAAAATAAATTCACTTAAAATAATCTATAAATTAGAAAAATATGAAAATTTATGCAGTGATAGATGACGATCCTAGAATGTTTTTGAAATTTATATCACTCAGAAACAAGTTTGCTCAAATCCTCTTTCTGCTAAAGAATTAAACGGCCAACTAACCGAAGAGTAACAGTACCATAAATATAGGGGCTCAATGTATTTAAAAATCAAAATTATAGAAATGCAATGTGTAAATTTTGTCTAACTTGAAGGAATAAAATTATAAGGTTCCTGGAAAAGAAAGAGTTAAGCTCTGCAAAACACAGAAACATATCGTGCTTGCATGGTATGGTCTACAATCCATTAGAAGGGAAAGCAAAACTGAAGGCATGGAGTGTCAGAATAGCATACCTTTCAAAAAGGATTGTAGAGCACTTCATCTGAAAAGAAGAGAACCACATCTATAATTGTTCACACTGGAAATCTTTAAAGTCGCAGTTCCCACGTGTGGATTTAGTGCGGGCGTGCTAGTAAGGTTGACCTTACACCTTATCAAGGTTTGTAATTGGTTCGAAGATGAACGAACCAAATATGTATCAAGCAATTGTAATGGTTCAACTTTGCCTCAATGAAGAGGACTTTGATTGTATAATAGAAGGCAAAATAACTATTAATAAATTGAAATATAACAAGTAAAACAAACAATTAAAATGATTCGAAAATACCACAAAGTTATATTATTACCTCCATAACTGGTACAACAAGAAGACAATCTATTATAGTCTTTCGAATCAATGTAACTATTCTAAAGAATTATAGTGAAAAGAATAGAAAGAAGGGGGATATAGATCTTAGAAGAAAATGATAGAAAAAAAGAGGGAGAGAGAGTTATATATAGACAAAAAGGGAGAGAGAAGTCCTATGGAATATGGGATGAGAAGAGAAGTCCTAAGTTAAAAAAGATACATGAGAGGAAAAGAGATAAATGTAAATGCTAAGTTGTGTGGTTGAAGAACCCTTTACATGAAGAGTTCTTCTTGTATTTATAGACTTGAGAAGCAACTGTCTTCAACCCGCGTCAAATGAGATGTTGACAAGTGTCTAGTGCTCCCGCATCATGTTTGGAGTCCATATGTACTGCTGTGAAACAGTTTTGCTGCAAAATGATTGGTTTGAAGCTTCTGACTAGTGGTGCCAAAATGGGCGGATCAGGCTGGCTCGACCCGTTAAGAAAGTGGGCTTATGGGCTATCGGATCGGATCTGGCTTGACCCGTTAAACTATCTGACCAGTTCGGGCTTGTCCAATAAGAGGAAAAAGCCTGTCCAATCCAGTCCATTAGACTGGTCCACTAAAATAATGGGTCGGATGACCGGATCAGGCTAATGGACTGGATCGGATTGGGCAAACGGATTGGGCTAACGGACTTTTTTGTCAATTTTAAATTTTTTTTTCACTTTCTTTTAGTATATTTAAATTACAATGTAAAAAAAGATAAAAAGAAAGAAAAAAACATAACTAGTAAAGTACATGAATAAATAATAATTAAACAAAAAAATTATTTTATTTAGATTTTAAATGTATACAATTTTGGTTGGAGAGAGTTACATCACCATAGTTAAAAATTAAAAATATTCACCATAGTTAAAAATTAAAAAGATTTAAAGATTGTTGTCAAAAAATAATAATTTTAATAAAAAATATATGAGATTCTTAATTAAAAAAGATAATTTGTGACTTCTACTAGTTTTTTCTTTTTTCAAATTAGTGAGTTCATGAAAAAAGAAAATAAAAAATACTGAATAGACTCGTGAATAGGCTCATTTAATTGTAATTAAGACTTATTATAAGAAAATACCTGTAATTTGTAAAATATAAAACCCACCATTGGATTGAACAAACTTCACATGAATAATACTATGATTGCAAAGAATCACAATTATCTAATGGTCTATTTTTGAAAAATGTCATTGTGAAAAATTGAATATTCTGTTCTTCAAAATATCACAAATCTTTTATAGACATTATTCAAAAATTGACCATTGGATCGCTATGATTTTTTGCGAGCATGGCATTCACAATGTGATTATCTAATCCAACGGTTAGTTTTTCTAAATGTCAATGGTGATTGACTCTAATCAAGTAACCTCACTCAATTTCGTGTAATTTACTAGCTCAAGTCACATGTGTATGGCTAATTATACAAGATATTTCTAAAAATCTACCGTTGAATTGAGCAAATTTTTATGAATATCATATTGTCAAAAATCACAGTAATCCAACGGTCGGTTTTTTATAAATAGCAATATGAAAAATTGTCTAATTTGTTCTTTAAAATATCACTAATCTTCTATAATCATTATTAAAAAATTGACCGTTGGATTGCTCCAATTTTTTGCGAGCATGGTATTCATAATAAATTTGTCTAATCCAACAATGTGTTTTTCTAAATATTATTTTATATATATTTAATGGTTATTAAAAAATTGAAATGAAATTAATTTAAATATTATCTATCATCGTAATGTATCACAAGCTAATACTTAGCCTAATGGTAAGAATTGTTACATAAAACTTTTATCCTAAAGAGGTTATGAAGATTAAATCTCACACCATGCAATTTTATTAATTTTATCAAAATGAGTTGGATCAAACAGACTATTGGACAGGCCAATGGGCGGATGGGATCAGATCGGTTGCATACTGATTTCTAAGTGAATTTGAATGAAAAATCTCCGCATTCTTTTATAAAAAGCTACCAAACATGTTTAAATATTCAAAAAAAAAAAAATATCTGCTGTATGTTTAAATATTAAAAAAATAACTGCCACAACAGATATTTGACGGTTATTTGATGCATTCTTTGATAACTGATAATACATAATTAAACATGTCTAATATTAAAAAAAAAGATTATATACTCAAAGAACCTTAGTATAAAATCAATATACTCATAGGCCCCTCAAGAAAAATAAGATTTTGATAAATTAATAAAATATAGAAAAATGACATTTGTGCCCATTAGTTATGCTGCTGATATGAATCTTCTAAAAACGTGGGTAGTTGCCAAATTTAGTGGATACTAGATTGAAACCAAGAATCAAGCTCTTATTATTATGCGATAATAACAAGAGGATATCTATTTTCGAATGGCCTGCAGAAACTTTCACTACATTTCAAATCTACTGGCAATCATTCTTTAGCACTGTTCACCTGTGAATATGGAACAAGATAACCTGCGATCATGGAAAAATAATAAGAACTGTGTAAGCTCTATATTATTACATTATTTTTTTCATTTTTTATTTGGGAAGATGAGTATATAAATCGAAGGTGGTAGGAATCAAGAATAAATTACTTGCATATTTGATTTGTATGGTTACTTTCGCACGAATCATAGAGATACATTTATCCAATGAGTTTTTTTAAGGTTTAAAGGTACACTACATAGATTAGGAGTTGTGTTTTTTAGGGATTTTGTTACAGAAATAAATTTAACCGTACACAGATAAATAAATACACCATAAACTATTTATGTTCCGATCTCATAAAGATTTGGTTTGTTATTTTGCAGTGGATTACTTTGATTTTTTTCTTTAAATATATTCAGTTCATGTCAGTGGATAAATGAACACACCGTGAAATATTTGCTCCAATCTCATAAAGATTTAGTTTTTTCCAATGGATTGGAGAAAAGTTTGATATTTAGTAGTTCCAATTATCGTGCATGGATAAATTAATCCACCGTTAAATAGTTGCTACAATGTCATAAAGCTTTGATTTTTAACATATGATAGCTCATATTTTTTATTTCTATTCGTTTTATGTCCACAGATAAATGACTACACTATGAACTCTTTAATTTGTTCTAATCTCATAAAGCTTTGGCTTTTGTTTTATATTCAGTTTATGTCCACGGATAAATTAATCTATCTTGAAATCGTTGCTCTAATCTCGTAAAGATTTGGTTTTGTGCAATGGATGACTCTCACTTTTGCTTTCTATTCAATTTTTATGCACAGAAAAATAATTCTACCGTTAAATAATTTTTATAATGTCATAAGCTTTGAATTTATTTATTTATTTTTTTGCATTTGATTGTTATCATTTTTTTTTTTGTACGGAGAAATGAATCCCAATGTAGTTGATCATAATTGATTATTTAATTTTTTTTTACGATTTGATTTTCTATATTTGGTTAGTAACAGATATGAATAAAATATGGGATAAGTTTGAAATAAATTCAAATTCAAAATTATCTCATATTTTATCCATTTCAGTTACAAACCAAATATGGAAAATTAAATCTGATTCTAATATAGAATTAAGGAAAATTAAAAAATGTCATTACACAATTAATATTTGATTTTAATTTAAACATAAAAAGATTTTTGGGTAAAGAATCTTATCAATTGGACTTGGTGATAATAAAATCAATTTTTAGGGTCCTATGAATAATTTTCTCTTAAAAAAATAACTGCTATAATATTTACTAGCAGTTATTTGATGCATTCTATGATAAAAGAGAATTAAAACATGCTTAAAACGTCCAAAAAATAACCGCTACAACATTTATTGGTAGTTTTTTTGCAGAGAAAGTAAGGAGATTTTGGTTTTTCCAGATTTCTTTCTTTAAAACTGATTTGGACATGTGTCCTCTCTTGATTGGTATGCATTTTGGTAATTTAAGTTCATCCTTTAATTTCCAATCTCTTTTTTATTGGCTTGTTATTTCTTGGTGATGAACATTAAAGTATAATAAAAAAAATGCATTAAAAATCTAAAATATGTAATTCTCATACCTTTTTTTTTTTTTTTAAATTAAATTTATTTTGCCATCAAAATTCTTTGATTAGTTGATTGGCAGTTGGAAGCAAGCTATGTCCATAACTAAAAGTTAGCAGAGATGTGGACAGTTTATTTTGGTCCACGTGGGAACGGCATCTAATTCACGTGGACACTTTATTTTGGGAACGTAATTTTGCATATTTTGGGAAGGAACATTTGGTCCACAATTGTACTTTTGAGGTGTATTTCAAATACTCCAAAAATAATTGTACGTAGAAAGCTACCTAGGACAACTCGACCTGTCACAACAGATTTTTGGGTCTATATTGAATATGAGCCTGCAAAAAGGCTATTAACCTTATGGCTTCAATTCAATTTTGTTGAATGATTTTGATGATAATAAACATTGTATTGTAGTTCTAATGGTTTCCATTTAGTGTAAATTTGCAAGATAGGAACCAAGCTATCAATGAATGTGAAGCTCAAGCACTATTTGCAAGATCTTTAAAGCTAAGCTCAAGTGAATTAGTTACATATTCACTAAGGAGCATGGGGCAAAGAGCTATAACATTGTTGAAATTCAAGAATCAAGCCAAACACAAGTGTTGAAGATTCAATTGTGAAGATCTTGCTTTTATCATTGTGTGAGAGTGCTTATAATTTATTTGTAAAATCTCTCTATATAGGTTGAACTCTCTTGGCTTAAAAGACCTTGACTTTAAGACCTTAGTATGACTTGTTTGGGATTCAATCTTAGTCAAAATGTTTTTGAAACTCTTAGTTAACTAGTTTATATGTTAAAGCTGATTTAGATTCAAGAAACTTGAAAGAATTAGCTTTTGAACATATCTAGTCGACTAACCTAAGTGGTCCAGTCGACTAACTATGGTCACAGTAGCCATGATTTTGAGAATTCTAAATCTAGTCGACTATCAGCTAAACTAGTCGACTAACTTGTTAACTAGTCGACTAATCCTTTGATCTAGTCGACTAATTGGCAAGTCAGTAGTCATAATTTGAGAAGCACTTAAGCTAGTCGTCTAACCTTGTTAGTCTAGTCGACTAAGCCCGGATTTTTAAATGCTTAGTTTTTACTAAACTAGTCGACTACTTTGTTTGTCTAGTCAACTAATCATGCTCTGTAGCTTCTAACGGCTAGTTTTGAAAAGCCCCAAACGGATCTCTTTTGACTCCCAACGGCCATATTTGTTCTTGGGCTTATAAATACTCATCGTATGAGTCTTGAATACAAGAATCAACATACACAAACTCAAGTCAACTTTGTTTACATCAATCTTGTGTGTATTAGCCAAAGATTCATCATTTTCTATTAAGCCAAATAATTTAATCTCTGAGAGATACTAGTGAGAGCTTCATTTGTACTTCATCTATATTTGAAGAGTTCTTCATTGCACACAAACTCTTTATATATCTTGCTTGTGGAAGGGTTGGGCTATAACCCTTGTGAAGCTTGAAGTTTGTTGATCAAATTTAAGCTTGGAAAGAAGAGCAATAGTCTCTTGGTTGTATTGGTTTGATCTCTACCGGAAGTGAGATTGGTTGTAAAGGTTTCTCCACCTTGAAAGAGTGATCCATAGTGGATTGAGAAATCATTGGGCTTGGAGCTTAAGGCGTGGATGTAGGCGGAGTCCAAACCACGTTACAATCACTGTGTTTGATTTCTCACTTTCTTACTCTTATCCAATTAAGTTTTATATACTTGTGTATTTGCAAATTAATTGGATCATAATTTTATTTGGTAATATTTACTTAAAGTTTGCTAAAACCCTATTCACCCCCCTTTAGAGTTATATTACTTGGGACAACAATTGGTATCAGAGCAAGTGCTCAATATTATATTGTCTTGATCAATGGCAAACGTTAAGGAATTGATCTTTTCCCAAGTCATTGCATTGACCGACCTCCATTCCTTGATAGTAAAAATTATATGCCTTGGAAAAATAGGATGAGTGTTTTTCTTCAAGCTTAAAATTTTAAGATGTGGTAATTGTTTGTGGTCACACGAAATTTCCTACCAAGCCTAGAGATGAGTGGACTGAGATTAACCATAAAGTTTATCAAATTGATTGCATGGCCAAGCAAGCTTTATATTATTCTCTTTGTGAAAGTGAATACATGCGTGTTTCTAATTGTGAAACAGCAAAGCAAATTTAGGACAAACTTGAGATGATTCATGAAGGAAATTCTTAAGTCAAGTCCAAAATTGGCTTGCTCGTTTATGATCTTGAAATGTTCAAAATGGATCATGTTGAATCCATTTCTTAAATGCATTCATGTTTCACATTACTCATAAATCATTTGGAATCTCTTGGAAAGACTTATACTAATGATGAACTTGTGAGCAAACTTCTTAGGTCTTTATCAAAAGAATGGGAGCCAAAGGTCATCACTATTCAAGAAGCAAAAGACCTCTCAAATCTTAGCATGGATGAGCTGATTAGTTCTCTCATACAACATGAGCTATTTATGAAGAGACAAGATATTGAAGAGGATAACAAGTATCCATTGCCTAATCATGCTCTCAATTCCTCAAATGATAATACGATGATAATGGTGATGGTGACGGTAGAGATGAAGAAATTCAAGAGGTCACCCCAAAGTTCAATAAATATTTGATGGGTGAATCAAGCGTGATAGAATTCCCTAAATGCAAATATTGTCATAGAAGAAGACACAAGAAAAAGTATTGTCCTCTACTCATTAATGGTAATGCACTTGAGCTAATTGAATTGGAGTATTCAAAAGACGAGGAGAAGGCCAACCTATGCGTATCAACCTTTTATGTCAATAAAAATCAATTCTATGACCATGGTTGTTCAAGATCACTTATGGAGGCACCCACCATTGGAGGATGGTGGTAAGGAGACCAACATTGGTTGGTAATTTGTAAGAATTTCTTTTATAATTCTTTTTATATTATGTTTATATTTCTAGTTGGTTGCATTTTTAGTGCATCATATGCTTGTAATTTGTTGATTTTAATAGAAATTCTTTTGTTGCAAAAAGATGGAGAATCATTTTCAAATCAAGCATTGTTTTAGTGGGAGCAATGGCATTTGTTTTTCGCACCCTCATTTTTTTACTAAAAATTCTCTTTGTTTATTGCTTAATATGATATTTTGATGCTTGTTGCATGATATACAATTGCCTAACATTTACTTAGAGTGGATAGATGTGATATGAAGCAAATTTTTGAACACCAAGGACTTTTACAAAAAGTAGTCGACTACCACTTTCATGTCTAGTCAACTAACAAAGCAGTTTTCAAAAATAAAATTTTTCAGACACGATTAGTCGACTACTGCAATTAACTAGTCGACTAATTAAACCCAGAGCCAAAACATAGCTACTATTTCAAACATAGTCAACTACTTTTCAAAATCCAGTTGACTACTTTAGAACTTAGTCGATTACTCATGCGACTAGTCGACTATTTTCAGCAGCTCTGCTTTTTTAAAATCAGTCTGATCGGTTTCTTTTCCAAATTTTTCTCTTTTTTTCTTAGGTTTTCTCTCAAAACCTCTTTTCAAAACCGAACCCTAAGTTTCTAAACTCTAAAACCTTGCTTTAATCCACCTACATTCACATATTTTCTTTTTGATACGCTCATGGCACCAAAGAAATCTGTCCATTCTCACCGCTCTCATGGTTCTTAACACGATCAAGGAGACTCTTCTAGGGCTTCACAGAGGAACAAAGGGAAAGAGAAAGTTACTGAACCAACTCGCTGTACTCGTTCAGATGAACCCTACTTGCTCTATTTCATCACCCAAGCCAGCGAGACCCAATATGCGGAACTTTTTGCTCATCGCACCATTGCTGTTGGTAAAAGTGTTCCTCATACTTTTCTTTCTCAATATTTCCCATTTGTTTACTCTAAATTTTGTGCTCTCAATTGGATGCCCTTGTTGGACATTGCTAAGCCCATTACTCCACTTCTTGTTAAGCATTTTTATGCAAATTTGGCTTTGGGCGGAGATTCTATTCATTCTTATGTTAAGGGTGTTAAAATCGTTTTCAACAAAGAAACTTTTGCAAATTTGTTCAATGTTCCCTTTGGTTCAATGTTTTGGTTTCAGCCTGAAAACCATCATGTGAAAGGTGATAATTTCCCTCTCTTGGATGCAATTCGACTTGTGTGTGGTAACCCTCAAATGACCAGGAATGATTTTAAAAATCTTTCCACCCAACTCACTGTGAACCCGCCACATTCGAGCCCCCCTCCCATTTGAAAGCTCTCTTTTTTATTTGGGATTGGATTCACTTTTCATCGTGGATTATTAGATAATTATCCTTCTCGATTTATCCTTCTCTTTTATCTACTCATTTATCCTTCTCTATTATCCGTCTCTATTATCCACTCAAGGTTATCCAATCCTAATTATCATTCTCTATTGGGGGAGTCCACTTAGATTAGGTTTTTGAAAGGAATGAATTTTGATAAAACAAGGAGTCGCCACCTTATTTTTAGGGAATAAGGAAACCACAAAAAAGAGTTTTATTTAAAATAAAACAATGACCCCATTTTTGGAAAAGCATGGTCTTCGAATCAAAGTTTGGATTCGGGGGCTAGGTTATGAGATGGGAAGGTTCCAAGACTCATCTTGTAGGCACCCATCTCACCCTAATTATAAGGCTCTCAATTATTTTTGGGCTTTATCAAAATCTTATAAAAACAACCTATCATATCTAATCAACCAAGAAAAATAGGAATAATATTACATATATAATAATAGATAATAATAAAAAATTATCACAATCCTAAAGATCTTAGGAGACAAAAGTCAACCTAAGATTGGACTTGGACCCTATTGGCGGCCTACGTACCTTGTCAGTTGCCTGACAAGAATCAAAGTCCACGTAGTTCGATCACCCTAGGACTCTCCTTTTGTAATGAACTACATCATTTAAAAGTGTTTGACTTTATCTAAGATACTATCTTCGAGAGTTTTTATCCATTCAAAATTACTTTTCAAAATTATTTGATAATTAAAAGATTTCCAATGCATTTAGAGTTTTTAAAAGATAGAACTTATCTTCTAGAAGTAAATCTCAATTTAAACTTCATTTTTCAAAATCATTATCCATGGAATTTCATTCCAAAAATCATTTCTTTTTCAAAGAAATTATTTTCAATATAAACTTTTAAAAGATTCCTATTTCATGAGATAACTATTTAATAAATCAATTATTTTTATTAAAAATTATTTTTTAAAATCTCTCTCGAAGATAGACTCTTAGACTCGATCAATTACTTGAATTTGAATGCAATTCTTACAACAAAGAAAAGTCCTAGGGAAGGTCAAGTGACCTTCCTAAACCTAGGGTCTCCACCTAATCCTAAGTTAATCTAAAATCCTATCATACTAATTTAATACATGCTGAAATTTAAATAAACAAATATAATATTAACCCTACAATGCATGAAAAATGCCCTAAATGCATACTAATTTAACTATGTGAACCTAGGCATGTTTCTAAGTTAGATTTGGTCTTAGAAATGATTTTTAGAAGTGATTTAGAGGTATAAATAAATTTGGACATATTTAAATATAATCTTTAGACCATTCTAAAAACCCTAAAAAAAATTATAAAAAATGTGACAATGACCTAGCATGCATCCTACATGAATATACTACAAAACCATATGAAGAAATTAAGTAAAAATGGGCTTAAAAATGGTGATCAAGTTACTTTAACATATACATTCAAATCTGGACAGATTTGAATATATACTTTAAATAACCTAAAAATCATGATTAATCCATGGAAAATTACAAATAAATGTTCTAACATTCATGTTACATATTAAACTAGAAAATTATACAAAACAATATCAAAACTATGGTATAAATAAACCAAAATAATTTATCCAAACACAAGGGAAGAGACTCACCTTGCAAGTTCCCTCAAACGCATTTCATATATTCAAACCATCAAAACAAGATTAAGAATCATGCTATAAACAACACAAAACTACCCTAAAAAATATTAAAACCATAGATACTCATCCTATATATGCAAAAAGATTCATTTTTTTAGTAAAATGCATTACTAAACCCAAAATTGAGAATATCATATCCTAAACTAATTCCTATCATGCTTACTAAACATAAATGAACTCCTAAGCATATTCCTATTAACCAATAATAAATAACATACTTAAAGACATATACCTAAACTCAAACTTCAAACCATGCAAGACTCATAAACACATTAATACTCACATGCAATAAACAACTAACCCTTCTACTTCTAACCTATGAATACCCACCCTAAACATTCATTCCTAACATGGCATAGACATGGAAAAAGAGAAGAAGAAGAGAGAAAGAATGCTAAACATGTAACTATGCAGAATTCCCCAAAATTGAACTATATTATGCAAAACTTCATCCTAAGCATCATGGTATGTTTAAACATACCATTAGCCTCCTTCTCCCTTGCTCCTAGCCTTCTTCTTCAACCTTTGGTAGCCTCCAAACTCGTGGTTAGGGTTGCTAGTGGCTGCTACAAGTGCCCAAGTCTCCTCTCTTCAATTTTCAGCCTCCTAAATTGATTCTATAGTGATGTATATATAGAAAAGGCCCCAAATCAATCAATGGTCCACATTAAAACCCTTAGGAATGATCCAAGGGCCCTAAATGTGTCTTCCTAGGTCTCCAAAGTCGAACCAAGTGATCCAAATTGACCCAACTTGGTTGTGAGAAAGTCCCAAGTACACAAAACACTCAAGGGATCAAATTTGGGAAAATCTGGAGACTTGGCTCGGTTGACTGTCCACCCTAGGACTGTTGGCCGTCCCTCATAGATGGTTGGCCATCCCTAGGTGGATGGTCATCGAGCCATCAGCCCATTTTTGCCTTATGTGGGCCTGTTTCAGCCCATTTTGACCCGGTTTCGACTTTTTTAGGTTTTTCGGGCCCGTTTTAAGTCCAAATTTGACGATTCAAGAACCAAAACGACCGTGATTCGATTCTACATGTTTTAAGAAGTGTTTGAAGTGCAAATGCATTGACCAAAGTCAAAGTTTTAAGGAAAAATCACCCGATCAGCTGTTTTGAACTTGCCGGGCCCCAATTAGGGTTTTGGAAATTGCTGATCATTTGATCTTGAAATCATTTCTTCTTCTCAAAACAAGTTTTAAAACATTTTAGGAAATTTTTTTGAAGCTTGTGAAGGCTTCAGTTTGACAAAAAGATCGAATCCCGGCTGTTCCCGGTCGAAACCCTAATATGAGTTTAAAAGGGCCCTGTGAGCCTTAAGAGTCAATTACGAGCCAGAAAGCTCTATAGACCTTGCCACTAACCAACTTAGCTATCAAACACACCCTAATTACCTATGCCAAAGCCTCGGGACAATCTGAAATCAATTTGAAAGCTTTTAAGAACTTTTATAATTGAAAGGACAATTCTGCCTTTTAGGTCACAAGATACCTAATTACCTATCGAGCCTGACTCGGAATGCAATGAAACTTGACAGGGACATCTATGGACTCTCTAAAAACCTAATGCAAAAAGAATCGACTCAATCCGGCCTAAAAACCTACATGCGATAATGACCTCTATCTAACTGCCCACAAGGGTAAAACTGGCAACTTAGGGTTTTAACACCCTATTTCTCCTCAAAACTTAGGGAACCATTCATGACCTTTCTCATGGTCAAAAATGGATGTCTGCACTCACTCTTGATGCTCGTGTAATACATTCAATCATTGCACACAACATTTTGCCATAGGTTGGTAGTTACACATGTCTCTGTTTTGGATGTATTTCTCATTTGGGCTGTGCTTACCACAACACAAATTGATATCGCCCATGTTATCATTTCCAACATTCATAGCGCTGCTCCTATTCACACTTTTGCTTTGCCATATGGGATGCTCTTGACTCATATATTTTCCTTGTTTGATGTGGATGTTTTATCTGAAAATGAAATTATAACCAATGAACCTCATAAAGATTTCGATACTTTTTGTCAAACAACTTTTGTCAAAATGGGTTATCGCTGGCTTGAAAGAGAGAAAATGTGGGTTGTTGATAATGAGAAAGTAAGTAGGCAACGGGGAAGAGTTGATGCTCCTCAAGCACCACAAGGCGAAGGCTCTCAAGACCCTTACGAATCATCTTTTGAACCATTTTGAGCATTTCTCCATGGGGATTAACCAACGTTTTGATCAATTCGATCAACGTTTTGATGGATATGATCGAGACTTTCGGTTGATTAAGGACAAGCTCAACATTGAAGATCCTATCAAAGAGGCACCTATGGATGAAGCATTTGATCCGGATAACTTTGTGTAGCTATTTCTCTTGTTATTTAGAAACTTGACGACTTGTCTATTTTCTGAATTTTCTGACTTTAAAACTCTCTTTTGGTATAATTTCATTGAATATTAGTGCTTATCTATGAAATATCATCTTAACTTTATCAATGTTATTATACTTGCTATTGTTAGCGTACCTGGTTCCAATCCAGCATATGTTATATGGTTTAAATGATAACAAACAATTGCCACTGCATTATCCTAATGTCTCATGCTTAAGTGTTAAATTTATAAGACAGAATTTCAAAAAAGACAAGAGCAAACAAATGGACGACAAAGTTCAAGAAATAAAGGCTCAAGTTCTGAAGATGTTACTATTCCTCACAAACTAGCCTATTCCCAGGAAAACTATTTCCCTATGAAGATTTGGCTAAGTGTGAAAAATGAATTTTTGATATATTGAGATTTTCAAAATAATTTTTGGCAGTAATTGATCCTTATATATTAATTAATTGATCACAGTCTTAAGGGAGTTTTTATACGTGGTATATAATACCCTACTCGATAGATCAATTTTTGAGACTGCTGATGAAAATTATTTTGTACTAAAATTGGATTTTTACATTTTTATATATTGGGAATTTGATTTTCTAGTATTTTTCATTGAATCCAAATGAGGGGTACTTCCTTATTTACATTGTAAACTTAAGTAAATAAAAGTAAAAGTAAATGAAAGTAAAATGCAACCATTTACTACAATGTTTATATGTAAATAAGTATACAGCTAGAATAGTTAACAGGTATGATGCTAGAATAGTTGACAAGCACGCTGCAAAAATATTTGACTTTGTATATGCTGATTCAAATATGGCTGCATTTCGAAACGGATTTGTTCCATTTTTCAAACATGTTTGAATATGCAGATTGCCAAGACGCTCCTCTTAAACGCTCCAACGTCTAGCTGATTTCTAAGGCTATAAATACTCTTGCCATGGAGCTTAATAAAAACAACCAATCAGATACAATATTGTAGCTTACAAGTGTTCATCATTCCTGTGTGATTCAATCCCTGTAATTCTCTCTATAAGCAAATTAGTTTAAATCTTTGAGAGATACTATTGAGAGCTTATTTGTTGTATTCTCAGTGTTGTTGAGAATCATATTAGTGCTTATTCATTTTCACTTGTAATTCTTGTGAGATTAAGGTTTTGTATAAACCTTGTTTGGTAAGAATCTTCCACCATTAAAGAAGATTGTTGGTGAGAGTATTTCACCGTGAAAGAAGGTTGTGTAAAGGTTTGAATCTCCACTGAAAGTGAGATTGATAATGGATTAATCCTCGAGACGGAAATCTTAAGGCGTGGACGTAGGCGGAGACTGAACCACATAAAAATCGTTGTGTTTGAATCTCTCTAACTCTATCTCTTTCATTTCAATTCATATACTTGCTATATTAATTAATGAGTTGTGATTCATTTGGCATTCTAGTTATTAAACTTATTGAGTTTTTTTAAAAACACACAAATCCCATTTGTAAATCTGTTTTTAGTTGCCTATACTTTATTCACCCCCACTCTAGAGTATATTTTTGGCCAACAACTATCATTATTTACATTGCTCTTAATATGCTGATTAGCTATGTCTCATTGCACAAAATTGAGGGGGAGCTTATGCTTTCTCATATTGGTATTTTTTGTTGATGCCAAAAGGGGAGAAAAATATAATTTGTGGTAAAATTTTACATTTTATGCCCTTTGGATCATGGATTTTGTAGACATCCATTTTTGACCATGAGTATGGTCATTAATGGTTGCCTGTGATTTGAAGTGAAATAGGATGTTAAAACCCTAAATTGCCAGTTTTACCCTTGTGAGCAGTTAATTAGAGGTCATTATTGCATGTAGGTTTTTAGGTCAGATTGAGTCAGTTCCTTTTGCATTTAGCTTTTAGAGAGTCTAGGAATGTTCCTGTTAAATTTCGCAGCAATCCGAGACAGGCTTGATAAGAAATAAGGCTTTTTGTGATTTGAAAGACAGCACTGTTCTTTAGATCACAAAAGCTCTAAATGACTGTCGATCTTGTCCCGAATAGTCTCGAGGCTTTGGCATGGATATTTAGGGTGTGTTCGGTAGCTAAGTTGATCAGTGGTAAGGTCCATAGAGCCTTTGGGCTCGTGTTTGGCTCTTAAGGCCCAAAATGCCCTTTTAAAGCTCAGATTAGGGTTTCAGCCGGGAATGACCAGATTCGATCTTTTTATCAAACAAAAGCCCTCAAAAGTTTTAAAACAATTTCTAAAAATGATTTTAAAACTTTTTTCGAGAAGTAGAAATGATTTCGAGAGTGATTAATTAGCATATTTCAAAAACCCTAAGTGGGCTTAACAGCCCAAAACAGCTAATTGATCGACTTTATCCCAAAACATTTGACTAAGGTCAATGTATTTTCACTTCAAACACTTCTTAAAACATGTAGAATCGAATCACGATCGTTTTGGCACTTGAATCGTCGAATTTGGACTTAAAACGGGCCCGAAAAGCAGAAAACAGCCGAGACGGGTCGAGAGAAGCCCAAAATTGGGCAAAATTAGGCTGAAGGCTCGATGACCATCCCTCTAGGGACGGCCAACCATCCTAGGGTGGATGGTCACTCGAGCTTCTTGCCCAATGTTGCTAATTTTCAACTTTTTGAGTGTTTTACCTGCCTGGGACTCTTCCAAACCCTGTGGGAGTGTCTAGCTCAGCCTTGGGGACTTTGGCATGAATTTGGAGACCTTAGAAGACTCAATTGAGACCCTTGGATCATTCCTAAGAGTTTCAATGTGAGCCATTGAACAATTTGAAACCTCTCTATAAATACAAGGCCCAGAAATCAGTTTTAGGAGAGCCAATTTTGCATTAGAAGAGCCAACTTGAAGAATAGAGACTTGAGGCATCACACCAGCCCCCCTAGCAACCTTAGCCACATTTTTGAAGTCCTTGGAGATTGAAGAAGAAGGTTAAAGGTTAGTTTCAATACATTATTGTGTTTAGACTTGAGTCTTGTATAACATAATTTAATTTTAGGAAATTCTGGGTAGTTTGCATTTGTTTAGTTTGTTTTTTTTTTCTTCATCTTCTTTTATGCTTCTAGTTCATTCATGGTTAGGAATAGTTAGAGAGTCTTGCATATAGGAATATTGTCTTGCATGATTAGTGTTCTGTTTTAAGTGTTATTGCATGCTTATGATGTTTTGAGTAATTTTTCATGATTAGCATGACTTTCTTCTTAAAATCATGTAAATGATATTAATTGTGGGAATGATTGCAAGCATGTTTAAAAGTCCCTGTTGTGTTTAGGATGCATGTTAGGATAAAAGTTTAAGTACTTCTTGCATATGGTCATTGTGTTAGAATAGTTCATATGAGTTAAGGGTTGAATCACATGCTATTGTCTTAGGGTATATTTGCATTGTTCATACTAGGTTTTTTTTTTAGTTTGTTTTTCATTGTTGTCACTTGGAATATGCTTGAAATACAAATTGTGTTTGAGGGAGCGTGCAAAGGTAAGATTTTGCCCTTATGATTATTTGATCATTTAAAGCATGAATAAAAATGTTACTCTTAGTATATTGCATGGGATAATGTAGGACATCATGTTAGGATGATCATGGGTTTTTGATTCATGTTTAAAGATGTATTCAATTCTGTCCATGATTTTAAAATGTCTTTAAAGTGAGTTAAAGGTCTTTTTTTAGGATTAAATTCAACATAGAAACATGCCTAGGTTCATATAGATAATTTAGTTTGCATTTAGGACCATGTTCATGCATTGTTGTGTTTAATTTAGTTATTTTTTATGCATTTTCCAGAATGTCTAGCAAGTATGCATTTAGTGTTTTAGGTGTTTAGGACTAACCTATGATTAGTTAGAGACCCTAGGATTAGGGGGTCATTTGACCCCACTTAAGACTGTTCTTTGTTGTACGAATTACAATAAGAATAGAGTTCTATTTTATTTAGGAATCTGCTTCGAGAAGGATTCTAAAAAATCCATTTGAAAGTATTCAAATTGGAATGAAATTCCATCCCTTATGAAAAAGTGTTTTGATCAAATTCAAACTCTCAAAGCTAGAGTCCTAGATAAGATAGAATTCTTTTGGATATGTAGTTCATTACAATAGGAGAGTCCTAAGTATCGAACTACGTGGACTTTAATTCTTATTAGGAAACTGGTAAGGTACGTAGGCAGTCAATAGGGCGCAAGTCCAATCTTAGGTTGATTGTGAGTCTCCTAAGATCTTTAGGATTGTGTTTGTTTTTTATTATCTAGTATTATTATTCATATTTTGTGGTTGATTAGATAAATAGCATTGTTGTGATAAGATTTTGATAAAGCCCAAACTTAATTATGAGACCTTTAATTAGGGTGAGATAGATGCCTACAAGAGGTGTCTTGGAACCTTCCTATCTCATAACCTAGCCCCCGAATCCAACTTTGATTCGAAGACCATGCTTTTCCAAAATATGGAGTCATTTGTTTTATTGAAAATAAAACTTTTTTTATGGTTTCCTTATTCCTTAAAAATAAGGTGGCGACTCCCAGTTTTTGTCAAACTTTTATCCTTTTTCAAAACCCAATCTTGAGTGGATAATTGAGAATGATAAATGTGGATAATAGAGAAGGATAAAGTCATCCACAATCCACGATGATTTAAGTGAAAATGCCTCCCGAGCCGGGGTTGGCTGGTTCATAGATTTGTTTTACCTAAAATATGCATATGCTTAAATAGTAATCATTGGTATCTTTCTTTGCATATTGTTAGGGGGAGTCACAAATCCTTGTTGATTTATTTGTTTTACATGCAAATTTTACAAAATGTTTGTCATCACCAAAAAGGGGGAGATTGTTAGCCTTATGGCTTCAATCCAACTTTGTTAAATGATTTTGATGATAATTTAGATTCAAGAAACTTAAATGAATTGACTTTTGAACATATCTAGTCGACTAACCCAAGTGATCTAGTCGACTAACTATGGTCATAATAGCCATGATTTTGAGAATTCTAAATCTAGTCGACTATCAACTAAACTAGTCGACTAACTTGTTAACTAGTCGACTAATCCTTTGATCTAGTCGACTAACTGGCAAGTTAGTAGCCATGTTTTGAGAAGCACTTAAGCTAGTTGACTAACCTTGTTAGTCTAGTCGACTAATCGAGCCCGGATTTTTAAATGCTTAGTTTTTTACTAAACTAGTCGACTACTTTGTTTGTCTAGTCGACTAATCGTGCTCTGCAGCTTCTAACGGCTAGTTTTGAAAAGCCCCAAACGGATCTATTTTGACTCCCAACGGCCATATTTATTTTTGGGCTTATAAATACTCGTTGTATGAGTCTTGAATACAAGAATCAACATACACAAACTCAAGTCAAGTTATTTTACATCAATTCTGCGTGTATTAGCCAAAGATTCATCTTTCTCTTTCGAGCCAAATAGTTTAATCTTTGAGAGATACTAGTGAGAGCTTCATTTGTACTTCATCTACTGTTGAGGAGTTCTTTATTGTACACAAAACTCTTTATATATATTGCTTGTGGAAGGGTTGAGCTATAACCCTTGTGACACTTGAAGTTTGTTGGTCAAATTCAAGCTTGGAAAGAAGAGCGGTAGTCTCTTGGTTGCATTGGTTTGATTTCCACCAGAAGTGAGATTGGTTGTAAAGGTTTCTCCACCTGAAGGAGTGATCCATAGTGGATTGAGAAATCCTTGGGCTTGGAGCTTAAGGCGTGGATGTAGGCGGAGTATGAACCACGTTAAAATTGTTGTGTTTAATTTCTCTTTTCCTTACTCTCTTTTCCTTACTCTCTTCCACCATAATTTTATTTGGTAATATTTACTTAAAGTTTGCTAAAACCCTATTCACCCCCCTCTGGCTTTAAATTAATTGGGACAACAAATGCCATGTTCTTCTCACGCATGAGATAATGGAAACTGAAAAGGCAACTATTTTTCAATGCTTTCGAAAATACTAATTTTAATGGAGTTTATTGAACTATTAAGACAACAATAATTCTATATCACCCGACACTTTAATCCGAAATTTAAAACCACCCCGATGTGTCGTGATTTGAATGGTGTGTAAAAAAGAGGGAAGCAGTTTGAGAGAAGAGACCTCACCACTCAAAGAAGGACACATCAAGGTGGTTTTTAATTTCGGGTTAAAGTTTCTGGTGCTATTGTATTTTTCTTAAAACTATGAGGCTAGGAAATATATACATACTGGGGACAGTTATATCACCTCGTCCTCACTACCACAAGATAATTCCATAATTTTGTTTTAATTCCATATTTTGTTATTATTAGTTGAGATATCATTAAACAAGAATTATAGTTTCAGCTCTTAATAATAGTTTCTGCTCTTTAATTTATAGGGATTAGTCTATTAAAAGGAGCACATGCATTACACAAAATTGTGTAAAGCTAGTGAATTTCGTAGCATTAAATGCAAAATTGATTTTGAAAATATGATCATTGTGTTTGATACACTTTTTGCGATTCAATTGTGGGTTTCTAAAAAATATCACTATAAAAAATTTTGATTTTTTTATTTTTCAAAATATTACAATTTTTTCACAAATTTTTTCAAATGTTTTTCTTTCTCTCTCTTTCTTTTTTTTTCCCCCCATAAATCAACCGTTAATTGAATCACTTTGATTTTTGACAAACATTAAATTCATAAGAAGTGTATCTAATCCGAAGATCAATTTTCCAAAATTAATTCTTCATGTCACCCTACGTAAATCACCTTACGCAATTTTACATAAAGTATACCTTATAAGTTATAACATACTCCTTACTTTAGTTTTATTTATTTTACACATCACTAGACAAAAATTTTTTTTTATTTTGCTGAGGTGGAAGAATTCCTAAGCCAGCCCCATGGCCAAAGCTACCCTTTCCCTCGTGTACCACTCTAACCAATATTCCAGTAAAAATGTTTAAACTTCATGTCCGGTCTTGGAATTTTGGATGCCCTAAGCGAATTCCTAAAATGTTGCCCCTACGAGGTATTGACAAAAAAAATTTGCGTGAAATTTTAGTTTTTGAACCTTAATTTTTCATAACCTAAAACCTACAACTAGCAATTCACAAAAAGGGTTTTCAATAGGTTCATCCCGAACCTCCTATCACCATTACAAATAAATAAATATATATTTTTAAAAGAAAAAAAAAAGCCAATAATAATCAATTCAAAAAGAGGGTTTTCAATAGGCTCACCTTGAACCTCGTATCATCGTTATAAATATAATTAAACTAACAACAATTCTTTTCGTCCTCCCTGTGCATCTGACCAACTTGAAATAGTTCTTTTGAAAAACTGACTGTTGAATTTGATGCTCCACTTATACGTATCAAGAATGCAAAAAATCACAATGATCCAACGGTTGTTTTTTCAAAAAATAGACTACATTTTTTCAAATTTTTTTCATTATTATTATTATTATTATTTTACAATTTTTTTCATATATAATTGCAAAAACCAACCATTAGATCAATGTGATTTTTTACATTCATGGTAAGTATAAGTGAAATATAAAATTCAATGGTCGGCTTTTCGAAATACCTATTTCAAGTTGGTCAAATGCACGAGGCAAGACAGAAAGGGAGGACAAATGAAATTTTCCTTAAACTAATACAAAAAACCTAGAACAATCAATTCACGAAGAGGGTTTTCAATAGGCTCACCCCAAATTTCCTGTCATGATTACAAATATATCAAACAAATAAACAAAACCTATAATAATCAATTCATAGTGAGGGTTTTCAATAGACTTACCCCAAATCTTTTGTTATCATAACAAATATATCAAACAAATAAACAAAACCTACATCAATCAATTCAAAAGGAGGGTTTTCAATAGACTTACATCGAACCTTTTGTCACTATTACAAATATATCAAACAAATAAACAAGACATTCAACAAATCAACAATCAATTCACAAGAAGAGTTTTTAATAGGCTCACCATGAACCTCCTATCATCATTACACATATAATTATATTAATAAACAAAATTTGATTACAACTATTGAATATATATAATTTCATTAAAATGAATATAATCTAACTATATTTTTCATAAATGTATTATACAAAAATAGAACAATGCTACCAAGAAATCAACAAAAGTAATATTCTAAGGAAAAATGCAACAACAAAAAATAGAGGCTAAATTGTAGAACATTGCCCAAAAAATTTGTTAATCTCAAATCAAGAAACTCAAACCTTTTTTTGTTTTTTTGTTTTTTTTTTTTGTTTTTGTTTGTTACAAGGCTGAGTTAAGAGCTTTTGGGTTTGGCTAATGCCTAATGCCTAATGGGATGCCCTATATAATACATATATACTCAGGCTTTAGCCCAAGACGATGGCATTAAAAACCAACAAAATTTTGATGCCCTAGGCCATTGCCTTTTGGGCCTACTCCTAGAGCCGGTCTGTTAATTAAACTCCTGACATTTTCAGTGAAAATTTAGATGTTTTAAGCTTCTAACTTCCTAAGAAAGTATCTTAGCATGTAACTTGTCATATGAGTTTGGTTGGTACGGATAGACAATATATAGAAACAACACGAATTCCCTTCTTTTTTTAGACATTAAAAAAAAAAAAAAAAAAAAAATTATTGAACATCTCAAAAAAATTATTTCATAAGTGTATTTTAACTGATGTAGTGAATGATCCAACTGTTTTCCTTTTAGCACTCTCTTTCCTTGAGAATAAATTAAGGCACTGTTTGGATTTATTTTTTATAAGTACTTATTTGCTTTTTTAAAAATTTGCAATATATAATTTCTTAGAAAAATTTTTAAAAAGCAAATAAGTGCTTATAAAAAATAAATCCAAACAATGCCCAAGTGTTGGATTCTTTTTTTTTTTTTTTAGCTCAATCTCTTCTTTTTCTTAAAAATTTTCCATCCTGATGAAACTAGGATTTGAATCTATGCATGTGTTTGGTACAACCACCAAAACTTTTTACTAGTAAGTTAGCTGCATGGTATGTTCAAAGGACTTGAATTCATTTGAGATTTTTTTTTTTTTTTTGTTTTTTTGGAAAAAAATCTGGCATGCATAGCATTACTGGGGGTTCTATTCACATTAGAAGGTTTGTTGTGTATTTGAAATCATCCCTGCAAATTTGGGCTCCACCAAGTGAAACAGAGGATAGATACTTAGGTGGAGTTTTAAAGCGGTATTTGACTGGCAATGGCTGTCACGTGCTCAAAGGCGAGCTAGTCTCCATCTCCCTAGAAGAAAGGTAATACGGACATAAAAACTCACTGAAATTAATACTCCACCCGTCCTATGAAGATAGACATTCTTTTCATTTTTGACTGTCCTAAAATGATAGTCCATTTTGAAAAGTCAAATTATATTTCTTTTACTTTCTTATATTACCCTTTATTATTCCAAGAATGCCTTAACATGATACTAAATGCAACTATAGAAAAAAAGTAGTTTTGAAAATAAAAGGTAAAAAAAATAACAAATTAATGTATTAATGAGTTTTGTTACTATGCATGTTATTTTTAAAGAGGCCTATTTTTATATGACAAAGAGAGTACAACCTTTGTTGTCTGTTGTTGAGTCAGCCAGCAGGCCCCATACTGGCGTATTCACTGTAGTTTCTCTTTGGACAATGTAGTTTCTAAGAATTTAATTAGGGTGTATGCATGATACTCGTTCCCAAAAGATGATGGAGATGGGATATTTTGGAAGAGTTACATACAATTATATATATATTAATATGTTTAGTCTTCTATTAAAAATAAAGTATAAATATAATTTATTTTTTAAAATTAATTAATTATAAGCTAGTGTATTTAAAAGTTAGAGAGTAATAAAAGAATGTCCGTGAAACACTCTAACAGTATTATTTACCGTTAGATGCTGTCACAATTATTTAAATGTTTGTATTATAACAACCAATCGTTGGATCACTGTGATTTTTTGGCAGATATGACAAACATAAGAAGATTATCTCATAAAAAGGTTGATTTTACAAAATACCTATTTTGGTGAAAGTGGGCTGATGATAAGAAGCATAAGTATGTCCTTACCTATCCTATCGTTAGACTTATTATTATTATTATTTTTTATGCAGTATTTATCCTAAACTGCCAATGTAAATACAAACATATGGGTGAAGTTTCAATTTTTTTTTTCAATATATTTTAATTTTTATGAATTATTTTTTCTATACGGTAAATAAAAAACATAATAAATAAAATATATTGAAAAAAATCATGAAATTTCACCAATATATTTTTAAACCTATTATCAATCCAAGATATATACTATATAAAAAAATTATCACGCTTGATACTATTTTTTAATAGAAAAAATAAATGACTAACTAATGTAAGAGAATAATTTAATATAATTTAATAATTTAAGAGATATAATGATCGATACAATTGAAACAACATAAGATAACATGAAAAGGGTATGTAAAAGTATAATTTTCCCATAATTTATTTTTTCCTCCTAATGCACATCGTGCTATGAGGATAACTTTGACCTCTGAGAATTATCACAATTGAAATGACCTTTCCTTTGCTGGTATATAACTCGATTAAAGGTATGACGCTCATACCTTTAATCGAGTTTCATACCTATAATCGAGTTATATACCAGCAAAGGAAAGGTCATTTCAATTGTTTTTGAGACGATTAATTTAGTAATTTTAGTGGAGTTAATTTGAACTATGCGTTGGAGACAATGACATCACATCATCGTCACTATTGCAATATAATTCTGTAATTTTATTTTAATTCCATATTTTCGGTTAATAGTTTAGATATTACCGAACAAGAATTATAGTTTTCATCAGCTCTTTAATGCAACCAGGGCCCAGGCCCTTTGTATGTAACTTGTCAATCATATGGGTCTTGTTGGCTGTCACCTGCTCATTGGATACCTTAGCTAGTCCTCATATCCCTCCAAGAAGTTAGGTGTTACTGACATGCATGAAAACTCACTGAAATACAACGTACCATTGTCGAGTTAGCCAGGAGCTGAGGCCCCATATATATTCGCATATTCATTCATTGTAGTTTCTCTTAAATTGGATAATGTAGTTTCTAAGAATTTAAGGTGTATGATACCCTTG
>JAESVK010000142.1:752254-785425 GCA_017140935.1 Hamamelis virginiana | reverse complement strand
TGTGCAATATAACAACATAACATTGAGACTATCAAGAGAGATCCACGAACAAGGCAAAAATCATTCCATCTTTCTTGATAGTCTACTCAAACATTACTCAACATAATAAAATCCATTCAACACACAGATTTTACGTGGAAACCGTTTCGAGAAAAAATCACGGGAGAATCACAGCAATCCACTATGAAAAAGAGTTTAGAGATTATACCATACACTTGTTCTCACAAATCCCAGGCCTAGTGTACTAAGATCTCTCTCTACTCAAACTCCATGAGTCCTCATTTTCAATAGCATGCTCAACAACCATCCTTTGGCCTCACTCATGATTCATTTATCCAAGAGCCATGAGAACTCCTATCTCCATAGAAATTCCTTACCAAAGTAGTTGAAATATGATTTCCAAGGTTTCTACAACATCCTAAGAAGGATAAACATGAATCTATATGATGTTCATGAAGGAACACAAAAGTTCTCACAAGAAGGGAGACTCAAGAAGCTCACAAGAGCTACTCTAGGGTTAGAGAGATAGATACATCTATTTTGGAGGCTGGCTCACTCAACCCTAATTCTCAGAAGAGAAGGTATTTATAGAAGGGAAAAATGACCTAGAGACTTTACCATAGGTAAGAGCACTAAATAGGTAGTGAAAAACAATTTTCCCGAACTTGGATCGATGCAAAAGGTTCTTGGATCGATCCCTTAACTTTCTGATTGAGAAAAACAAATAGAGGACAAGTTTTCTTGAACTTGGATCGATCCAGAAGGGTCTTGGATTGATCCAAATAGTTTCTGTTTGACAATATTGAAAAGTCCAGATCTTGGATCGATCTAGCACCACTTTGGATCGATCCAAATATGCTAAACTTCAATAATGGCAAACCAAAAACTATTTGAATCAATTCACCACCCTATTGAATGATCTAAGACTTTCTAAGCACAATAATGGGTACAATCAAAGGCTAAAAGCTTGTACAAGGACATCTAATCACCTAGACATGATTAACTAGGTCACTAGGTCACTTACCATCCTAGTCCATGGTGAGTTAGAGACTTTAGCCATGGCTTCGCTTGAGATCGTTAGTACACATTATAAAAAGAGTATAACCCAAACCAAGTTTTGAAACGAAGCATGCCAACACTCAAACTCGAAACCTAACAACGTTAAATCTTATTTATTGTTGCTTCCCATACCGGATATCTTGGATTTAATTTTACATTTTTGCTTTAAATTAACTTTTTTGCTTTAATTTAATTTGAAAGAATTTTATTACTCCTATAATTTATTGAATTTTATTAGAGCATATGTTAATTTAACAAATCAAGTTCCACTTATAAACTAATTACTCAAAATTAAGTATAAATTTAAATATAAGACCTTATCATATTATGTTTGGGAGTGAGTCAACAACTTATATTCTATCCCAAATTCCTAATGTCAATCATTAAAAAAAAATTGGTTAGATTTCTTGGACTTAATAGGGGATGGTAATCATTTCCAAGAGATCCTAATGAGGAAAGGGTAGCAGCTCCTATCCACCCGTGCAAGTTCCAAATAGCATGATTTTGATCAAAACATCATTATGAGTCTTGGGTTGGAATTGTTAGGTATTTCTTTTGTATATGTTGGTTAATTTGGTTGTCAAAAGCTTGTGTTTGTGATTGGTCTCAAGCCAGTAATCCCTCAAGCTCAAGCTACTGCATCAAGCCTAAGAGAAGCGCATTAAATCAATTATCTCATCTTGCTCAAGCTTGATTTGCATTCTTTTATTGGTTAATGTCCCATGAAGGTAAGTTTGACTTAGAACCTAGGTTATTTAATTGACCATAGGTGATTTAAATTGTCCCAAACTCCTAGAAATGATTCTTTATTGCTTGTAGGTCATGTTTATATGAAAATAAATTAATTTTGGCCTATTGCTCTGGTTGGATCCATCCAACATTTTGATCCAGATCGATCCACTTTTTGATCTGCAATTTTGGATTGATCCAGCTTTCATGCCCGGATTGATCCGAGTGGCAGAGGTGTTTGGATCGATCCAGACTCGCATGTAGGATCGATCCAGCTCGTTTTTCTGGCAAAATTCAGAGCAATTTCATGTGAAACCTTAATCTTTTGCCTTGGCCTATATAAAGGGTCCTTAGGTTTTATTTTGCACAGGAAACCAGCTGTGAGAGCCTCCATAAAGAATGTATTGAGGAAGTCTCCAAGGGTTGCCTCCAAACCCTAGGTTTTGCTATCAAAACCCTTTGTGCTATATGCATCCTTAGCCTCTAAGACTTCATATCATGTTATGATACATAGTTCTTTGTAGCTTGGATATATCAAACTTCAAATCTTGTTTAGAGTGATTCGTGGATTCGAATTGAACGGTGGAGTTCCGTTGTTTGTTAGCCTTGATGGATTTTCAGGGTGGTTGAGTTTTTCGGTGGATTTCCGGAGGTTGCCGTCTGTTACGGTGTGTGTGGTGGAGCTAGGGTTGTGGAGTTCAGTCCGTGGAGATGCTGTGAAGAAGGGATTCTACTGGCTTGTGGATTCAAGCATCATTGTGGGTAGTATCACTTGTCTTGTACTTGGTTTTAAGTTCATAGTGATTTCTAGTGCTCCCGAGGTTTTTACCCGTTTGGATTTTCCTCGTTATACCTTGTGTTCATTGTGGATGTTTATTATTGCATATTACTGTCAACTGAACACTAATTAAAGGCTGGGTAATTTAAGTATCATATTTCGTTGAAGAAATAGTATCCTTAGAATTTCAATTGGTATCAGAGCTGAGTTCACTCGCAAGGTTTAACTACCTGAGTGTTGTCCTATTTTGAGGAGATGGATTTCTTGAAAGAAGGTGGTTCAAATACCAGACCCCCATTATTTGAAAGTTTAAATTATGCTTACTGGAAGTCTAAAATGATGATTCACTTAAAGTACATTGATGACAGAGTTTGAATGATTGTTGAATCTGGTTGGAGTCCTCCCACTGTGACCAAGAATGGTGTCACTGTTCCCAAACCTCCTGAGGAATGGGATAGGAATGACCTAGAGCAGAGTAATTGGAACAACAAAGGTCTATATGCCATTTTTAATGGTGTATCTGGGTCAGAGTACCGTAGGATTATGACTTGCACCACTTCGAAAGAAGCTTGGGATGTTTTGCAAGTAACTCATGAGGGTACTAAGCAAGTGAGGAAGTCTAGGCTCCAAATTCTCACCTCTAGTTTTGAGAGAATTAGGATAGCAGAAAATGAAACTTTTTTTGAGTTTTATGCTAATTTGAATGATATTGTCAATTCTTCCTTTAACCTAGGTGAGAAAATTTCTGACAAAGTGGTTGTGAACAAAATCTTAAGGTCTTTTCTTGACAGATTTCAACCCAAAATCACTGCTATAGAGGAAAGCAAAGATGTTGATTTGTTGAGAGTGGATAAACTTGTTGGTTCACTCCAAACTTTTGAGTTGACTTTGAAACATCCCAAAAAGAACAAGACTATTGCTCTAAGATCCTCTAGGGAAGAAAAGATTGTCTCAAAAATTGATCTTGATTTGAATGATGATGATTTAATTCTCTTTGGAAAGTTTAAAAAATATCTTAAATGGTCAAAAGGTATTGAAGGGAAAGAGAAAACTAACCCTAGTTCATCTTCTAGGGGTGATAAGACTAAGTCTAGGAATCCTTCTCAAATTGAGTGCTATGAGTATAATGAATTAGGTCATATTTCTCCAAATTGTCCTAACAAAAAGAAGGGTAAACAACAAGCCATGAATGCCACTCTTAGTGTTGTGATGAGGATGAGAATAATGAAGAATATTTTGATGGTGAGGATGATTCTAATTTTACTGCCTTTGTGGGTATTGTTAATGATATAGGTGAGACTTCTAGTACTCCCTTGGTTGATGACTCTAGTGAGGACTTAGAGGATGTTGTTGAGGACAAAGGTCAATATGATGATGAGGGAGATCTTCAAATTGTTTATAATGAATTGTATGAAGAGGCTCTTATGCTAAAGAAAAAGAATTTGAATTTAGCTGTCAAGGTTAAGTCCTTAGAAAAAGGAAGAGAGGTCCTCAAACAAGAAGTCTTGGACTTTGCGGCTTTTGTTAGTCAATTGAAGACTCATAGAGTCACTCTCTTAAATAAGCTTGTTGCTGTTGAGAAAGAGAGGAACACCCTAGTTGAGAAAGTTGATAAATTAGAGGGTGTTATCAAATCTAGGATTGAGAAAGAGAGTGAGTTTGTTTCCACCATCTCTAGGCTTGAATTAGAGGTCAAAGATGCTCGTGAACTTAAAATCAATTTAGGAAAAAGATCCGAGGAACTTAATGTCTTGCTAGGGACTGTTAAAAGGAATGTAAGAAGAGAAGGGTTAGGATTTAACTCTTGTGAGACTAATTCTACTTTAGGTGAAGTTGAGCCATCCATCTCTAAGGTAGAGAAACCTTTGAAGAAACCTTCACTTAAGTTTGACCAAACTCCCAAAAATAGGTTTGTTCCTAAATGTCATCATTGTGTAGTTTTGGGTCACATTAGGCCTCATTGTCCTAGCCTCAAGACCTCTAGGGTTGCTTCTAGAAGTGTGCCTCAAGTTGCTTATCATGGTTCTTTTAGTCTTGTTCCTACTTGCCACCATTGCGGTAAGATAGGTCACATAAGACCTCATTGCTTCCATTTGAAGCAATCTTCATTTACTTGGAATAGAGACACTCATTCTAGTTGGTTTAGGAGAGACTACAGAAATTTTCCAAGAGTGTCTAGGACTCCTAGGACACGAGTTGACTTGACTACTAGTGGAAAGAAAGTGAATATTTCTAGGAAGTCAACTCCTTCTGTTGAGAAAGCTTCAAAGTCATCCAACATTAGGATTGTTTGGATTAGGAAAAAGGATTTGAAGTTCTTCAACCTCAATCCTTCTCTAGGAAAGGGTTCCCCTCACTCCCTCTAGTGGATGTGAGTTCCAAGTCCGCAATGACTATAAACTAGCTAAGTCCGAAATGACTTTAAACTATCTTGCGTCCGAAATGACGTTAAACTACCTTGTGTCCGAAAAGACATTAAACTATCCATAGTTTGCTTAGGATTGCATTGCATTTCAATTGCATTTCATTTGGTATCATTATCTTTATTTCTTGTTCCTAAAGCTAAACTGTGTTGTTTATTTCTTTTTGAGTTGATTGTTTTTCAATTAGTGTCATATTGTCAAAAACCCAAAAAGATTTTCTGTTTTTGTTATTTGTGTTTTCATATATTTGATTTCTCATAATATGCTCTGATATGAACATAAGTGAGTATTGGCATTGAATTCTTGATCATTGTGCTTGACATTTTCATGAATTGAGATTGTAGTCTAAAATCTTATCTTTGCATAATTGTAACTTCATGAAAAGTTCATTATGATATATCTTGAAGCACATTGAATGAGTTGTCTCATTACTTTTAGAGTTGTTTTTGTGAAAAACTTATTATAAATGTGAGTCACAAGATCATGAATTTTTGGAAAGTTAAATGACCAATAGTTGGATGCTTCTTTTAAAGCCCAAACATGTTGTGCCAATGTTTGCACCTTCTCACCTCCTTACTTCTAAAGTATTTCTTTCTTATTTGATGATGAGCTCCTGTTACTATTCATATGCTAGTTCATATTTTTCCTACAACTTAAAAAATCATGAGAAAATTGAAACAAGGCCATGAAAAGAGTTCTTGAATGAAAAATCTGTGAGAAAAGGCAAATTGCCATTTTGTTGAAAGCACAAAAGTGCTATGAAATTGAAAAGAGCCCAAAATTTCTCAAAGTTGTATTGAAAATACTAGCACTGTTCTTATTGATTTTGAGCTCTTAGTCATTTATCTTCTCTCTAATGCATGTTTGAAATATCAAAAAATTTAATTTCTATTTCTTGCTTAAGAGAAGGCTTTCGCTCGTCTTCATGGGTGAAATCAACTGGTTTGACTTCAACAAGTACATGATCCATGAGTCTTATGATCTTATGTTTTAAATGGTTTGAATAACTGTGATTTCTTATAGTTATGATTCATGTTGAGTCAATTCACACACACACATCAAATGATGCTTTTGTGAACTTACCTTAATGCATTGTTAAGTGGTCAAGACTTAATTTTGATTCTTGGATGTGTTTTTAGTATCTGGATTGGGATTTAATTGATACATCTTGTTTATATCTTATCATGGTGTGTGAAAAATGGGGAGAGATGATATATTTAGGGGGAGTAGCTCTTATTTGAGTTTGTTTGAGCTTGATTTTCGTCGTATTATCTTTTGTGCTCTTATATCCTGTTTTTACTGTTCTTTATTGCTTCACGTGGTATTTGTTTGTACCTTGTGCAGAAAACAGGTATTTTCTCTCAAGCCTTAGTATAGGTTGTGTTCTTTTGTTGTTTTTTGTTTTGGGGAGTGTTTGAGTGTTATTATTGTACAAGAGAGGAGGAGATTCATTTCTGAAGTTGAATGAATCGTTTTCGTTTCTTGGGTTTTGGTTTTTAAATAGGTTTTGTCACCGAATTGCCAAAGGGGGAGATTGTTAGGTATTTCTTTTGTATATGTTGGCTAATTTGGTTGTCAAAAGCCTGTGTTTGTGATTGGTCTCAAGCCAGTAATCCCTCAAGCTCAAGTTACTGCATCAAGCCTGAGAGAAACGCATCAAATCAATTATCTGATCTTGCTCAAGCTCGATTTGCATTCTTTTATTGGTTAATGTCCTAGGAAGGTAAGTTTGACTTAGAACCTAGGTTATTTAATTGACCATAGGTAATTTAAATTGTCCCAAACTCCTAGAAATAATTCTTTATTGCTTGTAGGTCATGTTTATATGAAAATAAATTAATTTTGGCTTATTGCTCTGGTTGGATCGATCCAACATTTTGTTCCAGATCGATCCACTTTTTGATCTGCAATTTTGGATCAATCCAGCTTTCGTGCCTGGATCGATCTGAGTGGTAGAGGTGTTTGGATCGATCCAGGCTCGCATGTAGGATTGATCCAGCTCGTTTTTCAGGCAAAATTCAGAGCAATTTCTAGTGAAACCTTAATCTTTTGCCTTAGCCTATATAAAGGGTCCTTAGGTTTTATTTTGCATAGGAGACCAGCTGTGAGAGCCTCCATAGAGAGTGTATTGAGAAAGTCTCCAAGGGTTGCCTCTAAACCCTAGGTTTTGCTATCAAAACCCTTTGTGCTCTATGCATCCTTAGTCTCTAAGACTTCATATCATGTTATGATGCATAGTTCCTTGTAGCTTGGCTATATCAAACTTCAAATCTTGTTTAGAGTGATTCGTGGATTCAGATTGAACAGTGGAGTTCAGTTGTTTGTTAGCCTTGGTGGATTTCCAGGGTGGTTTGAGTTTTTCGGTGGAATTCCGGAGGTTGCCGTCTGTTACGGTGTGTGTGGTGGAGCTAGGGTTGTGGAGTTCAGTCTGTGGAGATGCTGTGAAGAAGGGATTCTATTGGCTTGTGGATTCAAGCATCGTTGTGGGTAGTATCACTTGTCTTGTACTTAGTTTTAAGTTCATAGTGATTTCTAGTGCTCCCGAGGTTTTTTACCCGTTTGGGTTTTCCTCGTTATACCTTGTGTTCATTGTGGATGTTTATTATTGCATATTACTGTCAACTGAACACTAATTAAAGACTGGGTAATTTAATTATCATATTTCCTTCAAGAAATAGTATCCTCTGAATTTCAGGAACAATTATTTTCCAATTCTCATCCCATCTCACACCACCACTTATCTCTATGTTTTGAGAGAACAAATATGGATAATCCTGACAAAAGAATAAATTTTGATATTTTGATAATAATACATTCAGATGAAATTTCAAATTTCATTTTAATCAATATTTACTTGCTATTTTTTGAAAGTATGTATTTGACATCAAGCATACGTTGTTAAAATTGAACAGATGGCCCTACATTAACAGTTCATGAAAATTTAGTATTTAACTTTAAGCATTTTAGGTTATTCAATCCAACTCCATTACTAAAATCTCCACTAATCAGAATTGTAATAGAATAGATATAAAACCATTAGAATTTAGAATCATTCTAGAGTCATAACTCACTAGAATCAAGATCAAGTTTGATTGTACGATTCTGAACCTTGGATTCTCAATGAACATCTTTCACATAAAATGCATGTACACGATTTTCCCAAATGTATCTACAAAGTTTACATAAAAAATTCTAGTAGTTTCTAAAATATTTCCTAAAAAATTTCCCATAGTTTATCCAAAATTTCCATAAACCTTTCCATTAAATTTTCCAAAAGTTCAAAACTTAAGAGACAATTTTTACAAAAACATGTTTCCCAACTTTAACTAATTAAGTTTCTAAGCAACTAGAAACAGAGGCGGCACCAAAGCAAAGGGAAGGGCGGCCATGGCCCCCCTGACTTTTGAAATTTTTCAATACACTACATATATTATTTTATATATTAGGGCTTCTATTATAAGGTGCACCTTACACAATTTTGCATAAGGTGACTTCTATAGGATCAAATGCATATAATATTTTGAAAAATTAACCGTTAGATTAGATGAAATGTTGAGGCTGTGAGATAGTGGGCGTGGTGGATGGGTCCCGCTCATATGAATTTAATTTTTTTTTTAAAATACATAATAGTTAAAAAGATTAATGAAAAAAATTAAAATTAAAAATCTCAAATGAATGTTATTAGTGAGTTAGAGATATAATTACAATAAAAATTGTTAAAAAATTAAAAGCATATGTTAATATTTCAAAATTTTCATACTGAAAGTTATTGTGACAAAAATTATAAATATCAACTATAAAAAATCCAAAGGGAGGTTACATCAGCACTAGGTCAGTTAGTGTTTTAATTGCAATCATCCAATAGCTTATATGTTAGTTTGATAATTTATGTCCTACTAATTTTTTCAATATACCAATTATTGTGTTATCCTGATTGAAAACTTAAATTTATGTTATGTGGTTGAGAAGAACCAGTTAGCAAATTGACCCTACACACACACACACACACACACACAGAGTAAATGCTTTATTGTTAGGTCACATTAAATTTTTGTTAAGCCCGCTCATATGAATTTAATTTTTTTTTTAAAATACATAATAGTTAAAAAGATTAATGAAAAAAAATTAAAATTATAAATCTCAAATGAATGTTATTAGTGAGTTAGAGATATAATTATAATAAAAATTGATAAAAAATTAAAAGCATATGTTAATATTTCAAAATTTTCATACTAAAAGTTATTGTGACAATACACACACACACACACACACACACACACAAAGTAAATGCTTTATTGTTAGGTCGCATTAAATTTTTGTTGTGGAGATTTGAGAATTACTGACATAACCTATATGTTGGTTTTTTATTTGAACCCATGTATCCTAATTTTCTTGGGAACAAAAAATATCTTTATGGTTGAATTACATTCCAAGATAAGTATCACAATTTATTATGATACATAAAATTAAAAAATTAATTTTCTGTTCAACTCTAATGCATTGAAATAATTTATACTCCGTAATTTTTTAGAGTTGAATCACCATCAATGTGCTAATTTATTTACTTAATTTAATTAATCTTTCATTTTATTTTAGTTTTTTAAAATTCAAACAATTTTTAAATTAGTTATATTTCGAACATATATGTTTACAGCACCATTCACAATCCTTTAATTAGAGAAAAAAAAATCTCATGAAATGATATCGCATTACGTACAAATGGAAGTTGCACACGCATTGCGTGTGCGCAGTGTCTAGTATATATATATATATATCAGAGATGCTAATATAAGGTGCACCTAATTAATGTAATTTTGCATTAGGTGACATCTGTTAGGGCAACTATAGAGTGAATTTTTAAAAACTGATTGTTAAATTAGATTCCCTTCTTTTGAATGTCATGTATACAAAAAATCATGGTGATCCAATGGTCCATTTAAAAAAAAAAAAAATCAATAGTGAAAAAATGGTGACATTTTGAAGAACAAAAAAGTCACAATTTTTCATTTTGATATTTTTCAAAAAATCAATCGTTGGATCACCGTGATTATTTATAGATATGACATTCATAAGAGAGGATCTAATGTAACAGTTTGTATTTCAAAATATACTCTACAGTTGCCCCAACAGAGGTCACCTAATGTATCTTTGCATCATGTGCACCTTATATTAGCATCTCTGATATATATATGGGGTCAAGTTCCCCTTACACCTTATGTTGACACCTATGTTTACACCTCGTTTTCAAAAGACTATCTATGATAGATATTTTGACGAACCGACCGCTTGATTCAATACCTTTCTTATGCATATCATGTATACCAAATATCATAGTGATCCAACGGTTAGATTTTAAGAAATGTCACTATAAAAAATTGTTATGTTTTTAATTAAAAAAAAGTAATAGTTCTAAAAAATGATATTTTTCAAAAACTAACCGTTGGATCACTCTGATTTTTTTCATACATGACAAACATAAGATAAGTATCTAATCTAACGGTCGGTTTCTCAAAATTTTCGATTTACAATGGTATTTGAAAACGAGGTATAACATAGGTGTCAAAATAGGGTGTAAGGGGAACCTGTCCCATATATATGTGTGTGTGTGTGTGAGATCTAGTGAGCATATGCGCACTTTAACTAAAGTCAGCAAATAACACAAGCCCTTGGATTCTCATTCACTTAATGGAAGATTCATTTCAAGATTCCAATCCAATGGTTTGTGTTCTTTGCTTACTTTAGCTTAAAGTGCGCATATGCTCACTAGAACATTTTTCTATATATATATATATAGTCTTCTATTAAAAATAAAGTATAAATATAATTTATTCCTTTTAAGTTAATTATAACCTAGTGTATTTAAAAAATCAGATAGTAATAAAAGAGTCGATATAGTTTAATATAACTTTTAGAATTTCCAAAAAAGTACAAAATTTTGAAAAAAAATAGAAAAAGCAGTTATAAAAACTTTGTACTCAAATATAAAGTTGTGGTCTAAATTACAAATTATTTTAGGGTTATATACCCATATGTCCTCCCATATAAGTATTATTTTAGGGTTATATACCCATAAGTCCCCCCACATAAGTATTTTATATCATTAGGTTATCTCAAGAAAACTCATGAGAAAAGGGTTGAGGGTGCTTTCATTGTAGATCAAATTGAAAAGAAAATAGATTAGTCTCACCTTTAGGGATAGCAATTTGTCCCATCCCCATAGGTCCTCACCCTATCCCGTCCTGCCCCTATAGGGGCGGATTATTTTTGAATTTTTTGGGGGTACAGGGCAGAGACGGGTTTACAATAAATGCTTCGCCTCCGTCCCCGCCCCATTACCCTATCCCTCCTTGCCTATTTATTCCCGCACCATGGCGATTCCCCATCCTCGCTTATATATATTTTATATCATATAATTATATTTTAAAACATATAATTTTATATCATTCATAAATTATATTTTATATATTTTATTATATATAATATAGAATTTAAATTATTAATGACCTCCTAACTTTTATGTCCCTCCCATCAATTTTAACATTTTTAACCATTTTTTAATAACATTTATTACTTGATTTTCTCCCATCTCAGTGATCTTATTAACAATCTAACATTTTCTAACCATTCATATATATTTCCTATATAGTAAGTCAAGTCTCCCTTATTTTGTTGAGTTGATTGACTCTATCTTTCTATTCAATTATTCAAGCTCCCATCAATTTTAATATTTTTAACCATTTTTTTAATAACATTGATTACTTGATTTTCTCTCATCTCAGTGATCTTACTAACAATCTAATATTTTCTAACCATTCATATATATTTCTTATATAATAAGTCAAGTCTCCCTTCTTTTGTTGAGTTGATTAACTCTCTCTTTCTATTCAATTATTCAACCTCGCGCGTCTCTATTCAGGATAACAGGAACGATAATGTTGTTATAAGTTGCACTTTACACAACTATGTTATCTATGTGTAAGGTGACCTCGATCTATAGTCTACAGTCTTGAGGGGAAAACACAAAATAGATTTTGAAAAACTAACCATTGGATTAGATGCACTTTTTATAAATTATGTACTTACCAAAAATATAAACGATCCAACGATTATTTTTAAAAAAAAAAAAAAAAAACTATCTAAATAAAGTAGAATTAAAATATTATAATTTTTCATGAACATTTGTCATGAACTGATCGTTAGATCATTATGATTTTTTGCGAATATGAAATTCATAACAATTATATTTAGTTCAACGGTCAATTTTTCAAAACCTTTTCTACAATTGGTCCTACACACACCACATTATCCATAGTTTGACATATGATTTGTAAAATCAATATGGAATATGTATTTTGATAAACTATCGATTGAATTAAATTATATATGTATACACATATATAACACGTCATATATACAAAAAATCACATTGATCAAACGATTAATTTTAAGAAAAATCATATTTTTTAGATGAACTACAAAAAACTATCAAAAATTGTTACAATTTTTTTTTATAATTCATAATTCTTGATTTGAAAAATTGGCTATTGGATCAATGTGATTTGGGCATGCATAATGTATATAAGCGAAATATCTCATCCAACAGTTAATTTTCAAAATATCTAATATAACGCTTGCTAGCTTTTTCAAGTGGATCCATTTGAGGGAGTCGTTGAAAGATTATTTATTTTAAAAGTATATTACAATCAAGAGTCATTGAAAAATTATTTATTTTAAAAGTATATTACAATCAAGAGTCATTGAAAAATTATTTATTTTAAAAGTATATGACAATCAACATACAATTTAGTGGTTTAGACTCTTGAAATACAAGCTTTTTAGTAGTGGTAATGGATTTGAACCCTTTCGAAAGCATATTTAGTGCATTGAATTTGTTATTGAAATGGCGGGCAGTGGGGACTGGGCCAGGAATAGAATTACATACCCCGTCGGGGTACGGAATGGGAATGAAGAGTAGTTTTATAATCGAGAATTGGGACGAGAGAGAGGAAAATCTGTCTCGTCCTACCTTATCCCGCCCCATTGTCATCCCTACTCACCTTATGATCATGCATAATCAAATAGATTTAATGTATATAGGAATTATTTTTGCTACTAGCTAGTTGTACATCAAGCCACCTTAGACCAAAAGTTGCTGAGAAACAACAAGCCACCTTAGACCGGTTTGCACAAGGTAGCTGTGTCTAAAATCTATTTTGGTGCTCAAAATGCCATTTGATATATAGAGATGGGGTAATGATCACTTCTAGACATCTCGTAGAGTGATAGGATGGTTGGTCAAAATTAGCTGCCCTAACTTTTATCCTAATCACTTCTGATATATATATATATAAATTTAATTAATATGTAAAAGGATGGTTTGGATGTTACTCTAAATAGTTATGTGTTTGAAGATCGAGATAATTTTTTAATAGAGCAATTAATTTGGTTAGTCCAAGACCAAATGTAACAAGAAATCACAAAAATTCTTAAATATTGATCCTTCGTTTGGATCTCAGAATGAACGAAGAGGGGAAATTTTTTTTGCATAAAGTCGATTAAGAAAATGAGCTGATTTTATACATCTCTTCTCTTTTTCTTCATAGATTTTGAGATTCAATCAAATATCATTGTTGGATATCACTTTGCGTGTAAATTATATCCTTATAATTAAGATTATAGTTATGGGAGCACACATAGCAAATATGTGGCAGAATATGATAGAATTTCTATTTTTGTGTATTTAAAAAATACATGAAGTAGAAGTTCTATATAACTACCATGCCATATGTTATGTAAGGCCGGGTTTAAAAATTTTGATCTAAAATTTAGTTTGTTTAGCATTACTCTTATCAATTTACAGTAAATGCATATATACCTCCAAGGCATTAGGTGCCAGACTGCCGCCGTACCTCTTAAAAAACAGGACTCATCAAACAATCTAATATATTTCTTACAAGTCTGAATGCTTTGTTTGGGGTTTATCAGTACTTAGGTTTGCTTGTATATTTAAGATCCTGACACATTAATATATATCTACAATTAAAAATAAATGATATATTCCGATAATGTATTATAATCTTAAGGGCAATTTCCATGAATAATCCTAAGTTTCCAAAATATTACGCCTACGAACCCGATCCAAAACTAATTATGCAAATAATTTTTTAGGACATAAATACCCTCCACTCATGGGTATTTACAATTTGACTATTGAAATGATAAAAAATTTTGTACGGATGAATTAAAAAAAAATCGAAGAGTCACCAATAATCAACACAATCCCCAATTTAATTTGTGTATAATCACCAATCCCCAATATTACAAAGGATCTCCAGAATTACAAATAATAACCAATCTCCAATATTACTAAGAAAACCTAATAGAGCAGACAAGATTTGATTGATTTGATGTTCTTGGAAAGCGCAAACTGAATGAATGACATGCATGATGTTGACGTGACATAAAGTGGATTGGAGATTCTTAACAATATTAATAATTATTAAATAAATTGGGGATTGGGGATTCTGTTTATTTTTGGGGATTATACATAAAATTGGGGATTCTGTACAAAAAAATCGGGGGAACATTGAATGACCTGCATTAAATGCTGACATGACATAAAGTGGATTGTGGATTCTTAACAATATTGTTGATTATTAGATAAATTGGGGATTGAGGATTCTGTGTATTTTTGGGGATTATACACAAAATTGGGGATTCTGTACAAAAAATTTGGGGGGACATTGAATGACCCGCATTAAATACTGACGTGACATAAAGAGGATTGGAGATTCTTAACAATATTGATAATTATTGGATAAATTGGAGATTGGGGATTTTGTTTATTTTTGGGGATTATACATAAAATTGGTGATTTTGTACAAATTAGTCAAACTTCAATTTTAAGGATAATTTCGTCCAAAAAAATAGTAATAGGTGTATGTCCATAATATGTTTTGGATCTGGTTCGTAGGCATAATATTTTGGAAACTTAGGATTATTCATGGAAATTGCCCTAATCTTAATATTCAAGTAAGTTCAAATTAAAAAAAGAAAAAATCAAATAAAGAATCAAGAGTCATTTCTTACTAGTCTTGCTCTCTCTCTCTCTCTCTATATATATAGAGAAACGATCCATAGCAATCTGGACTGCAGTGGACTGCACGGCCATTTGCCCTTGTTCTGGTGGTCGGTTCCAAATTCCGATTGTTGGATATGATGCATACCCCCTGCATGCCACGCCTGCAAAAAATCATGCCGATTCGACGGTTGGAAATTTGTAAAACCACCCTTAAGCACAAATGAAATTTATATATAGTATTTGGTAATTTCATTGTGCTTAATGCTGGTTTTACAAAACTCCAATCATCGGATTGATATGAATTTTTGCAGACGTGGCATGCAAGGGATGAGCATCATATCCCCTGCATACGAAATAAATATGAAATAAATAATATCCCCTACATATGAAATAAATAATTTTATTTCTATCGCCTGCATATGAAATAAAATTCATATCCCCTGCGTATGAATTTTTGCAGACGTGGCATGCAGGGGATGAGTATCATATCCAAAGGTCAGAATTTGGAACCGACTACCGGAATACGACCAAATGGCCGTGCAGTCTACTTACAGTCCGAACTACAATGGATCGTTTCTATATATATATATATATATATATATATATATACTGATTGGAATTGGAAAGAAATAAATAATATTGGTCTAAAACTTTCCGAAGAGATGTGGACAGTTCATTTGGGACACGTGGGAGCAGCATTAACGACAGTGCTGCTTCACGTGGTACCAAGGCAACTTCACAGGGATTGAAACTGCACGTCGGGTAATTTTCAAAGGAACATTTGGCCCACATGTAATTAATTATTATCTTTCATTCCTTTGTCGTCATTGTGTGGCACCTAGGTGGCATCTTTATCCTGTACAGACGTTCTGATGTTTTTAATTTCTTTTTGTGAAATTACAGTACAATTTAATATTGTTCGGATTTGAGGCCACACATGCATATTGGACTTTGTATAAATTTAAGCACAAATCTGCAACACAACCAAAACGGGTTTCAAGCTTTCTTCAATTCCTATGGATACCTCCATAAATATTTTTTCGAATTATGAGCTTCACTGCACTAAAAGTAATGGTGGAGGAGGATATAGCAACCACCACTACGATAATCACAGTCATAATGCAAACATCCTCACACCAAAGAATGAAAATCAGGTAATCTTTTTTCGAGAGATTTGTTCATCGTCTGGTATTTATGGTGAATAAATATACTTGAGTCTTTTATATATATATATATGACGCACAATAAGCTTTATATATACATCTTAATTAATGTGTTATTATGTTTTTGCAGGAAATGGATGTTATGACCTATGTGTAAACATTCATGTGGAATACTCATTTGAGCAAGAAATTAGGAGTAGTTTGTGCTTTGTAAGGTCGACGGGGTCATAGGATTAAAAAGCCTCGACCTCGGACCTTCACCACAACTAGTACTTAGGAAGTGGTTTCCGACATTTTCATGATTTATGACGCAGCTTGAAAATCCTTCCAAGGGAACAATTTTTATATTGAAAGTTTCAGCATCACCTATGGACGTACGTTTTTATTAATTAGCAGCATTTTGGTTGTTTATAGCGAAGCAAAATTTTGTAGAGTAAGTTGCTTTGTAGTGTTAGAGGTTATTGTTGTTGTAGTATTTTTTACATTTGATTCCATTTTAGTTACAATTTTTTGGTGTAAAATCATTTAAAGACAATCTATGTTGCATACATTTCCCATTTAAATGAGATTTTACTATCCTTTAAATGAGATTTTTTTTATTGGTTTTGCCTCTAGGGTTGGTTGTTGGTAAAAGTTACAATAGCTGGCTTTTCATCTGCAATTTCCTTTCACTAAGCCAAACGGTTAAAGAAAAAGAATGAGAGAGAGAGAGAGAGAGAGAGAGAGAGAGAGAGTATTTCTCCATAAGCTAAAAGTATTCCCATGAACGAACTTCAACTCAAACATTAGTCGGGTTATGGGAGGTTTGAGCTTTGAACCCCTTCATCGTAACCCAAAAAAAAAATGATCCCACTGGCTTGTTTCATGCACCAATATAAGCGCTTACCCTTTCGCCCAAAGCAAGATCTGGCCTGCAATTTTGCACATTTTGAAAACTGTCCCATGAACTTGAATTCCCTCACAAAAAGCCGCTATATTAATGGCACAAGCACTCAGAACAAATGGGAAAGTATAGTGATCAGGTGTAACACATTCATCTACCATTTGAACATAAAGCAAGATAGCTTCATCACATAATCCAGCAAAAGAGTAACCTCTAATCAAAGAATTTTATATAAACACAGTACTAGTGGTTCCTTCAACTTGATTGAAGAGCTGGAAGGCTTTTTTCAAGTAAGTTAAGCTTTCTGGAATGCCAATTTCAACACATGCAGTAATCAACTTACTCACAGTAGATGAGCTGCATGTGATAGGCCCTTCTTGCAAGCTCGAGATGTTGGACGAAGAAAATAAAAACAAAGAAAAATTTTCAAATTTTTTTTTCCTTGATTCGAACCGGCCAGAAGCCTCTTCCATGGCTTGGTTTAAATGGGCAAATCATGAGGAATTTTTTTTTTCCCCTCCGTTCGAACCAAGCATTTGTGGTTCGAATAGGAGTCTTTCCTCTTTGCACGCCACGTGGCTAACCCGTCTACCACATTAGCCTTCCGCTTATCAAACTAACTGTCGTCGGCAATATGTCATTGATTGAAAAATTTTTAAAAGTTTGGGTATGAAATTGCAAAAAAAAAAAAAAAGTACAAGTACCAATGCAAATTGAAGGCTACCCCAAAGTATAGGGTACAAAAGCATAATTAATAAGCCTAACAAATTTGAGAGAGGACATAAAATGACCTACATTAAATGCTGATACGACATGTTGGGAATTGGAGATTATTTGAAATTTAGAGATTTGTTAAAAAAAATTAGGAATTGGGAATTATGTATTATCCTAAGGATTACTAGATAAAGTGGGGATTAGGGATTGTGCTTGTTTTTGAAAATTATATTACATATAAAATTAGGGATTATGTACAAAATTAGTCAAAAAATCAAATTTTGAGCAATTTTGTCCCAAAATACAATAGTAAGTTCGTTTACGCCAATAGTTTTGAATTAGGTTCGTTCACATAATATTTGAAAATTTTATAATTATTAGCGTAAAATGCCCATAAATGAATAACAAAAATCTAAAGCATTTGCAGCAATAAGATTAATGTAGGTAGCCGGATGGGTGCTAATTAATTCATTATAAAGCATTAAAGCAACATGCAATCGCAGGTGGCCGTGGTAGCGCCGTAGCAGCGCAACGCCGTGGGTATGGGCAGTGGAGTACTGGAGTAGTGCCGGCGAGCTGCAGTGGTTTCCCCTTTCCCGTTTTCCTTTTTGCCTCTTTGGCTTAAATGCCTGATGTGAGAGAATAAATTAGGATATTCAAAGGAGGGCATGATAGTAATTTCATGTGATAAATGAGGGGTTTGATAGTAAAATACATATAATCCGGTCGAGTCAGTATAGGGTTTTGAAAAAAAAATAAAAAATCCCACACTTGATCCTACCACTAGTTATAATGACTCTAGGGTTACCTTTGCAATTATAATGTAGGTTCAGAGTCGATCATGGGACCTATGACTATCCACCCACTATGGAATCTTCTTATGTCTTGTATCTAAGGCAACTTTTTTTATTATTTTTTTTGAGCTAGGCAATTTTTTTTTTTTTGGCTTTTACATACTTTGATTGGAATTTGGAAGCAGGGGACTATAACTTTCCGTAGATATGTAATTGATTTGGGTCCATGTGGGAGCAACAAAAACTAGGGGTACAACTCGGATTCGATTGGACCGGATTGGAGTAAATGAGGATCAATTCAAACTAATTTGGATTAGACTTTTAAGGACCAAAATCAATCCTAATTAAATTTGGACCGAGGACCGATCCTAATTCCCTAATATTCATGATCAATTCAATTATAGTTGCGTAGTGGGCATGGACGAAGCCATGTGTAAGTGAGGGGTGGCTCTTGCCCCCCCCTAAATTTTTTAAAATTCATTTTATACCCTATAAATTATAAATTTTTTGAATCCGTCCTCCCTCAATTTTTTTGAGTCCCTTTATTTTATTCTTCTACCCCCTATTTTTTTAATTTGCTGTTATATACTTGGTAAATGGAGTTAAGGTTTGATTTGCAACTATTAGAATTAGGCAAATCCTTAGTAGCTTTATAGATGAAATAGCTTAGTTTTACTTATTGAGATAAAGGCATTTGATAGTCTTTGATAAGAATATTTCCAATTGTATGCCACTTGAGCTGCCATTGCCACCCAAATAAGTTGCTCCAATAATGTGTCATTTGGGATGCCAAATTTTGACAATCGCACATAGGGCTGTCAAATTTGGCATCTCAATTGGCAATTGTCATTTATGCCAAATTATATTCTTTTTCTTAAAAAATGAGAAATTTCAAAATGTATCATTAATGCATTGGAGTATATATGCGCCAAAATTTAACATTGATGCCATTTAAAGTGCCAAAATTTGGCATTAATACATCAAATTAATGGCATGAATACATTAGAGATGCTCAAGTGTATCATTAATAAATGTATTAAATTAAAATATTATTTATCAAATATCAAGAAATTTTACTTTTTTGTAATTTTTTCTATGTCAAACTAACGAAATAAAAAAAATAAATAAAAATATTTTCTATTTTTAAAATTATAATAAACTATTAATAATTAATTAAAGTTCTTCCATCAATTTCTAACTTCTACCCTCAATTGAATTAGGATTTGGACCCCACGTACGTAAGGAGTTTTCACTTTTGATATTAAATCTTTCACCAACTCCTAGTCATATATAGGATGGTCCCAACCTAGCTTCCGACCTAAAAATGAAAGGTCCATCAGTCATTACAAAAGTGGTACTCACGGTTGAATCAGCCAACGCCACTCACATTCTTGGTATGGTGACAAAAGCCTGTCATGATTCATGAATATGCAATTTCTCACTGGATAATTAATGTAGTTATGCAGATGTAAGAATTTGCAACCAGTTAAAAAAGATGTACCGGAACTATTTATTTATTAAGAAAAGGGCAGTTATAGAAGTAAAGAAAAATGCTATTATAATTTGGCTATTGTGGATGTCTATATTTAAGAGGAAAAAACAGCATAGTTGGGAATCCCATCTACAAAATTTTCATTTTCATGTAGAGATATAGCCGGTTTGATACGTGTTAGTTTGTGTTAGTTTTAGGGGTGTAACTCAGATTAGATCGGATTGGATTGGAGCTAAATGAGGACCAATTCGAACTAATTCGGATTAGGACTTTCAGGACTAGGACTAGGACAAATACTAATTGAATTCGGATTGAAGAAATGGAACCAGGATCAATTCGAATTCAATTCAGACCGGTTCTAATCTTATCCAAATTGAACGGATCGGAACGGATCCCATATTGACCCTCTCTGAGTTGCACCCTTAGTTGGTTTCACCCATTTTACCAATGGAATTCCTATGGAGCTTATCTCATAAGTTATTGTGGGAAGGTTTGCACATTCTTGGGGTTGGATAGAGCCCTTCTTTTAAGGATCCTCACATACAAAATTTTATTAGCAATGCTAAATTTCTTGTAATACAGGATTCCCTTTACTTACATGAGGAGTCTATGTATATACACAAAATTCCGTATTTATGATCTTAAAAGAATAAAAATAGAGCATGCTATTTTACCAACATTTTCCCATCCACCTTAATTGGCATTTGATGTGTACTTCACATCAATAAGTATTATATTTTTATTTTTTCAACATCATATAAGCCATTAGTTCATGTGAGGTGGGTGGAGAAAAGGTGGATGAAATAGGTGAATGAAATATCATTTTTCATAAAAATATTGCATTTATTGATATAAATCATACATCAACTACCAATTGAGGTAGATAAAAAAAGATGGGTGAAATAATATTGCTCATTTTTTTTTTTCAAATTTTATTACAAAATGCTACAATTTTTTAGGTACAAACCAATATCACTATTGGATATCACATCGATCGGGCCACACCTCTGTGATTTAAGTATTTAGTTTTGGGCCAATGGCCATCCACTACAAAAAAAATGATCAATTGCAACGGACTTTTCCATTGCAATTAAGTACATTTCCCGTCGCAATGAGCTTTTTGCAACGGAAATAACCGTCGCTATTCTGTCGCTATTGCTATCGTCGCAAAAATTACAGCCTTTGCGACGGCTTTTTCCGTTGCAAAATAAATGTAGCAACGGTAATTCCCGTCGCAAGGAAAATGTTGAACATGCAAAATAAATGTAGCAACGGTAATTCCCGTTGCAAAATTTGGTTGCAATTGCTCATTTTTCTTGTAGTGATCCACTAACGAGTCTTGTTACATACAACGCGCTATACAAGTTTTCTTTTTCTTTCTATATATTTTGGATGAAATTTGTAAGCAAGGGTATATATACACACACAGGGACATGTCAGTGTAAGGTTTGACCTCATCCAGATCCATTGCAGGACATATTTTGTAAAACTAATCATTGAATTAGATACATTTCTTATTTGTGTCAAATCTGTTAAGGATCACTGTGATTTAACTTTCGGTTTTTGAAAAAGTCAATTGAAAAAATTGATACTTTAAAGAACAAAAAGTTCATAATTTTTAAAGTGACATTTTAAAAAAAAAATACCGATAAATCACATAGACATAACATACATAAGAAGAATATCTAATCCAATAGTCGATTTTTCAAAATTTATTTTGCAACTGACCTTACGGGCCGGGGATCACCTGGCGCGCGCAACTTTGACACAAGTGCACTTATGCTAACCTCTCCGTGAATATAAAATATATACGGAAATGCTAATATAAGGTGATCAAATCAATGACCTTTGCATGGTCAATCAGTTGTAGAACAAATTTTGAAAAACCGACTATTGGATTAGATAACCCCCTTATGTTTTAAATGTGTGTCAAAAATCAAAATAATCAAATCGTAGGTTTTTGGAAAAAAACAAATTATGGAAAAATGGTAACATTTGAAAAATAAAAAATTTTCAATTTTTCACTGCTACATTTTTCAAAATCAATAATTAAATCACTGTGATTTTTGGCAGGAACATTTAAAAAACATAAGGAGGATATAATCGGACAATCAATTTTTCAAAATTTATTTTGGAACTGACCCTATAAAAGACAGCTGACACAAAGTTGTGTCAGGTACCATTTCCATGTGTGTAATATATATATAGTCCCGATCAACAAATGCTTACATAAGTTATGTAAGCATGAAGTCCATGAATAATTGTGTTATGCATATTTTCAAAAACTGACCGTTAGATTAGATACTATACTTATGAATGTCATGCATATAAAAAATCATGGTAATTTAATATCAAATTTTCAAAATATTGTTATGAAAATCTATGACCTTTTACATGCACAAGTACAGTATCTAATGCATATGTTTGTTTTTCAAATTATGCATCATATAATTATCTCTTCATGCTGACATAAGCTGACTTAATCATTTCTAATATATATATATATATATATATATATATATACACACACTTTCCTTAGTGATTAGACGGTTCATTTGAGTCCATGTAGGGACAACAAAAAAGAATGCGCTGCTTCACGTGAAACCATGGCTACTTCACGTGGATTAAAGTTGGATTTAATGAGTTATGTTGGGTTTTAACAGGTGTATATATTTGCACGTCTATATATTTTTGCCCACACAACTTTCGTACATTTGTGGCGTATATCAAACACCCGAAAAGAAAATTTTTCTTCCTGTTTAGTCAATTAATTCTTTGGAGGGGACCAAGGAATCAATATATGGAGTTGAGAGCACTATTGGTCTCTCACTAACACTTATAAATTTAGGCCCAAGGCATCACAACTTTGCAAGACAGAGAGTTTTAAGCTTCTCTCTATGGAGATCGACATTTCTACTTTTTTGAGTGAGCATCACTGCTCTCAAAACAGTGAAGGAGGACAAGGAAAAGAAGAAGAATATAGCCACGATGATGGTGGTAATCAGTATCATAATGTAAGCATTATCGCATGGAACTATGAAAATCAGGTAATCTTTTAATTTACAGTGTATATAGAGGGTAGTATTCAGATCTTTAACGTTGCTAGGTAACTGAACATACATTACAGCAGTGAAGGTTAGAGACACTGGTAGCAAAAATAATTATATATATATATACATGTTTCAAAATGCCGTTGGGTTAAATACTATATTTATGTATGTCGTGCATGCCAAAAATTACAGTAACCTAACGGTAGGTTTTTCATAAATGTTACTAAGAAAAATTGTAACAGTTTTTACCGCTCACAGTTTTTCCGGTCTATAATTAAAGATGTTTATATTGAATCACTGTAATTTTTTGCATGCATGACATCCATAATAAGAATATATAATCCAACGGTCAATTTTTCAGAATATATATCCCACAATTATCTACTAGCTTCATGCTTACATAAACTTATACAATTAAATGCTGACCGGATCATTTATGTACATATATATACAATAAGTTATGTCCACATGAAGGCTATATATTATTGTAGGATTCATATTTTAGAAAACTAGCCGTTGGATTAGATACTGTACTCATGGATGTCGTGCATGCAAAAAATTATGGTGATCCAATGTTAGAATTTCAAAATATAGGTATGAAAAATTGTGAGCACTGAATATTGTCACAATTTTTCTCAGTGGCATTTATGAGAAACCAATAGTTGGATCGCTCTGATTTTTGGCGTACATGACATATATAAGTATAGTATCTAATCCAATGGACAGTTTTTCAAAATTAATATGCATCACACAATAATCTATCGACTTCATGTGGATATAAGCTCATATCAGTATATGTGGACTAAATTATTACTCTATATATATGAGGAGATGCTAATATAAGGTGCATATGATATAAAGTTGCATTCGGTGACCTCTATTGGTGCAACTACATAAGGCCCCTCCTGTTAAACCGCTTTTCTTTTTTTCACACACCTCTCAAAGCAGGACACGTCAGGGCTGATTTTTAATTTCGAGTTAAAGTATCAGGTGATATTACCTATTTGTCCATATTGGAGAGTTATCTCTCAGCTCTAGCTGAAGAGGTATGACAAGGTCACATACCTCCTTTGTTTCTCTCTAACAGGCTGGCTGTCTCTTTGTATCCAAACAAGCAAACTTGCTCTCTCTTTCATTTGTCCGGAAAGCATTCACATTCAGTTACACATGGTCTTCATTAATAAATCAATCAATCATATAATTTCTAAGTTTATTGATTATCAGTCAGCCAAATGTTATGTAAAGAAAATTTCAAAAGATGCATGTGTTTGTGTCTTGCATCAAACACAACAAGCATTATACATCTTAATGTGTTATTATGTTTTTCGCAGGAAATCGATGTTACAGTCTTTGAGTGAACATTCATTTGGAATACTCATTTGAGCAAGAAATTAGGTGTAACTTGTGTTTTGTAAGGTTGATGAGGTAAGAGGGTTAAAAGGCCTCAGCCTCGGACCTTCAGCACGACTGGCCAAGAAGGCTGGGGTTTACGACTTTTTCATGATTTATATAATGCGAGTTAGAAACCCTTCAAGGGAGCAATTTATATATTAAAAGTTTCAGCATCAGGATTCTTTTATCTGCAGTCTTCACCTTCCTTGTAGCAAAGCAAAATTCAGTAGAGCAAGATGCTTCGAGGGTTTGGTGGTCATGGTGGTTGTATTTTATTTTATTTTATTTTTCGTTTTATTTACCCTTTTTGTAAAATCCTTCCAAGACAATGTTTGGATACATTTGCTCATTAAATGAGATGTTACTATCCTTTAAATTAAAATTTATTTATTTATTTGTTTTGGGGGTTAATTAGTTGCTGTTCATGGTAAAAGCTACATTTGGTTTTCCATCTTGAATTACCTTTCAGGCTTTCACAAAGCCAAAAAAGCAAAAGAAAAGAGAAAAAAAAAGAAAAAAAAAAGAACCTGTTGTGCAGAGATAGAAAGAAAAGAAAATAATCATTATGTATGATGGTTGAATATTAGATGTCTTTTTTACTTTTATGTTGTAAGGTAAGAAAAATGAAGCAAAACAAACTAGTTGGATATTTGTTGTTTTTCTGCTTCTGCATCATTGCTTCCAGTTATTTTACCCTGTTCATCATCTTGATCAGCAATCAGCTGCCCTCTCAAATGGTCACTTTCCTCCTTAAGATAATATTGCTCAGCAACAGTGGATTGGGCTTCTAGGTTCCTGTCTGATGATTCCCAAACCTGTACTCTAGAGGTCCTTTGCTCAGCACCATGGATTATCCACATATCTATCAAATAATGATTTGAACATAACTTCTTTTTTTTTTTTTTTGGAGTTCATTGCAAGGAGGGGGTTCTCGTGGGAGATCTCTTTTTTATATACAATTTTTTTGAGTATATTATATATATATATATATATATATATATATATATATATATATATATATATATATATATATAGTTCCTCAATAGAATCAAGAAATATTGAATTACTCCTAGTTCGATGTGATTGTCTAAATATTCCTAGACAATAATTTCATCTTCCATATTTCTATTAATCAAGAAATAAAATTATAGTTGATCAAAAAATTTCATTCAAACAAATATTTCAATGAAAATGCACCAACTTAACTACGCCTCCAGGTTTAGCCATGCAGTATGCCGAGGTTATGTTCCCGGTGTAAAATTCGGTCTCAAGACCTTGTAAGTGAAGGTCTTTGCGCTAGCGTCCCAAGGCCGTAAAAGCCCAAGAGGCCATCTCGAACACGGCTTCTAGCACCTTCTAGGCCATGAGATTAGAAAAGGTCCTAATGCCTAGTTGATCACTTTGAAATTAAATGGAAATCAGGCGATTGACGAGGATTGGAGGTTGATCCTCTTAGGTTCTAGTGTGTGAAGGTCTAAGAAACTAAATTTAACAAATTACAGTAAGATGAACCGATCAGAAACAGAGCATTTTCATTGACTAAATGTAAAGCAAATGAACAAGTAAAGAAATAAGAAATACTTACAGTGCTTGACTTTGCAAAACATGAATGAAACTCCATTTCAAATTGAGAAACTAACGAAGATCTTAAAACTAAGGTCTAAACTGCAACTAAGAACAACTTAACTTGGAAGATGATAAACAGCTAATCTGGAATTTAACTACTGGAATTAAAACTAAGAGCTAAACTTTGTAAAAGAAACTTGAAAAGAAATCTACTTTGTGTGGCTTGTGTTGGTTGAAGTTGTTGTCCCGTTTTCTGCTGCAAGGTCCTTTTTATATACACCTTTGAGCTGAAGTCCATTAACCTTCCCAGCCCGGCCACTACTCACACTTCCTCTAATCGTGGCCCACTTCTTCCACTAACTATAACTGCCTAGCTCTTTGCCCCACTTCTCGGCCTTTATTCCCTACACATCTTATAACTTCCTCTATCATCTCCCCTTGACAAGTGTCCTCCTTCATATGGCTTCTCCTTTCACCACATGGCACAATATTAATTAACAGCTCCCCTTCTGTACACGTGACATTCAACTGTTGCTCCCCATCGCTATAACAAATTGCTACGAACTCTTGAAAAAATTTCAAGATATCTTCGCATGGTTGCACAGAGATATGCCGAGGCTAGAAAGTGTTAAGGCTATATTCTAAAAGCCATGTTTTTATGTAATAGACCTTAGTATTTATTTATTAATAAATTCTGATATTGCATTTTAAATGAGAATCTGTATGAACTATGTTTGCATTATATTATCTTCTAATGTTATGCATGTGTGTCTTTTTATTCTATATAGTAGATGATCTGGTGTGTAGAGTTCGGCTTACACACAGAAGATCAGATCATCAGTTCTTGTAGAATATAAGTTTATTGTTCACAATCTGAGATGGAGTTGGACACACCATCGGTAAGATTGTAGCACATGATTTCAGTAGGCCTGTCTTGACTACGGGGAATGGTTTAGTTCCAACTTCTTGTGCTAGTACACTTGTGTGTATTGAACGGGACCGTATTGAGGTAATTATTTTATACTGACACATAAAATAATTAATACCTCATGGTTATTATGAATACTTATACTCTTAATCCCGAAATAATTAAAGGACACATGCATTTATTGTTAGTTATTTTGATTCATAAAGAGTGATATCTTTATAGGTCAATAATCTCGTTGAGTTGGATAACTGCAGTAATTGTATGGTGAATATTTATTATTGACGGAATCCACGTCCTGGTATAGGGATTGATGATACCCCCTTGAGGATACTAATAAGTTTTGATTATGTCAAACCCTGCAGGTGGATTTTGTATCCGACATATCAAATAAGTTTAGTGAAGGTCTCAAGGAGATTAATAGATGTTGATTAAATAATATTGTCAGTAATTTAATTTAATCAACGGGTATCTATAATCTTAACGTGGGGAGATTAATAAGTATTTAATAACAAAGAGCTCGAAATTTATTTTCGAATAAGCTAGGGAGTGCAGTTATAATTCTTTAGTGGAATGAATTTTAATGTAAATAGGTTTTAATATTTACATTGGGAGCCCGAAACTTATCTGCCTTCAGGTCCCTACTGTAGCCTATATATATGCCATGTTGGGCAGCCTCTAGGTTAAGACGAAATATTTTCTCTAAACCAGAGGTAGCCGTCGAACAAGGAGAGCACAAAGAGAGCCACTCTCTCTTCACGTTCTGGCATAGGAGGAATACGGTAGAAGGCTTGAAGAGCTCGAGCAATCTTCTGCAGTTTGTCATTCGTTGAGATCAATCCAGACAGATCTCAAAGGTACAGATTCTTCTATATATGTTAAAGGATTCGGATTTTTTTTTTTTTGGTTGCTTGATCCATAAACACTATCACGAGTTCATGGGATTTCTGCTCCCAGCAATTGGTATCAAAGCAGGATGTGATACTGTTTATGGATTAACCCCAGGTTTAATCCGAATATAGGAATCCATATCTGCCATGGGTAGAACGTAGGTTTTGCTAACCTCTATTTTGCAGCGTTCTGTCCCGCTATTATGGTCACATGAATGTATGATTTTATGTGTGGATGTATTTATTTTTATATATTCAGGTTTTGTGTGATGGTTTTAATCACACTGGATTGTATAATTTTTGCGGTTTTGTGTGATGGTTTTATCACACTGGTTGTATATTTTATGTTGTTATTTATTTTCAAAGTAGCATTATGTGAACTCCTAAATGGAGGCATATGATTAATGTATACGATGGATGCTGTTCTGAAGAGGAGATCATGGCGGCACAGATTATACAGCAGCGCAGTTCATGGCGATGCAGATTAGGGTTTTTACCTTGATACAGCGGCGCGGATCATGGCGATGCGATTAGGATTTTTCAATACTAACCTTGATGCAGCGATGCATATTTCGTTTAGGTTTCGGGGGCGTTGCCCCGGAACCCCCGCTGGGGGCGCTGCTCCCTAGGCCCCTGCGACCTGACCGGTCAGGTCGATCCCCGCTGAGGCGCTGCCCCAAACCCCGGCTAGTTGTTCGAAGTGGCTACATTGCTTGCTTGGTGTCATGGTGGATCTGGACTCCTTGTTGCTTCAGAATTGAAGACTGACTATAATAGCTGGGCTTTATCTTATCTTTTATGATTGTTTATCTGATTGTTATCTAATTTAAATGTTTAAATATGTGATAACATGGATATTATCTGTTATGGCTTTATGTTTAATTATATAAACTGAAAATCACAATTTTGGATTATAAATGTGAAACTAGATAATAAAATTAATTCCCATGTTTTAATATAAATTATTTTTTAAATGGATTTTATTTTTCAAATGGAATTAGAATTTTATTAGTTTCATGTTTATTAGTTGCCAATTTTGTAATTTTTAATTTATTTAGAATTAAACATTTATTTTAAACCCTCATTCTTTCCAAATAACTAAGTGGGTGAGGGAATTTATTAAGTATAAATCCCATGGTCTCCATCACTAGTTTGTAAGTGATGCAATTAATTAGCATGTTGGTCGTGGTGCCTTCCTCCCTATCGGACTAATTAATTAGCGGATTCACTAGTACAAACTTCCTTAGGAATAATTCTAGTAATTGTTAATGTAAATCACTTCTCCATCTGAGGGATTCATTATGGAATAATAGATCTAGAATTAAGTGATGGCATACACTTAGCTATAGAAAATAATATCCTCTCCATCTGAGTCACTATTATTATTTATAGGACCGAACCTAAGTCAGCTATTTAATTTTGTTTGGCACGGTCCATTGCCTAGATAACAAGATTAATAGGAATTGGCTTGTCTGGACAAATGATGGATAGTAGACGACCTCCCATCGAGGCATGCTATTCACGGTATATCAGGTTGCTGACGGATTCTTTTAAAAATTGGTAGAGGGAACCAAAGTTTTAAAATGGAATTCAAAGTTTTTTATGCTCTTCATAATTTGTTATAATTATGTGATTCTCAGGTTTTTAAAATGGCTTTCAACCCTCTTGCTGTTATTCTCATAGAAACCAAACTTGATGGAACTAATTATATTGACTGGAAAATAAATTTGGATATTGTACTGACTGCTGAAGAGTACAAGTTTGTGCTCACAGATGTTTGCCTGCAGAAACCTGATGAAGGGGCAACCGAACAGGAAGCCAAGCCTTATCAGAAGTGGGTTAAGGCTGATGAGATGGCGCGGTGTTACATTTTGGCTTCTATGTCAAATGTTCTGCAACATCAGCATCAGTCTATGCCCACAGCCTATGACATAATGTTTAATCTCAAAGAAATGTTTGGGAATCAGACTCGTGGTGCTAGGCAAACTGCTATGAAACATCTGTTGACCACTACCATGGCTGAAGGGACCCCAGTAAGGGATCATGTTCTGAAGATGGTCGGTCTTCTAAATGAACTAGAGATCCTTGGATCTGATATTGATGGGGATACCCGGGTCGATATCATTCTCCAATCGCTGCCAGATTCTCTTAAGCAGTTCTGCCTGAATTATAACATGAATAATCTTCATTATTCATTGGCACAACTGCTTAAAGAACTCATGTCAGCCGAGGGCCTCATCAAGAAGCCATCTACTGCACTAGTGATTGAAAAAGGTTCTACTTCTAAGCCGAAAGGTAACAGGAAGAAGAAAAAGGTTCAGAAATGGAGTAAAGTTCTTGGGCCTCAGGGTGGAGTGAAAAAGCCCAAGGGCAAGTGTTTTCACTGCAAGCAGTCATGGCATTGGAAGAAGCAGTGTCCAGTTTATCTCAGCAAAATGAACAACCAAGGTAAATCTTTTTCACTACTTGTTGAGACATGTTTAGCGGTGTTATCTACCAATACCTGGTGTGTAGATACGGGAGCCACTAACCATGTTTGCAATTCTTTGCAGGGGTTCCAGGAAACCAGGCAGCTTAGTGATGGGGAGATTTATCTTCATATGGGTAATGCTACGAAAGTGGCAGCAGTTGCAGTTGGAGATTTTTATTTAAATTTTGGTAGAGACAGAATTTTGATATTAAAGGATTGTCTTTATGTACCTTCCATTAGAAGGAATTTGGTTTCAGTTTCTAGTTTGGTTAAAGACGGATATTCTATTTATTTTGATAATTTAGTCACTATTAAATTTAATAAAAGTTTTATCTGTTCTGGTTCATTAGTAGATGATCTTTATATTATTAATCATGTCTCTCCAAAACTGCAACTTAATGAATTGAATAACACTAATTGTTTACCATGTAAGAGAAAGGAACCTTCTGAAATGAACCAAACCTATCTTTGGCACATACGCCTTGGTCATATTAATCTAAAACGGATTTCAAGACTGGTTCGAAATGGACCATTAGGTTCATTAGAAGTGGAGGCACTTCCAGTCTGTGAATCCTGTTTAGAAGGTAAGATGACCAAACGGCCTTTTTCGGCCAAAGGCTATAGAGCCAAAGAGCAATTTGAATTGGTTCACTCTGATTTGTGTGGACCCATGACTATCCAGGCTAGAGGTGGCTTTGAGTACTTTATGACCTTCATTTATGACTACTCAAGGTATGGATACATTTATTTGATGCGCCGTGAGTCCGAAGCTTTTGAGAAATTCAAAGAGTATAGGGCAGAAACGGATAAGCGTCTAGGTAAATGTATCAAGACACTACGATCTGATCGTGGTGGTGAGTACCTCTTTGGAGAGTTTACTGATTACTTATCAGTAGAGGGGATTACATCCCAGTTGTCTGCACCTCGTACACCACAACAAAATGGTGTAGCAGAAAGAAGGAATAGGACTCTTATGGATATGGTGAGATCTATGATGAGTTATTTAGATTTACCCGATTCATTCTGGGGATATGCACTTGAAACAGCAGCATATATTCTGAACTTGGTACCAACTAAGTCAGTACCTACTACTCCACAGAACTTTGGACTGGGCGTAAGCCTAGTCTAAGACATGTTCGAATTTGGGGTAGTCCAGCACATGTGCTGAAAGGGAAAACAAATAAGTTGGAATCAAGAACAGAAGTTTAATTGTTTATTGGATATCCTAGAGGAACGAAAGGTGGTTTAGTCTATAGTCCTAAGGATCAGAAGGTCATTGTTAGCACCAATGCCCGATTCTTAGAAGAAGACTATGTAATGAACCACAAGCCCAGAAGTAGAATTGTTCTAGAAGAATTGAGAGGAGATAAACCATTACAAATTTCTTCAATACCTGTAGTACAAGAGGAAACACCACATGAAAGTGTTCTTGACATCCCATTGCCTCGTCGTAGTGGGAGGATTGTTGAGACTCGTGCTGATACTGAACCTTGTGGTCCTACCGTCAACATGCTGGTTTCACAACCAGAGCTGCATGTCCATGATGGTACACAAGGATCAACATCTGCACAGCGTACCACTGATAGTGCACAACCACAGGAAGTGTCTCTTCGTAGTGGGAGGGTTATTCGTCGACCTTTACGGTATACTCTTTTGGGAGAGTCATATGACAGGATCCCTGATAAGCTAGATACTGATCCCTGTAACTATGATGAAGCACTTAAAGATAAAGATGCAGATCTTTGGCAAAAGGCTATGAAATCTTAGATGGAGTCCATGTACTCTAATCAGGTCTGGGATCTTATAGAACTACCTGAAGGGATAAAACCCATCGGATGCAAGTGGATCTATAAGAAAAGGAGATGAGCAGATGGAAAGGTTGAAACCTTTAAGGCTAGGCTTGTAGCAAAAGGGTTTACTCAGAAAGAAGGGATCGATTATGAGGAAACTTTTTCGCCAGTAGCCATACTTAAGTCTATCTGGATTCTCTTATCCATTGCAGCTCATTTCAATTATAAAATTTGGAAAATGGACTTCAAGACATCATTTCTTAATGGGTATCTTGACGAGTGCATCTATATGATGCAACCAGAAGGTTTTATAGCAAAAGGTCAAAAGCACATGTTGTACAAGCTTAAGAAATCCATTTATGGACTTAAGCAAGCATTTAGGTCTTGGAATACTCGTTTTGATCAAGCCATTAAATCTTATGGTTTTGATCAATGTCCTCATGAGTCCTGTGTGTACAAAAAGTGTGATCGAAGCGTGGTGGTGTTCTTAGTACTATATGTGGATGATATCTTGCTCATTGGAAATGATGTAGGGGTGTTATCTTCAGTAAAGGTATGGTTATCCAGCCAGTTTGATATGAAAGACTTGGGAGAAGCCAGTCACATTCTTGGGATTAAGCTTTTGTGAGATCGCAAGCAAAGGATATTGGACTTATCACAAGCTACTTATATCGATCAGATTCTTGCCCGCTTTAGCATGCAGGATTCCAAGAAAGGTTTTCTTCCTTTCAGGCATGGAATCACTCTATCCAAGGAATAATGTCCCAAAACATCATATGAGATAGAGAAGATGAAAGTAGTTCCTTATGCATCTGCAGTAGGAAGCCTCATGTATGCAATGCTTTGCAGTAGACCTGACATCTGCTTTGTGAAAGGTTTTGTGATTAAAACCATGGATTCGCAGCGGAAGACGAAAAACAAAACTTTTTCTTTTATAAAATCAATCCATATTCACAAACCTTCAAGAATCTC
>JAESVK010000142.1:723560-744476 GCA_017140935.1 Hamamelis virginiana | reverse complement strand
AAAAGTGTTTTGATAAAATTCCCTAGCCATCTCTTCTCTCTCTCTCTTATCTCTTGGAGCTTGCAACTAGTGTGGATCAATCTTGGAGGCCTTCATCTACTTGGGGATGCTCTTCAATCATTTAATCCTACTTTTAAGGCTTTCAATGTAAGTTGTTTACATTATTTAAGTATTGATTTACATAGCTTATACAATCATGATGTGATCTTGGTTCATATTCCATGGAGAAAAATTTTATTCCGTATATTTCCATGGGATTCTTTCAGTGACTATGAAAGTTTTTGTGAATTCTGCACAAGACTCTATGACATTGTGAACTCCTTAAATTGATTAGGTGAAAAGGTCAAGAGTCAAGAATTGTAAGAAAGGTGTTGAAATCTTTAACTCAAAGATTTTTTGTGAAAATTGTTGAAGTAGGGAAAAATCAAGATGTGGACTCTATTGTTCTAGATGAACTTGTTGGGATACTTATGTGTTTTGATGAACAAAGTTCATATGTTGTACCTGAAACTAGTCTTAAAGCTTTTATGGTGTCCTTGGAAACTCATGAAGAGTCTTCCATCAAGAGAGATCTAGATGACATTGAATTATTGCTAGGAAAGTCTAGTAATGAGACCGAAAGCCTTAAGGAAGAGGATAGTGAACTTCAAAAGGCTTATGATGATCTCTATGAAGAGGCCTATCAACTCAAAAAGAAAATTTTAACTTTGGCTTTTAAAGTAAAGTCTGATGAGAAAGAAATTGAAATGCTTAAAGAATAGTTGAGAAATCATGTTTCTCACATACAAGATGTGAAAACTGAAAAATTGGGTTTGAATGATAAACTTATCTGTTTGAAAAAGGACAATGAATCTTTTGTGTCGAAAATAAGTGAGTATCAAAAGGAAGTCAAGAGTCTTGACTCAAGACTCAAGAGTGAGGTTGAAAGTAAAAGTTGTTTATGTCTTAAAGTTAAAAGTCTTGAAGATGAATTAGATTTGACTAAGGAAATATTGTTAAAACTCTCCAATGGGAGTAAAAAATTGGATCACATTCTTAGCATTGGGAAGTCTTTTAGTGATAAGACGGGACTAGGTTATGTTGGGACGTCTAGCATCCCACCAACTTCGGGAACCAAATTTGTTCCTTCATCAAAGTCATATCTTGAAAATGAGACTTTGCCTCACCCCAATTTAAAGAGGCCTCACTTTAATCCAAATTCCATTAAGATGATACCCACGTGTCATTCTTGTGGTGTTAAAGGACACATAAAACCAAATTGTCCTAGGAAAGAAAAAGTTCAAGTGAAGAGTTTTTCACCAAAGTTGGTGATTTGTCATTATTGTGGTGTCATGGGTCACACAAGACCAAATTGTTTCAAGTTAATGAATAGAGGCCAATCCAAGCAATTTACACCCACTTGCCATCACTGTCGGAAAGTTGGTCACATTAGACCCAACTGTTTTCTTCTTGACAAATCTCAAGTTGTGTCTAGACCTAGAAATGTACCTAGGACAAAAGTCAATTTAGTTTCAAATAGGAAGCTTTCTAGGTCTCACAAGGTCATGAATGTCAAGAAAAATTGGGTAAGAAAGGATAGTCTTAGATGTATAGTTGTACACACTGCTTTGAGAGGAAAAGAGAGTAAATAATGGTACTTTGACGGTGGATGTTCTTGTCACATGACATGTGACAAGTCATTGTTTTTTCATTTTGAAGAGTGCAATAGAGGTACTGTCACTTTTGGTGATGGTAATAGGTTAAGCATCCAAGGTAGAGGGATTGTTGAATCTCAGGGTTTTCCTAAATTAGAGGATGTCTTGTTTGTGGATGGCCTTAAAGCTAATCTTATTAGCATAAGTCATCTTTGTGATAGCAATTTTTCTGTGAACTTCACCAAAGCTACATGTCGTGTTTTTGGTAAAGATGGAAAGTGTGTTGTTGAAGGAAAAAGAACAAATGATAATTGCTATGGGATAGTTCCAAATGAGTCTCTTGTGTGTAACAAAGTAAAAGTTGATGATGTTGAGTTGTGGCATCAACGATTTGGTCACATTAATTTAAAAGATCTTTCAAAATTGTCAAAAAATGAAATTGTGAAAGGTGTTCCCAAGTTTGATAAAATTGATAATGGTATCTGTGGACCGTGTCAAAAAGGCAAACAAATTAGAGTGTCTCATAAAAAGACAAAAGGGATTAATACATCTAGACCTCTAGAGTTAGTTAATGTTGATCTTATAGGTCCCATGAGAACTGAAAGTTTAGGAGGCCAAAGATATATTTTTGTAATGGTCGATGATTATTCTAGATTCTCTTGGGTCAAATTTTTGAGAGAAAAATCTAATCTGATTGTTTTGGGAATTTCAAAGCCTTGTGTAGGCAACTTCAAATTGAAAAAGGATGTGTAATCAACCAAATCATTGAAAGGAATCGTTCGAAATCATGGAATCGCAGCGGAAGACAAAATAAAACTTTTATTTTTGATGATTCCATCATCGAATGATCCTAACCAAGAATCGAACAAGCATAGGGACATTAGATTTATATACAAGCAAATAAATTTATCAAACATAAATAAATCTTACTTGATTCGCCTTTCGATTTGCAATCCTTGATCTTGAACTTCAAAACGATGAAGTCTCCAACGGTATCCACACGAATACAAGACCTCTTGATTCCTTGAAGCTTCTCTACAATGGAAGAATCAAGCTTGGGAGAGGGGAGAAACTCTTTCTCTAATTTGATGATGGGAGGCTTAGTGCTAGCTTGTCTCATCAACTAGTATTTATAGAAAACCCCGAGGGTTTCTATTTAATACTTATTTCCAAAAGTAACTTAATTCTCATTATATATTACTAATTAATATATAACTTAATTCCTTATATAATACAAGGTTATTAACAGAATTAATTTCAGGAAATTCCCACTCACTCTTTAATTCAAGAGACTCTCTTATACTCTTTGTTTGTGTGTGACCCATTGGGTTCACCCCAACCTAGCAGTGACTAGGGACATCTCCATGTCTCCTAAAATAGAAACTTTCTATTTAAAGGTTTAATTGAAACTATTCCAATTATGCCCTCATTGATAACACTTATCAATAAGCTTTCACTGGTCATGAGTGGCGTCTAGCAATGTGTCATGACATGCCCTAGGTTTGGGTGAATAGCAGAACTATGTGAACCCTTTTTGTTACTTAATCCTTCATCCCCTAATGTCATAGTTAAGATATTTAGAGTATGGATATAAGTCAAAACCCTATCTTAACTTTCTTGTCATATGTTCTTCAAATTTTAATCTCAATAAGATGAACCCTATGAAACCCTTTCATATTTCATCTATCACTCTGGCCAGAGATTCACATTGAGAGTTATATTTAAGAACTGACCCTGACATTCTCTCTCACAACATTGAGAGTGATGATTCCTTATTGACCACTCATATGCCTTCATGCAAGACCTATTAGAGCCAATGAGTGCCGACTACAACCTTAAGATCAAGGCTGTATAAAACACTATAAAACCCTAACAACTCAGGCATAAGACATCCATGGTGTCTCAGGTCTTAGGATTACCAAATGGACATAACATAAGAATATTCCTTTAACTTAATATCCATAGGAATATTCTAGTAGATCATGTTCAGTGTACATATTCTCTAATATGCACCCACAGATTAACCTAAGTGTCACTACACTGATAGGAAAGACTACCTATCCTCCCATTGGAGTTAGTTTAAATCTGTGCTACTCTTGCCGGTTTAATAAATGTCCTCTTTAATAAACCTATGAGCAGGAACACTTTTAGAATAAATGTGTATGAGAAATATGAGTCTTCATATCTCAACAAATTTGAGATACATATTTCTTTTATCATTTATTCATGGACATTATCGTATATATAATTGAATATACAGACGATAAGCAGTACCTTCTTATCCTAATATGAAATAGATATGCACTTTAGGATTGGTTTTAGGGCATACCTCTAACAATCATTAGGTTGAGGAGTGATCATGGAAGGGAGTTTGAAAATTCAGAGTTTGAAAATTCAGAGTTCAGTGAATTTTGTGACAGTGAGGGTATTAATCACGAGTTTTCTGCTCCTAGGACACCACAACAAAATGGTATTGTTGAAAGAAAGAACAGAGTCATTCAAGAAATGGCTCGTGTCATGCTTTTGAGCAAAAATTTGCCTAAACACTTTTGGGTTGAGGCAATCAATACTGCTTGTTATATCATCAATCGTGTATATGTGAGATCTTACACTCAATGTTCTCTATATGAATTGTGGAAAGGAAAGAGACCAAATTTGAAATACTTTAGAGTTTTTGGAAACAAATGTTACATCCTTAGGGATAGAAAATCCTTAAGAAAATTTGACTCTAGAAGTAATGATGGTGTTTTGTTGAGTTATTCCACAAATAATCGAGCTTACAGAGTTTTCAATCTTACGACTTCTACTGTTATAGAGTCGATAAATGTGGACATTGATGATAAGGTAAGTATGGAAATTGATAAACCTCTTGATGTTGAAGAGGAAACATCTCATGTACCTTGTTCACCATCTTAGGATGATGATGTTAATGATGATAAAGTTGAGAAAGGTAGTGATGACCAAGTGATTGACACTACACCTGTTGATAGTTCAATTCCTACTTCCTTTTGGACCAAAAGATATCATTCTAGTGAGAATATTGTAGAAAATCCTGAAGTTGGAGTTAGGACTAGGAGTCAACTTGAGAATGAGATGACATTTCTTAGTTAAGATTGAACCCAAGAATGTCAAAGAAGATTTACTTGATGAGGAATGGGTTCTTGCAGTGCAAGAAGAGCTCCATCAATTTGTTAAGAATGATGTTTGGGATTTAGTTCCTAGACCTTCAAACAAAAATGTCATTGGAACCAAATGGATTTTTAAGAATAAAACTGATGAATCTGGAGTGATTTTTAGGAACAAGGCTAGACTTGTAGCACAGGGTTACACTCAGGAAGAGGGGTTAGACTTTGATGAACCTTTGCTCCTGTTGCTAGACTTGAATCTGTTCACTTGCTATTGTATGTTGCATGTCATCTTAAATTCACATTGTTCCAAATGGATGTGAAAAGTGTCTTCGTGAATGGTTTTCTTCAAGAAGAAGTGTTTGTGTAACAACCTAAAGGGTTTGAAGATCCCATCATGATAATCATGTTTACAAGCTGAAGAAAGTTTTGTATGGTCTCAAACAAGCTCCAAGAGCTTGGTATGAGAGATTGACTTCATATCTTCTTGAGAGAGAATTCATTAGAGGAAGTGTTGATAAAACTCTCTTTATCAAAACTGTGAAAGGATCAATTGTTGTTGAACAGGTGTATGTTGATGATATTGTTTTTGGATCAACTTTGAGTTCACTAGCTCATAGTTTTTTTGAAGAAATGAAACTGGAATTTGAAATGAGTATGGTCGGTGAGTTAACATATTTCTTAGGGCTGCAAGTTAGACAAATGAATGATGGAATATTTGTCACCCAATCCAAGTATGCAGAGGACCTTGTTAAGAAATTTGGGTTAGAAAATGCAAAGCATGCTAGGTCACCAATGAGTACTAGCACAAAACTTTCCAAAGATGAAAGTGGAAAGGACGTAGGACATACATTGTTTAGGAGTATGATTCGTAGTTTGCTGTATCTTACAACAAGTAGGCCTGACATCTCTTACAGTGTAGGTGTGTGTGCTAGATTTCAATCAAATTCTAAGGAATCACATCTTCATGATGTCAAGCGAATCATTCGCTATGTTAGTGGGTCACTAGGATATAGTCTTTGGTATTCAAGGGATACCAATCTTAATCTTACTGCATATTCTGATGCCGACTGGGCTGGAAATCTAGCTGACAGGAAGAGCACTTCTGGAGGATGTTTCTATGTTGGAAACTCCTTAGTGTCTTGGCATAGCAAGAAACAAAATTCAATTGCTTTGTCAACAGCTGAAGCAGAATACATTGCTGCTGGTGCATGTTGTGCACAACTTTTGTGGATGAAACAAATATTGAATGATTATGGTGTCAAAGACTCAAGTTTGGTTGTGTTTTGTGACAATGAGAGTGCTATCAATATTTCAAAAAATCATGTTCAACACTCTAGAACAAAACATATTGATATAAGACATCATTTCATAAGAGACTTGGTTGAAAATAAAGTGCTTACCATGCAATTTGTATCATCAACAAACCAACTTGCTAATCTTCTCACAAAACCTCCTGACAATGTCAGATTTGAATACTTGAGAACAGCATTGGGGATTTGTATGATTGATTAAGTGTGCTGAAGGGTTTGAATACTTTCATGATAATTAATATAAATGTTTGTTGATCGTGTCTCTTTCTTGTGCATTTTATATCATCTTTATATTGTATTTTGTTAAATATGATTGAATCTAAAGAATTCCATGCACTGTTGATAATGATTAGTTTCATTCCATGATATAACTTCCACGTTGTTCAAAGTCTAATGTTGTGATCATTATCCTCTATAACTGAGAAATAGATTGACCTATAAGTAGATCATATTTATATCTCCTCAAGTCTCTATCTACTCGATCTTGGGCTATAGGCACCTTCATTCCATATCTACATCTCCAATAATTGTGAAAGTATGGCTCATGGTTCAAATTGCCACATATGCCAAAAGAAAAGGAAAAATTATAAAAATTGAAGAAGAGAATTGATCTTCTTCAAAATTGAAATTGCATAGAAGCCAAGAAATGAAAAGACAAGTCAAAAATCATGCATAGTTTCAAAAGAATCAATCAAAATATTTGAATCTCATGCTATATGGACTTCATATTTCTTCTTTGGGATTCCATTATTCAATTTCATGTCACCTTGAAGGGGAGATATTTATTCATATTTACTTGGTTTGACTTCTATTGTATCAACCATTGCATAATACTCACAAGCATTTTGAATTTGCATCGTGTGCTTTATACATGCATGTGAATTGATCTTACCAATGCACACACTCATTGTCTTGGATTCTCATATTTAAATCTTCAATTTTTAGATGATACTTGTTATGCATGATGGTTATAGTCTCTGTGTTAACATTTCCATGTTATTCATCATGTTTGTAGTCTAGTTTCTCAGATTTTCTTGGTCGATTTCATGGTTCACTACATTCTTGAAATTTTTATGTCAATTTGTTTTTGTTCTTTGCAAAAGGTGATATTGAATGCCTCTCATGTCTCATACTTGAAAGACTGTGTTATTTCTTGCCAATCTTTTGTGAAAATTTTGGTTAATTGTGTTTTTAAGACAGTTGAATCGATCCAGCCATGCATTGGATTAATCCAAATTGAATTAATGCAAAACATACTTTCTGTCCATGGAAATTGGATAGATCCAGCCCCACTTTGGATCGATCCAACTTGTGTTTTTTACCAACATGTGTTAACTGGATCGATCCAGTTCCACCTTGGATCAATCCAGGTTCGTGATTTTTGATATTTTGGGGCAAAATTGGGTCATAACCGTTCATTGACTTCTCCCTATTTCTCTATGCTTCATCTTCTCTCAGCCTAGGGTTTCAAATTCGAGACTTTTTCTCCTCATTTTCTTTCAATCTTTTGCCTATGGCTTCTTCTTTGTGGGTTGTGTGCTTGTTATGCATGGGCTTTCTATGGCTTCGGGTTCTATATGTTTCTGTGGCTGGTGGTGAGGGATCTAGACATGGGGGTTCTTCCTCCAAAGGAAAAGGCAAGGCCTCAGTGACTAAAAGAGGAAAAATGTCCCTCTTTCCCCTCAAGCCCAGGGAAATCTCCCTAATCCTCTACATATGGATGACCTCATGAGTGAAGAACTTTCTCACCGAGCCGTGAAGCTTACTCAAGAACAAGTTTTTGAGCGTCGTCCTGTCATCTGTGAACGCCAGGTAATTCCCAAGGGCATGACCAACACTTTCTTCATCCAGATGATCAATTTTCATAAACTAGGAAGGTTTTATGAACCCATAGGGCAGTTTGTTCCTACTCTTGTTAAGAGTTTTTACATGGGGTCCATACTGTGAACACAAATACAATGGAAATCATTTCTAGGGTTCGAGGGAAGACCATTGTGCTTACTCCTTAGACGATTGCAGACTACCTAGATATTCAGAGACCACCCCCTGGTGTCCCTGTGTTCTCTTTTGAGTATGACACTTCAGTTAGTGAAGACCTCCTAGTTCACAATCTCTGCACCTCTGCTGGTTTGAAAAATGGCAAATTCATCCAAGGCCATTTGAGAGAGGAATTTCATGCCTTGAACATCATTCTGTGGTGGAATCTATTTCTTGGAGGAAGTCGAGTTCATTTTGAGTATCCTAAGGCTAGATTATACTATGCCTTCATGAATGGTGCTGTCATTGACTTTGCCAAACTTATCTGAGATACCATTTGTGTCGTGGCATGGGTCACTGAGATAAAAATTGCATTACCATATGGAGCCATGATTACAGAGTTTTGTAAAAAACTTGGAGTGAAGACTTCTCCTTCTGACAGGCCTGAGAAGCCTACTCGTGGTCCCATCGATTTGGCTTGCATTAATCGCAGTTGAGGCCACACAACTGCTCGGGGGAGTGACTCAGAGGTCGATGCCCCTCCTGATGAAGCTGCTGAAGATCCTCCACTTGCTCCTGTGTATATCCCATGACCATTGCTGGTTTACACCAACATATGGCTGCCATGGAGGTGCGTCAGACTCGTACAAATACGAAACTTGATCAGATCATTTCCCTCATCTCTAGTCAGCGTTCAAGTGTTGCTGGTGGTTCATCTACTGCACCTACCGCCTCGGGCGATACTGCACCTTTTTCTCCTCAACCTGACGATCCACCCACTTTTGGTAGTGATGCCTTTGATCCATCCATTTGGTGATCCCTTGTCTATTTGTGACAAAAAAGGGGAGAATTTTTGGGGGGTATTTTTGTTTAAGATAAGCTTAGGTTTAGGGGGAGATTGGTAGCTTAGGGGGAGATGATTGGGAAATTTGAAATTTTTTTTGTGAATGGGGGACATACTGTTGACTTTTTAATAGTGGCTGACTGTTGAACTTTTGAATATTATCAATCTAATGTTATTTTGATTTATGAATGTGATGTGGCATTGTTTCCGCTTGATAAATCTCTTATAATTAGTCAATATGCTACTGTGACTTTATTCAGTTCACTTTATGCTACATAAGGTATTTTGTGAAGTATGTGCAGGTTCAACATATTTTAGAAAGTCGAAGTGAAGATCATCATCTTTTAGCCATGTTCATGAATGTACATATTTTTTTTCATGTAATTGTTTAAGTGAGGGGAAGTGAATCATGTTTCGAGGTTTCTTCGGTTCATTTTCTTTTCTCTTGTTTTATATTTTAGTTTTGTCACGAAACTGCCAAAGGGGGAGATTGTTAGGTTTAGATTATGAGTGTTGGCTTGTTTTATTTCAAAACTTGGTTTGGGTTGTACATTTTTAGTTGTGTACTAATGATCACAAGCGAAGCCGTGCTCAAAGTTCTGAGCTCACCATGGATTAGGATGGTAAGTGCCTTAGTGACCTAAAGATCATGTTTAGGTGGTTAGATGCACATTCTTTATCATACCCTTGTTATATGACCATGGCTTGTTCAAATTATCTAAAGTAGGCTTTTCAAAATATCTGGATTGATCCAAGGGTGTTCTGGATAGATCTAATATCAATTGAATTTCAACTACAAAAGCTATGTAAAAGTTCATGCCACTTTGGATAGATCCAAGCCCTCCCTGGATCGATCCAAGTTCGTAAAAAATTAATTATCATTTACTTTTTACCCTCTTTTTGATTCGTCATTTTACCACATATATATATATATATATATATATATATATATATATATATATATATATATATTAGGTTATCTGAGATTTGAGGGAGCTTAGCCGCCAGAGAATGTTTCTAAATTGAGCCCTAATTAACTTCTTCTCTTGTAAACCTTGGGTGTTCTTCCTTCCTTGTGAGAATCATGTTGAATATTCATTCATACATTATGGATTCAATTTGATTGCTGTTAGATTAGTTTAAAAACCTTGAAATCTACATTTCAACATCTATGGTGAGAAATTTCTATGGAGATATGACATTTCTCATGGTTCTTGGATGACTGCATCAAGAGTGAAGCCAATGGAATTGGTTGCTGAGCAAGCTGTGAAGATGAAGGACTCATTGGGATGAGTTGATGAGATCTTAGTACACTAGGCCAGGGTTTGGTGAGATCGAGCGTATGGTATAATCTCTATACTCCCTTTTTTATAGTGGATTGCTATTGTTCTCCCTTGGTTTTTTCCCGAAAGGGTTTCCACGTATATCTTGTGTTGATTTACTATATTGAGATATAATTGCTACCTATCAAGAAGGATGGAATGATTTCTATGTTAATGGATCCCTCTTGATAGTTGATATATCTTTTGTATTTCTTGCTCGCAAGGTGTTTGTTTTTATTCCTATAGGAATGAACTCTGTTTATAAGTTGTGTGTTATTTTCATATATATGTGATTTGTTGTGGGAAATTGTGAAGTACTGCAGATCTATAGCGAATTAGGTTTTTCATCAACCAAGGCAACCAACATCAAATTCAACATAAAAAATTGTTCGCACTTCCCCAAAGTTTGGTAACCAACATCATATTAAACATGTTCAGGCACATATTAATTTTAAACATGCAATGTCAAACCATAGTAGTTGCCTTATTCTATATGGCACATTTAAATGTCCAAATGGAAAAAAAAAAAAAAAAAATCACTCCATCAAGTCCATAGGGGCACATTTACTGCTTCATTTGTAATGTTGATTATTCATAACTCTTCATCAAAATGCTCGTTCACATCAGTACCTATAAACCAAAAAAAAGAAGAATGCCTCAAAAATAAAATAAACCACATGAAATTAACATTATGACTTTAATTTTTTTTTCCATTAGTAAAGCATTGCACATAAACATACCTGTTAGTGGTGTGCTCTCTGAACTTTATTCGTCACTATAATACTCATGATTCTCATTAGCATTTTCACTGTCGGGGAAAAAAAAAAAAACTCTCATTATAATCTTTATTTTTTCTAATAATGATGTTGAAGAAAAATCATCACTTATAAAGCAAAATTACATATACATAAATTTAAAGCGAACTTACAAAAGCTGATTTTTCATAGGACAACTCCTCGAATCATGCGACTCTCCACGTTTGTTACAGTAACGACATAGTCTACCTTTACCTTTACTCATTGCCTTCTCCTTTGACGACTTCAATCGGCATCCACACCCTTTTGCCCTCACTAGTGGTGGGTCATTGATGCGTCGATTCTCTAAATTCACTGTACCTGATGTGTTATGTAGAGCGTTACTTGACAATTGGCTAAGCGCATGATTTTTTGAGTAGCCGCTTCGAAAGCTTCCAAAGCAATGGCAACCCCCTTATCCGAAATAGATGCTCTGTCAACTAACTCTACATATGCCCCAAATAGTTTTGCATGCCTCATCATCATTGAATTACTACTGCCTCCACCCACAATTGAACAACCGAAGCATAATTTTCTTCCAGCTTTCAAACATGCAGTCCATCGCGGTAGAATGTACTGATTTGGTAGCAACAACTTCTATTTAAATCTCAAAAAGGCTAAGATGTGTCTACATGGAATGCCCTCAAACTCAAAAAATCGACAACTACATCTTGCAAAGTCCGAAGACTCATCACACAATCTAACGTATCCTACAAAAATTAGCCCCTAAGCCATGCTCAGCAGTGTACTCACAGTGGCTACCATCCCCAACTCCTCTAATGGCAGTGACAACGTACCGATTACTTTCTAGCAGCTCTTCCTGGAAAAACAGAGATTTTTTTGGTGTACTCATCAACCATTTGTTCCTCCATCATTATTCGTGCTCTCATTGGTGTTTTCTCATTAATATCACCATGGTCAGCTTGAAGCTCATTATGCTGTTGGTGCATGAGGCATCTATTGAACCGTATTACAAAGTCCATAAGGGTATTTTTTCTTTACGAAATTGTGCGCACTTTCAGCCCTTTGAGAACTCGACATCCCAGCTGAAAAGATGTGATTAATATAGGCAGGAACCCATTTATGACGCAAATTGAACATAGAGTTCAACCATTTATTATAGTAAGCATGATGATTGGCAGGGCCTAATTTTTTAGAAAACTTGTTCATTATATGCCAAATGCAATAGCGGTGGAAAGTTTGAGGCATTCTTTGAGCAATTGCACTTGTAATGGCAGGGTCTTGGTCAGTGATAATGATTTGGGGAGGATCGTATGCCATGGCCATAAGCCATTGATTGAACAACCAAATAAAAGAATCCGTGGTCTCATCACTAAGAAACCCACACCCAAATGTTATTGATTGAGAATGATGATTAACACCAACAAAAGGAGCAAAAATCATACCATACTTATTGGTTTGGTACGTAGTATCAAATACAACTACGTCACCAAAATAAGTATATGCTCTTCGTGAAATTGAGTCAGCCCAAAAACAACGGATCAACCTATCATCATCATTTTTCTCAAATTGAAAGTAGAACCTCGGGTCCCTGTATTGCTCTGATCTAAAATATTCAAACAAAGTTTCTGCATCAATACCTTTTTTTTCTTCTCTTAAATCTCTCTCAACATTTCTCAAATCTCTCTCCGTGAAACCTACATTTTTAATCCCACCACATTGAATCTCCATTGTTCTTAGTTGTTGATGGGTAAGGACATTTGCTTATGATAATTGCCCGGCTAAGTTCCTCTTTGTAGCTGTTACCGTACGGTGTGATTTGAGTAGGTGGACATTTGTTGGTGATGTTAACTCATGGTTGTGTTCCTCTATAAAGGCACATATTACCCATATTGTGGAAGATACCCACTTAGAAAAACTTATTCTAGCTTTACAACCTACCCTACATATATTTCTATTCCTTATAGTCCCTTTCACAATGCTGTGGCCCTCTTTGTTACAAACAAATTGTTTCCACCAAATTTCATTAGTCCCCTTTCTTTTCTTAGATGATTCAAGTCGTAAACTGAATTCAGCATCTTTCGCATACGCATTGTAAAAATCATATGCTTCATCTAGACTACCAAATTCTTGCCCCAACTTAGATTTCTTTATGTCTGCAACTTCAGAGACGTAATTCACAATATTTTGACCACTAGACGCACCTTCTGGGATGACACTCGCCACTTCTGGGTTGGAAATTGTAGCTAGTGGGATGCAACTCTCAACTTCTGGGATATGACTCTCATTGCTACTGTTGCCTTCCATCCTATGAATTCAAATTGACACTAAGTACAGATGAGATTTGGTTATAATATAGTCTTAATGGGTTTTTCAGAAACCTCTAAACACTCGATAATAATCATAATATAATAGCTTATAAGTTCTCATTTAGTGAAAATCAAAATTTGAAAACATGAGATTCTCTTAACAAAAAAAAAAAAAAAAATCACTACTTTCTTGTGTTAGTTTTTAAAAAAAATCTTGACAATCAAACAAAAAGAGGGAAAGTGTTACCAAATGGAAAATGCTCTATAAGAGTACACTGCTTGGACTGAAAATGAGGTGTGCGTAAAAGATTCCCAAGCGTATGAGTCCAATGATCGCCAAGCAATGAAACTAGGGAGTACCTAGGTCATATCCACAGGGAGTGGAATAGGCTCTAGTGATTCCTATGTCATGCTACCCAATGAATGCAAATAAGATGTAAAATATTGATTTTGGTTGGTTGTTGAAAGTGATTTGTGCCAAATTGATGGCAAGAAGTTTATATGAAAAGTTGTAGATAAAAGAGGATGGGTCATATGGGTTCATTCTTTCCTAGCCTAAGGTAAATGGTTTCTCATACAATGTACATTCAAGAATCCATTTGAACTATGGTTTTCAATGGAGTACTTGACAATATAAGCTCATTAAACAAGTGATGGAATGTAGCTTAATACTCACATTGGCATTTTCACAAACATGTAGAGTGCATATGTGCTCATTACACAAAGTACAACAACTTACTGGTCATACCTTGATCCTGAATATGAATCTACAAGGGTTCAAGAGATGAGAGAGTATTAAAAGCAACATTCCATTAACATTGAAGCTTTAGAGATGAGAAATCACATTTACCTAGGGTTTGGAGAAGAATTCCACCATAGAACCCTCCTTGAGTGTTTAGCTAGCCATTAAAGAGGGAAAATGCACCATACAAGACCAATAAATGCTCAAAGAGAAGTAAATGCTATCTATTAGTTAAACTAACTGAAATGTACCTTACAAATATGAGATTAAAGAGAGTAGAAACAACCTAAACTAGGGTTACAAAGTGAGAACAACAAGAAATTAGTAAAAAATAACCTAAACTATCACGATTACACCAAAAGCATGAGAAAAACTAAGCTAAACCTAGAACAAACCCTAAAACCAAAAGGAAACAAGTCAAGACCCCAAACCCAGCTGCTAAGTGTCCCTTAAATACTCCCCAAAGAAGCTCCCTCGAATTAGATGTGAAAAGACAAGCTTAACCTTGAGAAAAATGAAGAATTCCACCAAAACAGGCAGCTGAACAAGCCTAGGACCGGTCCCACTTAAGCCAGGACCGGTCCTCCTTCCCTCTGTTTGAGTGGTACTGGTCCCAATATGCTAAGACCGGTCATCCTTTATGCAGCAGCCAAATATGCACTATTTTGAGCACTTTTGAGCGATCGAACCTTCATACATCGAACCCCGCTTCATTCGAACCTTCGAGCAACATTGAATGACCCTAGGAAGAGTGTTGAAGAGTTTTCTGAGCCGAGATAAAGGGGAAAACAAACTTTGGGTAGGCTTTGGAGGAGAACCATGCATAAACAACACAAATGAGCAAAGAAACACGCTCGTGGGCTTCAATTGGCAACCGGTGACTCCAAACTTCATTCAAACACTTTAACAAAGTGGAAAAGGCACCAAATTACTTGCGAGGGGACAAAAACAACAAGAAAATAAAAAATACTTGTTTTACACCAAACTAGGGCTCAATAGCATATGATATGCATGAAAATGTAGGTAAAAATGAAGAGTTTTATGTGCTAAACACACCCTCCAACCTGTATCTTGCTAGTCCCTAGAAAGATTTGAACAAGAAAGAAATAAAAAGAAACAGTAAAAAGAAATCCTAGCAAGCAACTAACTAAATGATTTTTTTTAAATGACATACATGAGCATACTACTAGAACTTAGAATACAATGCAAAAGTTTGAACTTAGCATGAACGAGTCTTTCCCATGTGTGTGAAGAGTTGCCAACAGAAGTTTCACGAAACCTAACAATAATACAACTAAGATGCACAGTTATGGAGAATAAGAGGAAAGAAGTACTCAAACAGCACATCATAAAAAATGAAACGGAATAATAAAGCATAGTTCAAACATTCAAACTTACACAATGTTAAAAAAGAAACAACTAGCAATCATGAAATCAAATAGGTCTTTTGGGCTTGAAATGACCATGGGTTACACAAAAGGGCTTCAAAAAGACAAAATGGGTGTTGGCATGACTTGGCTTGGGTCACTACCCCGTTGCCAACACCACCCCATGCTACCCTTCAGAAAAACAAATTAAAACAAACTAAAACTAGACTGAAAGTAAACACACATAAGGAACTACTGAACTAAAATAAACTCAAGTTCTCTGAAATGCTCCAAACTATTCCTCCTCATCATCTTCCTCTGAACTGAAGTCATTCTCATCAACACAATCATCCAACTCCTCAGAATCCCCTTCCAAGTTAGGAAGGGATGAGTCAACAGTGGATAGGTCACCTCTCAAAGTGTGCTCCTCTCTCTCCAACTTGGCCAACCGGTGATCTATTTGCTTCTACTTCCCCAAAATGCATTTGAACCACCCTTTAATTCTGCGTTCCATTCTCCGAAGAGGAGATAAACGTGTAGGTTGGGGAACTGATGAAGAAGATGGTCCTGTAGCAGCTGGTGGGGGTTGCACTGGCCTGAGCCTTGATGAAGTAGCAATGCCCCTTGCCTCTGTTACATTCGTGATAGGACCAAAATGGCGAGGCACCATCTTACTCTTGGGAGGAAGCCTAATTCCTTCAGCCTTCACTATCTGGGTAACTAAGCACGGGAATGGCATAAAACTCTTTTTGCTCATGAACTCGAGGTAGTCATTCATTACCCCCCAAATGACTGCAGCAAAATCAATAGGTGCACCACTCATCACCTCATAGAGGAATCTGATCTTATCAACCTTGGGTAGCTTTTCTTTCCTTTGGGGATGATCCTGTTGTGAATGATTTTATTCATTATAGCATACTCAGGTCTCAGCTTTCCTGGGATGAATTCGTTTCTGACAAAACCTTCCATCGCTGTTGGGTTTGAGCACATAGCATTGGAAAACAACGCAGCATCAAAGTCGATTAAAGCACGGAATGGGTAAGGTCTTGCATTTGAGACTTCAGGATGAGGGTAACCAAGGGCTGAAGTAATGGTCGGAATGTCAACTGTGAGTGATCTGCAGCTCACTGAAGTATTCAATGGAAACTCTACTTCGACATTTAATCTTATGTTGGAGTAAAATTCTCTCACTATGGAAGGGTGGTAACCCTCCAAAGGTTTGTACAAAAATCCCAACTTCTGATTTTCGATCACAGCTCTGATAGGATGAGTGTGAATAAAGGACTTTTCTTCGACGCTTCTTTCGCATTGAAAACCCTTCTTGGCAATAGACTGTGCCCAAGAGCTCTCTTTTTCTTGTGGTTCGTCTTCAAACATTGCCTGAATTTCATTATCCTCATCCTCATCGCTCTCACTGTCGTTCAACCGCCTCTTTCCCTTATCCCTTTTTACGGGCACAGAAATATCACCCTTTCTTTTTTTCACAGCATGCTTCGCAAAGGAGCTCAGGGCTTTTCCTTTCTTTGGAACCTTGGTCCTAGCCATGACCGATACAACCAACCCAACAACCGAAAGTAGCACAAGCATGAACACCACACAATCCCATAAACCCATTTCAACAAGCACAACACAACCATCCCTCACACCACAAAGCATTTTCCTTCCCCTAGTCATCATTTCCAAACCAAATAATCACACAATATGCAAGGAAGCAACAAAAAACAGCCACACACTTCCCTTTAACAACCCCAACACAAATTGAACCAAAAAGAATCCCAAAATATACTTGAAAACTTCAAAACTGAGGTTACTCACCAAATGATACTTGAAGAACTTCAATACTTCAAAGAACCAAGCAAAAACAGCAACCCTAGCATGAAATCCCCTTTCTTTGATGGTGGAAATGAAAATGTAGGTGAAATGGGATATTTAGGGTTAGGGTATGTGGTTTTTGGGGTGGAAATGGGTGTAAAGTGAGAATTTGTGGGGGATTTAGGGCTCTAATAGTGGGATTTGATGATGGATGGGTGATTTAGGTCACAAATTTGAGGGAAAAGCTTGCAAGGGGGGAGAAATGAGAGAGGAGATGAATGGGTATAAGAGAATGAGGTTAGAACTCGGATTTGGGGGATATAGCTATGCAGATTTCACATTTTTGCAGCTAGGACCGGTCCCACTTAAGCCATGACCGGTCCTGCCACTCCCTGTTTCATTGGTACCGGTCCCAATAAGCCAGGACCCGTCCTCCCCTGCAGATTTCCACTTTTTGCACCTTTTTCATGCACAAACACCTCAAAATGCACACTTTATGCAATTTTCACCATCCCTACCCTTCAACACATCAAAAATACATGTCAAAACTTGCTCGGCATGCCCACACACGCATTGATGCTCTGATTACACAATTCCCCCTTCTTTGGCTCTTAAGCTTTGAACAAAATTACAATATAGGCTCGAAATAGGGTTCAAATGGAAACTCAACAAAGAACAAGGGTCAAAGGGGCAAAAATGGCCTATAATCATGTTTCAAAAATGCTAAAGTGTTTCAATTTGAGTAAATTGCATTGAAATGATAAGATTATGCGAGAATATACTCTTTGAGGCCAAAAACCAAGCGAAAGTGAGCTTGGGGGCTAAACAAATGACTTGTAAGGATTATAACACCAAATGCATTGTAAAATGAGTATAATGATGCCAGTCATGAGGTAGAAGCATGAATAAATGGAATGGATGATAGAAACTCAGTTGTAACGATGCGATCTTAGTTCAACTATGCTAGCATGCATATGCAAGTGGAAAAGTTCAGGAATCATGATCACAAGTTCAAAAAGAAGCATAGTCAACAATTTGAAGTTTTATTCTCATGTAAGCCTTAAAATGGAAAAATTTTGCATCATTACTTGCTAAGACCTACAAAAGAAAGAAAAACTGAATTTAAACCATGTAAGCTACTCTTTACCAAAAAGAAACTACCTATGTGTGAGTATGTGTGCGAATATGAACACAAATGAACCTCCCCCCTACTTAAAAATGTGCATTGTCCTCAATGCATGAAAAAATAAGCATTAAAGACAAAAATGGGAGGAAAAGGGAACAAAAGCACCTGTGTATCATTCATAAATCTTCTATCATCTGCACAAAAGTTAGAGTATCCACATTTTCCAAAAGAAAAACAAAAGAAATGAAAAACAACAGTTATATACAAGCAGTAACACAAGAGGTTACTCGGATGGGGCCTCGTGATAGACTAGGTCCACTAGTTCCTCGACTACAGTCTCACGTGAAAAGTTCTCCAAAAATGGCTTAAGACGCTGTCCATTTACTTTGAAAACATTGCCGTTTTTCGGATTTTCAATATCCATAGCCCCGTGAGGGAATACAGTTTTAACAATGAAAGGCCCCACCCAACGGGACCTCAACTTACCAGGAAAGAGGTGCAGCCTAGAGTTGTACAGTAGGACTTTCTGATTCGGCTCGAAAGATTTACGAGCTATGTTCTTGTCATGCTTTCATTTTGTCCTTGTACACCCTAGTGCTCTCATATGCATCCCGCCTAATTTCTTCAAGCTCATTCAGTTGGAGCTTTCTCTGCGAACCTGCTGCATCAAGATTAAAATTTAGTTGCTTAATGGCCCAGGATGCCCTATGCTCCATTTCAACTGGCAGGTGACAGGCTTTACGATAGACTATGCGTTAGGGAGACATGCCTAAAACAGTTTTAAAGGCTGTGCGGTATGCCTATAAGGCGTCAGCCAACCGAAGTGACCAATCCTTTCTATTGGAGTTAACCGTCTTTTCCAAGATGTGTTTGATCTCCCTATTGGCCAACTCAGCTTGGCCATTTGTCTGTGGGTGGTAGGCAGTTGACACTTTATGGGTTACCCCATATTTTTTCATTAAAGTTTCAAATGGGCGATTGCAAAAATGCAGGGCACCCCAAATCTAGACAAGATATTCTCTTTCAAGAACTTCAAAACAACTTTATGGTCATTGGTTCTAGATGGTATTGCCTCTACCCATTTGGACACATAGTCCACTGCCAGAAGAATGTAGAGGTTGCCAAAAGAGGATGGGAATGGTCCCATAAAATCGATGCCCCAACAGTCGAAAATCTCAATAACTATGATGGGTGTGAGGGGCATCATGTGTCTCCTAGTAACTCCACCTAACTATTGGCAACGCTCACAGGTTTTGCAAAACTCGAAAGAGTCTTTGAACAGGGTAGGCCAATAAAAACCGCATTGTAAGATTTTGGCGGCAGCCTTCCTAGCAGAGAAGTGACCCCCACATGCCTCACTATGACAAAAAGATATGATACTAGGTATTTCAATATCAGGCACACATCTTCTCAAGATTTGGTCAGGGCAATACTTAAAAAGGTAAGGGTCATCAAAGAAATACTTCTGCACTTCTTTCAAGAATTTGTTCCTATCCTGGGCACTCCAGTGGGTAGGAACCTATTTAGTCACGATGTAATTCACTATGTTGACAAACTAAGGGCAATTAGATAGAGCAAACAGTTGCTCATCAGGGAAAGTCTCTGAAATGGGGAGGGTGTCAGCAGAATCATCAAAAGATATCCTAGACAAGTGGTCGGTAACAACGTTCTCAACTCCTTTTTTATCTTTAATTGTCAAATTAAATTCTTGGAGGAGTAGAATCCACCTAATTAGTCTTTGTTTGGCATCTTGCTTTGTCAAAAGATATTTCAGTACCGCATGGTCTGTAAATACTAGAATAGGTGAACTTAGGATGTACGACCAGAACTTGTCTAAGGCAAAAACCACCGCTAGCAACTATTTCTCAGTTGTTGTGTAATTTCTTTGGGCGTCATTCATTGTCCTACTAGCGTTTAGCACATAAATTCTCCCATTTTTACTCGTCTTTTTGTACATTTTACCTGTTCTTAAACCTTAGTTTGACTTGATTCTGGTGCATTTGATTCTTTCATTGTTTTTGAGCACTTGCAGGTTGCATGGCACTAAATCCATCTTTTGAAGGTGTTCGATGAATCCCGAGGGTTTTCATCCGGCGATCAAGGCTAGCAAGTGCATTCTCATTCCCCTTGTTATGCATCCGTGGAGCATTCTCCGTCAAGGCTTTCCCCAGGCAAGCCATTCGCTCTTTCCCAGTGCATTGGAGAACCGAGCACCTTTGGAGAGGTCTTTCAAGTTCATTTGATCATCCGGGACAAGTGAAGCTGAAGCAAGGAAGCTTGGATTGCAAAATGAAGCAATTTTTGGCTTTTCAGCAAGGGAGGTACCGGTACCCCTCCAATGGGTACCGGTACCCATTGTGCAGAGAAGATAGGTACCGGTCCCTCCTAGGAGGGGTACCGGTACCCTTGTTCGGGAAAACCTCCGGGTCATTTGTAATTTGCTCTAAATGCAAGGATACTCTTGTCTTTTGTTCCCCATGTCTGATACCCTTTTGGAGGGGTATTTAATGTGTATTTTGGGCTGATAGAAGGACATTCTCTCTTCCTCTTAGCTTAGTTTTTCTAGGGTTAGCTTAGTTTTTAGGGTTTT
>JAESVK010000142.1:677351-688560 GCA_017140935.1 Hamamelis virginiana | reverse complement strand
AACCTTTCAGGGTGGTAGGTATGAATTTCCTTGATTGGGTGGTCCAAAATTTGGGTTAGGGTTTGAAGGAAACCCTTGACCTTGGAAGTTGGGACCTTAACCATGATTTTGAAAACCTTGGTTTTGAAAATTTTGACGTTGAAAATTTTGGCTTTGAAAACCTTGGTTGCCTTGAAATGGTTGATTTAGAGGTGGGTTGCTTTGACTTGAGGAAGCGTTTCCTCCATCACTTTTCCAACTAAAGTTAGGGTGTTTACTCCACCCAGGATTATAAGTTTCAGAATATGGAGAGTTGAAGGGCTTCCTTTGGTAACTAAGAACATTAGCTTGCTCTATTTGAATCTCTCCCTTAAGTTGGGGAAGGTTGGGACAATTAGTGGTCGAGTGAGTGAGGTCGTCACAAATTATGCATAAGTCTTCCATCCTAGGTCCCGTAGGTGCTGTAGGCACTTTGGGCACGGTGCTCACCTCACTCACTTTTTACAACTCAATGGCCTCTAGTTTCCTAGTTAAACTAGCAATTTTCGCTTGGAGGTCATCATTATATTTCATATGATGCTTTCCTCCTCCAACGGGCACATTTTGCACTCTAGCGGCATCAAGGGATGAATTAATCTCCCAATTACGGGCATTCTCTGCTATGGAATCAAAACATTGTATGGCCTCTTCGGGGCTTTTCTCATAAAACTGTCCCCCACTCATCATTTCGATATACTGTTTGTTTTCCAATGAAAGTCCTTTATGAAAAAAGCCGATGATTTGGCCAATATCCAAACCATAATGAGAGATAGCATTGAGAAGTTCCTTGTATCTTTCCCATACATTGGCAAAAGATTCACCTAATTTTTCAAAAAAGTTTTGGATAGCCCGCATAAGTGCATTAGTGCACCCCGGATGGAAGAATTTATCAAGGAACACACTGTGCATGTCCTCCCAAGTATGGATTGAATTAGGAGTAAGAGAGTGAAACCGCATTTTAGCCTTATCCTTTAGAGAGAATGAAAATAAAACCAAGCAGATAATAGAATGGGGCGATCCTGTAGAGAGGAAAGCATTGCAGACATCCTCAAAATCTCTCATGTATGAGTAGGGGTTCTCAGAGTCGAACCCTCTATATTCAGGGAGAAGACGAATCATCTCCGGTCTCATGGGAAAGTTATTGGCTTCCTGAGGTAGACAAATACATGAGGGTGTTGCGGTTCCTTGAGGTCTCAGAATCTCTCTAAGGGTTCTCCCTACATTAACCAAAGGGACAGTTGGTGCTCGATATTGTTGAGCTTGAGGATTGGCATTTCCTCTTCCCTCCGCCGGGGTTTCCGGCGGAACAATACCATCTCCTTTTCTTGGAGGTTCAAAAGGTCTTTGAGGGTTATAAGGTAACCCTTGGTCATTTGGATTTCCAAGAAATTGTTGATTTTCAGTGTTCTCCATTGAAGGAGTGGAAGGTGAGTGAAACAAAGGTCTAGCTATTGGATTTCTTGGAGCTTGTTAAGATGTAATCCTTACAAGTCGTGTTGCTCATCTCGAGTCCACACCGACATTCACTAATTTCACCCCAACCAAAGTAATATTCATAAGTATTATATACATAAAGAATTTTGCATAAAGTAAAAGAGGGAAAAGAACTTACAGGATTTGCAATGTCATTGCAAATTACCACTAGCTCTCTTCAAATCAACTAGAACGCTCGCCACTCCCCAGCAACGGCGCCAATTGCTTGGATTGAAAATGAGGTGTGCGCAAAAGATTCCTGAGCGTAGGAGTCCAATGATCGTCAATCAATGAAACTATGGAGTACCTAGGTTATATCCACATGGAGTGAAATAGGCTCTAGTGATTCTTAGGTCATGCTACCCAATGAATGCAAATAAGATGTAAAATATTGATTTTGGTTGGTTGTTGAAAGTGATTTGTGCCAAATTGATGGCAAGAAGTTTATATGAAAACTTGTAGAAAAAAGAGGATAGGTCCTATGGGTTCATTATTTCCTAGCCTAAGGTAAATGGTTTCTCATACAATGCACATTCAAGAATCCATTTAAACTATGGTTTTGAATGGAATATTTGACAATATAAGCTCATTAAGAGTGAAACAAGTGATGGAATGTAGCTTAATACTCACATTGGCATTTTCACAAACATGTAGAGTGCATATGTGCTCATTACACAAAGTACAACAACTTACTGGTCATACCTTGATCATGAATATGAATCTACAAGGGTTCAAGAGATGAGAGAGTATTGAAAGCAACATTCCATTAACATTGAAGCTTTAGAGATGAGAAATCACATTTACCTAGGGTTTGGAGAAGAACTCCACCATAGAACCCACTTTGAGTGTTTAGCTAGCCATTAAAGAGGGAAAATGCACCATACAAGAACAATAAATGCTCAAAGAGAAGTAAATGCTATCTATTAGTTAAACTAACTGAAATGTACCTTACAAATATGAGATTAAAGAGAGTAGAAACAACCTAAACTAGGGTTACAAAGTGAGAACAACAAGAAATTAGTAAAAAATAACCTAAACTATCAAGATTACACCAAAAGCATGAGAAAAACTAAGCTAAACCTAGAACAAACCCTAAAACCAAAAGGAAACAAGTCAAGACCCCAAACCCAGCTGCTAAATGTCCCTTAAATACTCCCTAAAGAAGCTCCCTCGAATTAAATGTGAAAAGACAAGCTTAACCTTGAGAAAAATGAAGAATTCCACCAAAACAGGCAGCTGAACAAGCCTAGGACCGGTCCCACTTAAGCCAGGACCGGTCCTTATTTCCTCTGTTTGAGTGGTGGTCCCAATATGCTAGGACCGGTCCTCCTTTATGCAGCAGCCAAATATGCACTATTTTGAGCACTTTTGAGCGGTTGAACCTTCATACATCGAACCCCGCTTCATTCGAACCTTCGAGCAACATTGAATGACCCTAGGAAGAGTGTTGGAGAGTTCTCTGAGCCGAGATGAAGGGGAAAACAAACTTTGGGTAGGCTTTAGAGGAGAACCATGCATAAACAACACAAATGAGCAAAGAAACACGCTCGTGGGCTTCAATTAGCAACCGGTGACTCCAAACTTCATTCAAACACTTTAACAAAGTGGAAAAGGACCAAATTACCTGCAAAGGGACAAAAACAACAAGAGAATCAAAAATACATGTTCTACACCAAACTAGGGCTCAATAGCATATGATATGCATGAAAATGAAGGTAAAAATGAAGAGTTTTTTGTGCTAAACACACACCTCCATGAGCTATGTGAGTTGACATCATCATGATCAAGATGATGATGATATTATCATAAACTAGGTGCTAATAAAATTAGTAGCAGTAGTACTCTTAAGAGGTAGTCCAAATTTGCTATAGAATTTTTATCAAATATGAAGTAAATTGAGTCTATGGATATGCATCAAATAGGTGGAATATGCAATTCAACAGATGAAGAGCGGACTTACATATTGCACATATATCACTATTATGCAAGTTTGCTCTTCAATAGTTGGACTTCTAATTTTATTTGTGCATTCGAATCGAATATCGATAGCTAGTATCTCCTAATCTTTTGCAATATTATTAGCAAATCCAAACTCGATGGAGAAGGTGATGAGCATCTTTAATAGGGGTGCTATATGAGGTGTTATTGCTAAAATTTGGCATTAGTACTCAAACCATTAAGCTATTATAGGTTTCTTAATGGTTTTTTCTTCTTCCCATGTTGCCATCTATTATTTTATTTTATTTTATTAATTTTGGTGAATACATGAATCCAATATTATGAAGATGTTTTCAAAAGTTTCATTTAGATGAATTTTTCTATTGATTTAATTCGCGGTGCACTGTAATGGTGCTCCTATGGTCTTTAAGTGGTGGGGCGAGAGGTTCTAAAAATCAATAAAATAAAATAATACTGATCCATATATCAAGTGTTGATCTTATCTAGTGTTTCAATACAGATATAAAATATAAATACCAGCCAAATTTTATTTAAAATATAAGAAAAAGAGATCAAATTCAAATAACTAGAAGCCATACACATTCAGAAACTAAGAGAGAGTGGGGGGAAAAAAAAACTCAACTCACAGTCACCGGAGTTGAGTTTAGTGTCACCGGAGATGGGAGATGGAGGTTCGTCTTCAACTCACCGTCACCGGAGATGGAGGTTCGTCTCAAACATACTTTCCACTGGAATGGAGGTTGTCTCCGGTCATGGAGCTACTGGTGAGGGGTCAATGTGGGGAACTGGGGAAGAAAGAAATGAAGTCAAGGGAAGAGTGTTGAGGTCGTTTCACAGGACGCCGTCGTTTCACCGGGCTGGAATGACGGTGAGTTGAGGTCGGTTCAAAGGGCTGGATCTTCCATTCGTGAGGTTTGAATGGGGTTTAATAGGTTTGAATGGGAGAGAGGGAGAGAGAAATGCAATGTCAGGGAGACCTTACCTTTAGTGGGTGTTGGGCAGAGTGTCTGCTGCTAACACTGTTTAGTAGCAGCTTTAGTCTTTTTTTTTCTTTAAAAACCATCTCATCTCTCTCATTGTTGGACGGTGATTGTCAAGGGACCTTAACATAAGGTCCGGTCTACACTTTATTGGATCGCTTTTGTGTATATATATATACATATAAATGATAAAAAATCTCATAACAATTTCTTTTAACACTAATAAACTTTCAACAGTTACACATTCACCAGTGCTCCAAATTCGTTTTGCTGTTTCACAATTAGAAACAAGCATAAGTTCATCTTCACAAAGAGATTGATGTAAAAATTGCTTGGCCATACACTCAAGATGATAAATATTGTGTTCATTTTCAGTCCATTCATTTATAGGATTTGTAGGAAGATTTAAATGGCCACAGAAAATGAGCCACATTTTAAAATTTTGAGATTGGAGAAAAATACTCATTCTATTTTTCCAAAACATATAATTTTTGCCATCAAAGTGTGGAGGTTGGTCAATAGCATAACTTTCGCCAATGTTTGCTCCAATAAAGTTTTCCATGATCTTTTACTCAAGAGTATAAACAAATAAATATAGGACCTACTCTGATACCAATTGTTGGCCTAGAAATATACTCTAGAGGGGGGTGAATAGAGTATTGCAAGCTTTTAAAAATAATTACCAAATAAAAGTTAGGTCCAATTAAGTTTAGCAGAAGATAATCAAATTAATAAACTTAATTAGAAATAGAGAGAATATAAGGATGAATCACAACTCAACAATTTATATAGCAAGTAAATAAATTAAAATGCAAGAGATAGAGTTAGAGAGATTCAAACACAAGGATTTTAACGTAGTTCGATCTCTGTCTACTTTCGTGCCTCAAGAGCTCCGTCTTGAGGATTCCACAATCCACTATGGATCACTCCTTCAATGTGGAGAAACCTTTACAATTGTCTTCTTTCAAAGGTGGAAGACACTCACCCACAATCTAATTTAAAGGTGGTAGATTCTCACCCACAAAAGTTTCACAAAACCCTTAAAACTCACAAATGATACAAGATAATTTAAGAGTACAAAGAATAACTCCTTCAAGAGTAGATGAGTACAAATATGAGCTTTCACTAATATCTCTCAAGAATATGAACTAGTATTGGCTTAAGAGAGATTGATTCTTTTGGATTGAATCACACTATATGATTCTCTCATCATCCAAGACTTAATCAAATGGTATTTATAAGCTCTCAAACAAATATGGCTGTTAGAGACAAAAAAAATAGCCATTTGGTTGATAAAAATGAGCCGTTATTTGATGCAGGGCATACTTAGTAGACTAGGACTAAAAGGTTAATCGACTAAAGTATTTTAAATACACTATGAAAATGAGTTCGAAGTCGATTAGTCGACTATGTCAAAAGGATTAGTCGACTAGATAAGTAAAAATCAAATATTTGAAAATCTGGGCAAGATTAGTCGACTAGTGCCAAGGGGTTAGTCGACTATCTAAGGATTTCATAAAACATGCTTACTGCCATTTGACTTAGTTGACTATCAATGAAGGCTTAGTCAGGCTAGGTCATAATGCATTTTTCATGAGCCTTAGGCTATAATTTGATTTCAAAATAGCCCACTAAGCTTTAAAATAATTTTGACCAATCAAAATGATTTTCCCAAGTTTAAAACAAGGTCAAAGAGGTCAAGGTCTTTTAAGCTAATAAAGTTTAATCCTAATTTGAGAGATTTACACAAGTAATCCTAAAAATCTTACACAAGATAAAAACAAAGACTTCAAGAATAAATCTTCAAAGCTTGTTCTAGGCTTGAATTGGCTTGTGATTGACTTGATCTTTGGCTTGAGCAAGACTTCATCTTTGAATGGCTCTCTTGATGGTCATTAGTGAGTATATTACTATTCATATTCACATGAAGGACATTTAGAGTGCAAGAGCTTCAAGGTTGCTTCAAGCAATGTTGAATCTTCTTCATTGAATAGCTTAAATCCTGATTCTTACAAGTAAGAATAATATTGACAATATATATAAGAATCATCGGATAAACAAATGGTCAACATAGATTAGCCAAATTAATCAATCCATTCAATAGAGTTAGCAAAAAGTCCATTAAAACGTTTGACATATATCAGTGTGTTGGCCAGAAAATATACTCTAGAGGGGGGGTGACTAAAGTATTGCAAACTTTATGAAATAATTTCCAAATTAAAATTTTGGTTCAATTAAATTTAGCGAAAAATAAACAAGTTAATAAATTTGATTGAAGATAAAAAGAATATAAGTATGAATCACAACTAAACAATTTAAATAGCAAGTAAATAAATTTAAATGCAAGAGATAGAGTTAGAGAGATTCAAACATAAGGATTTTAACGTGGTTTGATCTTCGTCTACATCCACGCCTCAAGAGCCCCGTCTTGAGGATTTTACAATCCACTATGGATTACTCATTCGAGGTGGAGAAACCTTTACAACTTGTCTTCTTTCAAAGGTGGAAGACACTCACCCACAATCTACTTTCAAGGTGGTAGATTCTCACCTACAAGGGTTACACAAACCCTTAAATCTCACAAAGTTACAAGATGAAATTTGAGTACAATGAAAAGCTCATTCAAGAGTAGATGATTACAAATATAAGCACTCATTAATATTTCTCAAGAATATAAACTAAAGTTGGCTTAGAAGAGATTGATTCTTTTGGATTGAATCACACAAATATGATGAATAAGAATAGGTAAGAGAATGTGATTGATTTAATATATTTAGAATGATTAACTAACTCATCCAAGACTCATTCAAATGGTATTTATAATCTCTCAAACAAATATGGCTGTTAGATAGAGGAATATAGCCGTTTGGTTTGTAAAAACTAGCCACTATTTGCTGCAGAGCAAAGCTTAGTCGACTGGCACCGAGAGGTTAGTTGACTAGAGAGTGTAAATACACTTATGAAATGAGCTCAGAGTCGATTAGTCGACTGGGTTAAAGAGATTAGTCGACTAGAGAAGTAAAAACAAAACATTTGAAATCTGGACACGATTAGTCGACCAATGACCAGGGGTTAGTCGACTAGGGAACGATTAGTCGACTAATGACTAGAGGTTAGTCGACTAGCTTGTTCATGAAAACATGCTTACTGCTATGTAGTTGGTCGACTAGTCATAGAGGGTTAGTCGACTAGAGTAGGCCATAACTTAATTTTCATGAACTTTAAGCTATACTTTGATTTAAAAATAGCCCACTATTATTTAAAAACAATTTTGACCATTCAAAATGATTTTCCAAGTTATAAACAATGGTCTAAAAGGGTCAAGGTCAATTTTAAGCCAATATAGTTTTAATCCTATGAGAGATTTACATAAGTTTTCCTAAAAGGTTTACACAAGATGAAACAAGGTCTTCATGAAGGCTCTTCAAATCTTGTGGTAGGCTTGATACTCTTGATAGGCTTGTGAATGGCTTCATCTTTGGCTTGAGCAAGTCTTCATCTTTGAAAGGTTCTCTTTATGGTCCTTAGTAAATATATGACTATCCATATTCACATAAGGCACACTTGGATACCATCGGAGGTGAATATGGATACCATCGTGCTCTCCTCTTCCCTCTCCTAGCTTGTTAAGAACAAGGTTGAAGAGGTCTTATGTTCGTGTGGATACCATCGGAGGCTTCATACATTTTGAAGCTCGCGACGAAAGCTACAACAAGGAATTCAACTATATTTAAAAGCATTTAAATATTATATGCTTGTATGTATAAACTCATGACCCAATGCTTGTAACGATTCACGAATGCATGTGATGATTGGATTCAACTTTATCGAAAATTTTATCGTATGTCTTCCGCTGCGAATCCATGTTCATTAACATCCTTTCACCCATCACAAGAATCCCCTTACTTTATAATGGTGGGAGGCTAGGATAAGGCTCTTGGCCTCTTCTTTACAAATTAATTTTGAAATAAAGGGATTTTTATAAAAGGTCTCATTTACACAAACATACATCTCATGCATAACAAATATATATATCGCATAAATATAAGGATTTAGACCAATCTTTATTATTAGTCCTCGATTATCTTCCCACTGTCCTCCTAGAAGTTATGGTGGATTCATCTCGAACATATAATAAATCAGGCCTAGGCCCAACAAGCATACATCTCATATATAAATGCGCCTTGGTATGATTATGGACTTTTAAGGGTGGGTTCAAGCTTTGAGCCAAAAAGATGAACCCTAAGTCTTAGGAGAGGATTGGGTGATCGCAATTAAAACTATGTATCGATTACATATAAACTAAAAGATCTTCTCAAGGTCTTGTAGTCATCGCCAAGTCCTTCTCAAGTCCTTGCTTTTCTCTCGTTCAAGACTCCACCATGTAACTCGAGCCCACCAATCGCTTTCTTGAATTGAACATAACAATTTTATAAAAGAGAAGGGGATTAAGGAGAAAGGGATTTACATAGGGATAGAGAAGGAAAGAGGCATGCAAGCCCCAATATAATTACATCACCATATTTAAACTACTTTAAATACAACCCATTTAAATAAACCTATTCACATCACATGCGGCCAATCACATCTCATTTAATTGGTCTTAAGTCCATAATCATTCATTCACAATTATACAATCTAATTACATAAAATAAAGGCAACATAAACAAAAGGCAATGATGGCAATGGCATATAATTAATTAAAGTCATATTATTATTATTATTATTATCTCATAACAATAACAAAGCTATTATTATTATTATCTCATAACAATAATAAAGTCCTTTTAATCTCATTAAAAATATATCTCATATGACAATACTGGTTTCTTTCCTAAACAAGTAAAACACCTAGGAAATCATTATCACAATTCTTACCATGCAATTAACACTTTAATATGCCTAATAGATTAATCAACATTAACCTACAATGGTAGAATTAAATAATAACTTAAGGCAAAAATTCTATGAAAGAAACAATTTCTGTTTTTCAACAAAAACGTATAATTCAGCTACTGTTTTGGGACCAAACTTTCTTATATTAAAACTAACTTTTAAAATGTGAGAATACTTTATTTCACAAGGATTTTCAGTACTCTTTCAAATGGCATAGGTCTCATTTAGTGATTCCAACGTTTGGTATCACTCAAAAGCATTTTGTGACATGAACTCCAATCCCGGACAGAATCTGGAATTTCATTACAAATAGTTTTATATGGCCTAACCTAGAATGAATTAAGTCATGGGAACACTTCAATTCACTAGGTTTTTCAGTCCTCTTTCCAATGGAGTGGATTTCATCATGTGATTCTAACGTTTGGTATCACTTTAAGGCATTTTGTGACGAAGAGTTAACTATAGTGTCACTACACAGATAGGAAAGACTACCTATCCTCCTATAGGAGTTAGTTTAAATCTATGCTACTCTTAATGGTTTATAAACGTCCACTTTAATAAACCTATGAGTAGGAACTTCTTTAGAATAAATGCGTATGAAAAATATAAGTCTCCCTATCTCAACAATTTGAGATACATATTTCTCTTATCATTTATTCATGGACGTTATCATATATATATATATATATATTTAAATATACAAGACAAGTTATACCTTCTAATTAATATAATATGAAATTGACATGCCCTTTAGGATTGGTTTTAGGGCATATCTCCAACATTCTAATGATGCTAAACACGTGGAAATGAAACACTTTGCCATTAAGGTAGAAGTTCATAATCGACGAGTGTCAATTGAATACATAAACAGACAATTTATAATTGCAAATCCATTGATAAAAAAAAATTAAGTCCAAAGACATTTAGAGTACATACCATAAGAATGGGTCTTGGACATAACCTATAACGGTTGTTATGGATTGCTTTATGTTGATTATGTTTTTTGACACTTTGACTTCATTGAAGATGTTCATGTTAATTCCTGTTCTAATTATGTACGCACATGTATGAGAATGGATGAATGATAATTACAGGAATAGTTTCTATTATAAGAGACATTATTGTAGGACCATTTGAATACATTTCTCACTTATAGATTATAGTAAACAGGTTGCTGGTATTGTGGTACATGGAATGAACTATATCGCACATTGATATAGAACTGGCATGACTCGCATTAATGGGTTGTTTATTTATAGTATTATGATGACAAGATTAAAAATAAGATTGGATACGGTTTATTGCGCGCCTAATGTTAACCTTATTAAACTTCAACGTATATTATCATATGTGCCAAGTGGGAGAATGTAAAATAAATTTAATATTTATTTATGGGGATTTTGGTTTAAGGTCCTCATTTAGAATTTCTATATGCATAAGTCCCATATGGAATTCTAATTTGCAATAGCTCTTTTTTGTCCCAAATCTAGCCAAAACACCCTCAATAACTTTACTTTCCCATGTTCATTCCAGACTTCCAGTATTCCACGATCTTATTCTTCCGAAACAGAAACTCCTCCTTTTTCTTTAACAAAACAAAACGCAACCTCATTCAAACTCAACTCCCAACAGAAAAAGAGAAAAATAGAAGAGAGAGAGGGGGGAGCTATGGAAAGAGAAAGAGAGAAAGTTTTGACTTATGTTCCTCGATGAATCTTCAGATCTGGAAAATTGATTCTCCAATTCGACTAGTCGGCTCCTTTTTCACCGCTTCGATCTACAACTGCAATTGTTTTAACACTCCACTTCGATATGCAACTGCATTGAGTCGCTGCATGCTTGGACGTAAATTGAAGTGTTGTGCGCATGAGATTCCCAAGCGT
>JAESVK010000142.1:658533-677341 GCA_017140935.1 Hamamelis virginiana | reverse complement strand
AATGTACAAAAAGACAAGTAAAAACGGGCGAATTATGTGCTAAACACTGCATCTTCAACCGTTTCACCCTTATTTCTCACAAATCACTTTTTTTCTTTTATACTTGAAATTTGATTTTGATATCAACTGTAGTGAAACAGAGTGGAAAAGACACAATAGCAAATCGGAGACCAAAATTTTTGGTCGGAGATTAGCCTTATTATAGTGTAGTAGTTGATTGTACCAGATCAGAAACCACCATTGCCGACTTTGTAGCCTATAATATAACTCCAGTTTTTTTCTTCCACAAAAAGAGATCAATTTGTGGCAAGATCATCATAGATCTGTGCTATTGTTGTGCTGATATACAATCAAATTAGAGATGGCATGGATATGAGCTAGATTGCTTGATATCGTCGCCACCAACACTGTGAGTTAGATTTGTGCTTAGGTTGCCAATGTCGACATTGTTACGGAACCAAATCTCGTCGATGTATTGTTGTTGTTGTTTTGTCATAGCTTCATTGAAGAACTTTAGTCCGTGATGCTCCATGATGCTTCAAATCTATGATTGTTCAGATTTGCAAGATGCAAAAGCAATGCGGAAAAAGAATAAGAGAAAGAGAAACATTTTTTTCTTTACTTTTTGTGCAGTGAAAATCATTTTTTTTTTACTTTTTGTGTAGTAAAAATTCATAATCAATACATAAAAATTAAAAAGTATTATAGTAAAATTCAAATATTGTAGTTTTAAAATTTCCAGAAATTTGTTGAGTTTGTTACTGTAACAGTGGTTGGGGTTGTAGTGAAATCCTAAAAGAATGTAATGAAATCCCTAAATATGTAGTGAAATCCAAAAAAAAAAAAATGCAGTGAAAATTCATTAAAATATAGTGAAATGAATACAAAATGTAGTGAAATGCATAAAAAATACAGTGAAATGCATTAAAAGTTAGTGAAATGTAAAAATATGCAATGAAATCCGGCATCCGTAACAGTGAAGTCCCACGTCTGGCATAGTGAAAAGGGTAAATGTGGTATTTTTAAAAAATAATTTTAATTTATAGGATTGCATGCATTAAAAAAAATGCTAAAAGAGGACTTTAGCCATTAAAAATCTTCAATGAGGACTTCCCACAAAAGAGGTCTCTCAAATAGGACTTTTGACCAAAAATCCCTTTATTTATTAGGTGGCCCACATGATAAAAGCATATTTGATAAGTTGAATTTAATAGAAATAATGTATACATATCCTTATTTATATTTATCTAGTTTGTGGTTGGCCAATAGAGAAGTGGTTTCCTAAACTACTCCAACTTTGATGGGTAAGTGGAGTTATAATGGTATTAAGAAACTGGTCCTCTCTCTACCTATAAAAAGAATTAAATCTACCAATCCCAATTAACCAAATTAAACGTATTTGAAAGAGCTAAGAGAGAGAAACATTTTTCCATCAAGATCAAAGGGTTGTTATTTAAGAAGATTAAACGTGTAAAGTTTGTGCTTATGGATTCGAGAATGTAACTTATGTCTGTTTAATTTCGCATTATTGTGATTCATGATCTTTATGATTCTTGGGCTTAATGTAGCTATTAATCATGTAACAACATAGAAATTTTTTACAACATACACTTGGCGGACTTCCCATTCTTAGAATTTTCTACAATAAAGTTGTTCTAAGCACTATAAAATTGATTGGCATTGATACACAAGGAGAAAGGTTCATTTCTAAATGTCGTGAGTGCTTATTTTATATTTCCTCTATCTTCATGATGAGGAAACTCAAGGTTTTTTTTTTTTTTTTTTTTTAAATTAGTGGATTGTTTTTGGTATGAAGGCTATTTAAAGCACCAAGAAGCTCCTCACAAACCAAGAAGTAATTACTGTAGGGACTGGAAATCTCAGGAACCAATGATATGCATATAGACTATACCAAAAAAAAATTAACAGATTAATCATATGATCAAACGATCTCTCTAACCCATACAATGGGGAATAGGGCCAAACCTTCGAGATCTCTTGGGTTTGATCTCGTTACAGCACGTACTAGATTGCCGCATGATCAAATCTGAATATGCTTGACCGAAACCTTCTAGCCTTCTATTGTATTCCTCCGTATGCCAGAACACGAGCAAAAAGTGGCTCTGTTCGTGCTCTGGGGTTTAACAGCTGCTCTAGGGTTTGACGGCTACTATTAGGGTTTCTGATATTCTGAATGTCTAACCCTAACAGCTAAAAAACGTGGCATATAAATAGGCTACAGCAGGGACCTAAGGAGAAATAAGATTGGACTTCTAATGTAAATAGGAAAACCTAATTCACCATGAATTAATTTCCTATTCCATTTATTATAATTCAGTCCACTAGAGAATTATAATTGCACTCCCCATCTTATCTGAAATTATATTTCGAGCTCCATGTTATTAAATACTTATTTATTTCCCAACGTTAAGATTACAAATACCCGTCCATTAAATTAAATTACTGACAATTTTATTTAATTGACATTTGTAAATATCCTTGAGACTTTCCACTTAACTTATTTGATATGTCAGATATAAAATCCACCTGCAGGGTTTGACATAATCAAATCTTATAAGCTTCCTAAGGGGGTATCATCAATCCCTATACCGGGACGTGGTTTCCGCTAATAATTAATATTCGCTAGACATTTAATATCGTTACCCAACTCACTGAGTTTATTAACCTTTAAAAAATCTCACTCTGTATGAATCAAAATAACTAACACTAAATGTATGTGCACATTTGGGATTAAGAACATAAGTATTCATAATAACCATGAGGTATAGATTGTTTTATATGTCAGTATAAAACAATTACCCCAAGACAGTCTTGTTCAATACACACAAATGTACTAGCACAAGAAGCTGGAACTAAACCGTTCCCCATAGTCAAGACAGACCTACTGAAATCTTGTGCTACAATCTTACCGATGGTGTGTCAAACTCCATCTCAGATTGTGAACAATAAGCTTATATTCTACAAGAACTGATGATCTGATCTTCTGTGTGTAAGCTGAACTCTACACACCAGATCTTCTACTATGTAGAATAAAAGACACACATGCATAACATTAGATATATAATATAATGCAAACATTAGCTCATACAGATTCTCATTAAAATGGAAAAACCAGAATTTATTAATAAATAAATATCAAGGTCCAATACATAAAAGAAAGGCTTTTAGTATATAACCCTAACAATTACGCCCTAAATCGACTCATAATCCAAATGGCGAGACTGTTGCTCCTCGGGTATGGACAGTAAAGAAAAGAAACTTTTGTATCGCTTGGGATTGAGGTGGAATTAAGAGACACAACATATTTAGCCACATTTCTTTCATGTTATCTATGTGTGTTTGCCCTTCCCAATGAAGAGATTAACTTTATTTACCCGAGTGCGCACCTTTAAATTTGTAGCATGATGGCAACTGGAAAAAATTTTAGTCACAGCATTTAGCAGGGTTTGAATCGATTTCTCATTCTTTTCAGTTGGGACAATCTAAGGCTTGCTTCTTGTTAATTAGCCCCAAGGTTACAATTCTAAGGAGTCGCTAACCTGGTTTTGATGATAATAAAACATTGCTAATATATGGACAAGACGTTATAGGATGTAGCATTGATTAAGCATAGAGGACATCAACCATAACCTGTTGTCCCAAATATATAACCCTAGAGGGGGGTGAATAGGGTTTTTGGCAAACTATTGCAAATAATTACCAAATAAAATTAATGTTCAATTACAAATAGCAGAAGCAATAATATAAATGCAAGTAATTGAAAGAGAGAAGGGATAGAGAGATCAAACACAATATTTTAATAAGGTTCGAACTCCGCCTACTCCTCGCCTTAAGCACTCTGCCCAAGGATTCCCACAATCCACTAAGGATTAGCTCCTTCAAGGTGGAGAAACCTTTACACTGTCTTCTTTATCCCAGGTGGAAGACTCTCACCTAATGTAACACCCCTCCATACCCATACCCAATTTCGGGGTGTTACGCACGCAGACACCTAGTGCTTATCTCTTCAAAAATCTCCGGTTAATATTTTAATAAGATTTTAAAAGCGCGGAAGTCTTAGAAAACCAGAGTATGTATAAAAAAAAAAATTTGATAAGCACAAAGTACTATCTGGGGTCAAAGTACCGTCCCGTAAAGTACTTCCGATAAAACTTAATATTACATAAAACTGAAGTACATATAGAGTCCACAGATTCTTTTACATAATATTACACACCAAAACAGGAACAACAAAGTCCAATATCAGACTGACAGCTGCTACTATAAAAGCCCAAACAGGTAGACTTGAGCCCATCATTATCTCCAATTCTTTACTCGTTCGGTGGCCCTGTGGGGGGGAATATAAGGGGTGAGCAAAACCACTATGCTCAGTGAAGTTTTCTAATATTTTATGCTGCATAATCACCTTAAAGGATGTAAAACATTCCATATCACAATTTCAGAATGAGTAAGGATCATCGTTAAGCAAATTTATATTGATCAAATCATTGCTTAATCCCCAATCGAGTCATTCTCATAACAATCCAACATGCTTAATGCATATGACAGGTATATTATGCAATGCTCTTATGCAATCATACCTGCGAGGCTCTATTTTGCTTCTTACCTGCAAAACAAAACTTCACTGATGGCTATCTCATTTTAGGACTCGCCATCAACGACAACAGCAGACCTCACTGTATGTATATCACCTGACTCCGCACCGAGCCAACCCCTCACTGGGCCAATACTGGTGTGGCCTCACCAGGATTGTTCTTGCTAAACGGCCTCCCCTCACTGGGCCCTGTCCCTCACTGGGCCAATCCCATCACTAGGATTACAAATGCTCAATTTAGCAAGGGTGATATATTAGTGCACTAACTGTTTCCAGGATCTATAGTCCATCGGTCGTATTCCAATTCCTCGATTCCACAGTTCATAATATGTATGCCAATTATATCAATGCTATGCATATGTCTGTGCTACAGTAACACTTCGTATTTCTCTAAATAACAACATTCCCTTTACTTGTAAGCGAAACATATGCGCCCATACACAAATGTCCACATGACAAGCGCCAGTTTAATTTTTCACGGGTTACGTACCCCTAAAAAAATTCATGTTTGTTATTAGGAGATATATGATGTGTACTTATAAGCCCAGTCACTTTCACAAAACATCACAGCCACATGCCATATACCAATGTATTATGTTACGAGTATGGCATATATCTCATGCATATATTTTATGCACAACAATTTATCACATGCATATTTTAATGCATAACAATTCTCCCATATGCATATATTTTTATGCATAATAATTCATCACGTGCATATATTTTTATGCATAACAATTTAACCACTTAAAATGACAACAACATATCTCTTAATTTACAGTAATCGCATGCTCAACTCTAAAAATAATTAAAATAATTATTTCACAGTTCATAGGGTAAAGGAATATTAATCCTGGACTAATAATAATACTGTGCTTTCACACAATTGAGATCCACATAACCCCTATTTATCATCAAACACATTCACAAGTCTCACAGTATCCAATTTTTCCACCGAAATCAAATCGAGCAATTTTAAGTATTATCAGGGGCCTAAAATTTCAATTAAAATTTATGTAGCTTCGTTAAAAGTTTAGTTTTAAAAGTCATAAAATATATTTTGTGAAACCCATAAAATTCTATTAAATTTTTAGGCCAATCAAGCACATATGCGAACTTTTAATAAAATTTAGTACATTAATCTCACTAAAAATTTGAAATAAAAAAATTATAGGGGCATGTGCAAACTTAGATTTTCCTCACCAAGAATATCAAAATTTCTTTGAAAATAATAATAAGAATTCAATTGTATCAATTTCTACCAAATTACAAATTTTCAGATTTTTCTTATAAAACTCTGACTTTTCAGGAATTTATTCTCACAAAATTGTCACACCAATTCCAATCCAAATATACTAAACTTTATCCCAACATCATTATTAGTTCAATTTGAACTAAAACATGTATTTTTACATAGCCATATGTAAAATTAAGAGGCCATGCAAAATTATCTAGTGTAACTAAATCTTAGATACACAAACAATATACCCACTAAAAATTCATGCAATTAACCCAAATCAATTCATCAATTAAGGTAAAAATAAAGCATAAAAGAGTAGGAACTTCACCCCAAATTAAAATTGATAAGTCTCTTGACTTGAATTTGAGAAGAATTTGGAGAAATTTCCCAAAAATTTTGCTTAGAACTCCCCCTCTCTCTCTTGGCCGAATCACTCACTCTCTCTCTATTTTTATCTTGGCCGAAAGGTCTCCTTTCTCCTCTTCAATTTCCGTACAGCAGCAGCCCCTTACTTAGAATTCAAACTTTCAATTTATATTAACTCCAATTAAACATGCCAAGTCATGAGATTTAGTGGGAAACGGTGGCATGCATAGTGCCACCTTGCCAAAGCTTGGCAAGCTTCTAGGTTGACACCTAGCACAACAAATAAGGTGGCTTACTCCATGGCTGCCACATGGCAGCCCTCTAAGGTGCCACTTGGCACTTTTGCACAATAATTTGTCCCATGTCACATGGGTCCATGCTAATGCCCTACATCCTACACTCAAAACCACTTATAAAATACCATTTGGCATTTATTATTTACGTCCCTATGCATTTTAATGTACCCAAATTTAATAAATTGGGGACATAATAATTAGGAACACAAAATAATTAGGAATACAAATTAAACATTACACAAAAATAGACTAGCACAAAATTAATAGGCAAACATAAAATTAATTAAATTCATGCTAGGCTAACATAAATTAATTTAATTAAATTCATGCTAGGCTAACATAATTTAAATTAATTAAATTGCCAACCTAAATTAAATTAACTCAATTAAAGTGAAAGGGTCTCACACCTAAGCTCACAAAAAACTTTAGCAATGGCTCACAAAGAACCCACTAGTGCTCACCAAGAACATTTCTTTAAGCATCACAAAGAATGCTTGGCCAATGCTCACATAGAGCAACTCTCCAATGCTCACCAAGAGCATTTCTCCAATATCACAAGATATACAAAGATTTGATGTGTGTATGTATAAATAGAAAAAACTCCGCAATGAGTAGATGAAATACAAATTTGAGCTCACACTAATATCTCTCAAAATAGATGAACTAGATTAGCTTCAAGAGAGTATGATGATTTTGACTAAAATCACACAAGAATAATGTATACTATGTTGGCTTAAGTTTTTGTATGATCATTAGCTCATTTAAGGCTCATATAATGAGTATTTATAAGCCCAACAAAGAGTATAGCCGACTAGGGCAAAAATAGAGCCGTTTGGAGTGTAAAAGACTAGCCGTTATTGAGCTGTCAGGTCGCTTAGTCGACTAGGCACATGTGTTAGTCGACTAGAAGGTTTAAAATACCTTTAAAAAGCTTTCCAGGCACGGTTAGTCGACTAGACAAAGAGGATTAGTCGACTAGGAAGGTGTTTAGTCGACTAAGACAAAGTGTTAGTCGACTAGAAGCTTATTTTTCCAGAAAACAGCTACTGGCCTACAATTAGTCGACCAGACATGGGTGCTTAGTCGACTAATGTCCAAATTTTCTTGAGCTGAAAGTTACATATTCAAAAACTAGACTTCTCAAGCTTTTCGTAGCGTCAAAGATCAATAATTCAGAATCCGAATGAGGGAGATATGGCCATTTGAAGTTGGAAGTTTTCGTCAGCAAAAAAACAGCATTTCAAAAACGATTTGTCTTTTGAGTCCATAAAGCCCTCTATGAGTTTGAATCAATTTTTTGACCAAAATGTGATTTTCCAAAGTTAAAACCTATGGTCTTTAAGTCATAGTCAATTAAGCCAATTAGTTCATCCTAAAGAGAGATTTACACAATAAATTCCTAAGCACTCACACAAGATAAAATCTTCACAGAATTTCTTCAATTGATCTTCAAGTCATGTGCTAGGCTTGTGCTAGGCTTGCGCTAGGCTTGCTTGGCTTCATCAATGGATTGCATCAATGCAGTGGCTCTCTTCATGGTCCTTAGTGAATATACAACAAATCCATATTCAAATAAGGTACGATGTAGTCCATGAGTTTCATGATAGTTTAGTCTTCATCATTGAATACTTGAATCTTGCTCTTATAAACATATATATACTATAATGGATTTATAAGAACTATAGGATAATATCAATTATCAAATAATGACAACCAAATATTCAACAGGGTTATCCAAATAATAACTCAACAAAGTTTGACATTTAATCAAGAGTTTATAACAAAGTATTCATATGCTCAATTGAATAGACAAATAAATCAATTAATGATTTGTGGCTCCCCCTAACAATATGCATATAAAAATACTGAAGATTATCATTTAAAGCATATGCATATTTTAGGTAAAACAAATTCATAATGCAAAAATAAGTTCAAGATACAAAGATATAAAGATCATCGTGAATTTTACCACAATTCATGCTTGCAAATATACATAAGATACAAATCAATATAATTACAAGACAATGATTGTCATCATCAAAATCAACCAACAAGGGTGGAAGCTATAAGGCTAACATAACCCATAAGCACCCTCTTAAAGCAAAGTCCTTAACCAACATGGATGTATCATTTTAGGACTTAATTCGTTGTTTGGCTCAAGAGACTCATGCCTATGACCTTAAGACCTTTTCAAGTTGACCTGACCATCTATATTGGGGCTCAATATTTGATCAAAATGAGTTTAAATCAACTTGGTTTAGTACTAGCTTAGCCAAGGAGTGAAGCATTTTATGCCATTGAACCATGCCTTATAGCTAGTTGACTAGATGCTTGACAGTTAGTAAGCTAAGAAAGCTTTCAAAATAGGCCCCGTACGTCTATCTAGGGATGGAACAAGAATATGAGGATAAGCGTGTAAACACAAATTTCGAGTCCTAAAAATTAAAAGAACAAGAAAAATATGGACACGTGTAATTTGTATTGATTTAAAAATATGGGTACAATCCTTTGTGATATATATTCTTAATAAAAAGAATAAAGTAATCCTCTGATTCGATCTCCTCAAAATGCTTGATGATCCAAGGGCAGGTATGGCTTGATCTTGAATCTGATGGTCGATAAATATTGATTCAAGGGTTGAGAGAGCTTGTTCTTGAATCAGACTTTAAAGTGAAGGTTCGGCACTAGTGGTTTATGCTTGATGAACCTCTAATAATGGTGATGAATGCTTGAAGGTCTGAAATTTGGCAGCACTTCAATCTTCTAGAAAAAGCTTCCCTTTCATGAATGAGAGCCTCCTATTTATAGAGGAATTGATGCTCATCTTCAAGGGCTCTTGACCAATCAGAAAATAATTATTTTTTAATTAATTTAATTCAAAGATAAGTGGAAGACTTATCTTTTATTGTGATGCGTGGTCTTCCATATACTGACATGTGTCACTTGTCATGGACCCATTTTAACTTCAATGAGTCACCCTACTTGTGGGACCCGCCAGTCTTGAATTTGAATAGTGGACTAGTCAAACTTTTTATTGTTGACCAATCAGGCGATGGTTAACACTTTACTGAATTTTCAGTGTCTACAAATGCCCCCACTTCAAGGCACGGCATAAAACATGTGCTTGTTACATGTATCGAGTTTGACTTGAAGTCATCAAGCAAATTTTTTTTTTTTTGGGTAAGTGTATGCGGATATGTAGGACGGTGCAGCCTTGAATCAAGAGAAGTTGACAAATGCTTTATCACTTGAGGAATTGTGATGTAACAAGAGTTGTGGCATTTGTGGAGTTTAATCAGCAACTTCCTTTTCCCTTTCCTTTTAGAATTAGGAAATCTAATTGTATATATATCTTGTGCACGGATGAAACAAGCACATTGAAGCAATCCGCCCTACAATTTCTTTAATAACTCGATGTGCCGCCAGAGTTAAGCACTTTAATCTTCAGACTTTTGGTAAACTTTGTATGCAACAGATGATCTTCAGCCTTCAAGTACACTTTGTGTGCAGCAAGTGATCAGGTAATTGCTTCCCTTTTTCTTTTTTTTTTCTTTTTTATTTTTTATTTTTAATTTTGATATTCCCATAGGTACATATGATCTGACATGTATATATATGAAAATTGAAAAAGTATCCTAACATTGAAAAAGAACAATTTGACATATATATATATATATATATCTGTGTGTGTGTGTGTGTGTGTGTGTGTGTAAAAGACAATCCAAAAACGACGAGAATATATATCACAGATGGGGCGATTACAATCCTGGACACAATCTTTCTCTTTTTTTTTTTTTTTTTTTTACACAATCCTAATTTTATTTTATTTTAGTTTATTTTTATTATTATTATTATTTTTACATACTTAGAGTATCTAGCTGTATATACCCAACTGAGCCTATTGATAAAAGTTTTTTTCATGTGTAAGTAATTGGACTATTGGAGTATACAACTCGTCATCTTTGGTTTGACCATCTACTTGTTTGCTTGACGATTGCCCATTTTAAAGGTGCGTTCTCTTGCCCAAGTATAGTTTGGTTGTAGAGCACGAGCTTTGTAACTTCTCACTTGTTAATGAACAAATATGCGAATGAAATTTATCGTTAAGTCTTTGATCACTCCTTAGCCTATACCTCATACTTTCTTTACATGCAGCGTCAACCGTCTTGTGATTATTGTCGTCTTGCACTTGTTCAGTGATGCACCTTTGGCATTCCTCACTTGCGACGTTAAACGTTTTGTGATCATTGTCGTCTTGTACTTGTTTAGTGATGCACCTCTGGCATTTCTCACTTGCAGCATTGACCGTTTTGTGATCATTGTCGTCTTGCACCTATTCAGTGATGCACCTCTGGCATTTCTCACTTGCGGCGTCGAATGTTTTATGATCATTGTCATCTTGCACCTATTCAGTGATGCACCTCTGGCTTTTCTCACTTGTGGCGTCGACTGTTTTATGATTATTGTCATCTTGCACTTGTTCAGTGATGCACCTCTGGCTTTTCTCACTTGCGGCATTGACCATTTTGTGATCATTGCCGTCTTGTACCTGTTCAGTGATGCACCTCTGGCTTTTCTCACTTACGGCGTCAACTGTTTTGTGATCATTGCCGTCTTGCACCTATTTAGTGATACACCTCTGGCTTTTCTCACTTGCGGCGTCGACCGTTTTGTAATCATCATAAAGTGACCACACACATTTAACGCCCTTAGTGTAATTAGATTGGATACCACTGAACATGTGATTTATTTAATTATTTGTTTCACTATTGTATGTATTTTTTTTTTCCTAGCCATGGTCTTATTTAAGTGCTTCAAGAAAGGAACCGTGACTATCCTCGAGAAAGAAACCGACCCGGCAGAAAAAGGAACGACCCTGGATGTGTCCACTCCAATTGCTGTCATTCGAGCTAAAGACAATTCTCTTCACCTTTCTAATTGGTCTCGAACGGTATCTTGTAAGCTCAGCACTTTTGACCAATCCAAAGACGCTAAGGAAAGGTTCATGACAGACATGGTGTTGTTGAGTTCTTCCCATCATGAGAGTAAAAGCGTTTCATCTCCTTTCGAGCTTTTAAGTCATCGTATACACGCCGGGGAGGTGCAATTGGGATCTTTATTTAAAGTTCTAGGAGAGTTTTCTTTCACTGAAGGGTATTAGGAATGGTTGGAAGATGTGCTAAGCCGTAAACATCCTTCTTTAATGAAGGCGGGGATTTACAAAGCCGTGTTTGCCTCCTTTTTCACTTATGACCGCCATGGATCAGTTGTCAAAGCTTTCTGCGAGCATTGGTGTCCGGTTAGCAACACTCTTCACACTTCATTGGGCGAGCTATCTATTTTACTTTGGGATTTGCAGCGACTCGTTGGCTTATCAATTTCAGGATCCTTTTACGATGAAGCTATCCCTAGTGCGGAGAAATTGTCCAGCGCTAACAAAAATGGAGAGTTATTGTATCCATTCAGTTGTCGACACTTATTCCTTGCATATCATTGACTTTGTCATTTAAATACCAAAGGGAAGCCTTTTGTGAAGATTTCTGCTTGGATTGAGTTTTGGTACAAAGGGTCGAAGGTATATTTCAAGCATCAAAAGAAGAGCGCGAGGAACAAGACGCAGCGACCGAAGGAAACTCATAATCTTTCTAGATTTATTGGCTTAGCTCGAAAATGCACTGTCGAAAATGAAGCGGTTTTTAATAGCCTTGGCATTTCCAGAGATGACATGGAGGAGACATACTTGGCCGCCTTTCTAGCTTGCTGGTTATGCAAGTTTGTTTTTCCCAAGGGAAGTGTCTGTATGATCCGACCTAGAGTCTTCAAAGTTGCCAGTAAGATGGCTCAAGGTCACGTTTTCTGTCTTGTCATTCCAATGTTAGCCAATATTTATAATGGATTGAATGAGATTAGCTCTTCTTCAGATCCTGGTAACAATGCCGCAGTGTTTCTTGTCCACTATGTTTACGGGTGGTTAAGTGAGTATTTCGGTACTCATTTTAACTTGCCTAATTGGACTCGTCTGCCACGGATGACTAAATTTCTTAAAAGTTAGGAGCTAAACACTTTAATGATTCCACATCACAAGCTTTATCCGATCTTATGGAGGTGAAATTATGGATCGCTTTGCGAAAAATTATAGCCATCACGATCAATTGGTTAACCACAGGAAGACTCCTAATATTGACTTTGAGTACTTAGTGAGTCTTCGTTCTAGTTATTTGTTCGTGCGACAGGACGACTTTCTCATCATTTAACCCTACAGCCCTTATAGGTTCAGCAGGCAGTTTGGTTATTACCAAAATGCTCCAGGTAAGCTTAAGAAGGATATTCGCACTGGGACCTTGGTGGATGTGCACAAGTATTGGGAGTCGTGTACTAGAGATGATACTGAGTCGGTGGTAACTTTACCGATACAACACAGCTTACAGGAATTTTTTGTCACCAAATTTTACGTCGACTGGTGGTCGAAAGTGTATAATGTTAACCTCTAAAGAGAAAAAGCAGAACGTGTGACAACCAAATGCCTTGCTTCTATATGGAAAAGGTTATCAAAGTGAAACGAGTTAAGGGCACTGAATGTCCATCAGATGATTGTGTCGGGCAGGCCTCTCGAGAAGACATTGAAGAAGGTGGTGTCAATGATGGCTCAAGTTCCCTTACAAGCCAACCCTAATGTTCACCTTCATCTTCTATTAGCGATCACGGAACTTGCCTTGTTGTGGTTTCAGATGACGAGCATAATATAGTTGATCCTTTACAAGAGAATGATGATTGCCCCGGTAAGAAGAAAGATACTGTAGTTGAGTCTAATGACTCAACTCATAGCAGTAGCGATTGTTTCTTCAAGCGTCAGAGGACGAAGTCTAATTCTTTATTTTATGATGAAAACAATTCCTACCCTCTTGAGAGCGAGGCCTTTTTTGATGGCGAGGCCTTTTTTGATGGCGTGCCTACTTCCTCACATTTGTTAGAACTTGATGAGTACCGGTGATCTTCCTTTTTTATTTTTTTTTATTTTTTTTGTAATCGCATTACTCTTAGTTCTAATAACTTTCACTGCTTCATTTTAGGATGAAGATGATGATCAAGCCATAGTAGAATCTAAGTGGATAACACCTCTTGAGAAAACTCCTAATGTCGAGGCTTGAAATCATAGGCTTACTCTTATGAACCCATCTACGCAAAGGACGGAGAATTCGTATACTTCTTCACTGCATTCCACAAAGGTGGTTGAATCTTGTTATGGTTCTGGAGGTATTTTTTATCTTTCTAGTCATTTTTTAGAATATGACCATTAATGACATAGTTGATAGGGAGCTGACAATGATAATTGGTGTGGATTTGATTATAGGGCGATCTCTTTTATCTGAAGCTCATACATCATGCCAAGTTGTGCTCCCCCTCACTCCTACTGCTGAAATTTATATATTTGATGTGGAAGCAATAATTTATAATGCTCAGCATCAAGCAGCCTCTATGATTGGAGAGAATATTAAAGAAACGGTTCTTGTTGCTTCTCCGGAACAACTTCCACTTTTAAAAGAAAAATTCGAAGAACTTTTTAATGCCATTGTAAAGACTGGGGTGGATCCTTCTTTTCTAAAGAATCAAGTCAAGAAGTTTATGACAGACAGTGCTCGCTATCATTCCGTGCAATCTGCATATTCTGTGAAGATGACTCCAAAAGTACAGAATCAATGCTTAACTGAGGTCAGACATCGCCTTGCTGATGTTTTGACTTTAAAGAATGCAGATGTGGAGCATATTAATTCACTGCAAACTGACCTAACCAGTACGAAATCTAAGCGAGGAGATTTGGTTCGAGAGCTAGGGGCATTGGACTTGAAGATAGGACAACTTCAGACTTCCATTTCAGAAAGTGATGCACAACTTTCTCAAAGGCGGAGCAATATTTCTCGCATAAGAGAGAATCAGGTTGCCATTTCTTGGACGCCTGTGTTAACTGATGCAGATGTTGAGACTTTGAAGACACTGCATGATTTGTTGGATAAGCGATGCAGCGAGCTTAAAGACTTGTCATGGATGTGATGGATCTCTTGATATTTTAATTACTTTTTTATTTAGATTGAGTAATAGACTCCTTAGTTGATTTATGTAACCACACTCAGAGTTTACTAGTCAAACTTTATCAATAAAGAAAATACATTGATCTTATTCCATCATCTATGTCTTTACCTTATTTGAGTCGTTACAGCTTACATCATTTGGTGGAAAATTTTTGTGTTTGATTGTTGTGATTGAACCTGAGATAGCTTTTCAAGCTGCCTACATACCCAAAAAGGATCAAGTCATCACGTAGTTCAAAGTGTTTTTTTTTTTTTGAATACTCTAATTTTTGCTTGGATCGCCTTTCCAGGTTTTCAATCCAACGAGGGTTTTTTTTTCTTTTTTTTTTTTGGTGCCATACACAGTTTAAGCTTATGCGGGCCAGAAGCATGCAACACTTCAAGGATAGTACCACTTTAAGAATTTACCATAGAATTTACCATATAATTTACCATTGATGGGGCCAATCCTTAGTCCATCTTCTGCAACAATCTTATAAGCTCCATAGGTGTAGACTTCTTGTACTACGTGTGGGATGAGTGGTAATAATAGGTCTACGTACTGAAAGGACTAGGTCTCCCACTTGAAAGGACCTCGGGCGAACCTTTTTGTTGAAGGCTTTTAGATAATCGCGCTTGGTAACATTCAAGGCGTTGTTGAGCTTCAAGTTTTTTTTCATCCAATGCTTCCAACTCTTGTAAACTCAATCGAGCATTTTCTTCAGTAGTGAGACCTTCTTGAATAGCAATCCTTAGCGAAGGGATTCGACACTCCAATGGTAGGATAGCTTCCACACCGTATACAATAGAGTATGTGGTAGCTTGAGTAGGTGTCCAATGTGTTATTCGATAAGCCCACAATGCTTCTCCCACCTTTTCATGCCAGTCTCTCTTTGACATGTCTACTACGTTCTTCAGTAGGTTGCAAAGAGTCTTTTTGAATGCTTCGGCAAGTCCGTTTGCTGGTGCATTGTACATAGAAGAGTTGTGTTGCTTGAAACCAAATTTCTCGCAAAGCTTGTCCATCAGACTATCGTAAAAAGGCTTTCCATTGTCAGTGATGATATATCGAGGTACACTGTATCGATAGATGATGTGACTTCGAATAAAGCTTACAACTGTTTCCTTTTTCACTTCTTTGAATGGTATAGCTTCTGCCCACTTCGAGAAGTAACATGTCGCTGCGAGAATGTACAAGTGACCGGCAGAAGATTTAGGTGTCAATAGCCCTACCACGTCTAGTCCCCATGCATCAAATAGCCAAGAAGCGACTGTTGGATGAAGTGGTTCAGGAGGCTGGTGTATAAATTCTGCATGGAATTGGCAAGCTTGACACCTCTTTGCATACTCCATACAATCTTTTACCATGGTTGGCCAGTAGTAGCCCATCCTTTTGATTCAGAAGTGGAGTTTTGGACCTGACTGGTGAGCACCACACACGCCCGAATGAGCCTCTTCAAGTGCTTGGATTGCTTTTTCTTCTCCTAGACAACGAAGAAAGACACCATCAAAGGAACGCCGGTAAAGTGTATATTTATAGTAGATGAAGCGCAGTGCTCGACGCCTTACCTCAGTTCGGTGTCATGGGTCATCAGGCAATATCCCATGCTCCAAATAATTAATCAATGGTTGCTTATAGTTTTCAACGTCAACAGCAGTCATCGAAATGTCATTTGTTTCATTGCACTCCATTATGGTCAATGGCGGCAACACCTATCGTTGACACACTGGGACATTAACATTTTCATCTTCTGACACAGCCAAGGTTGCAGCTAGATTAGTAAGGGTGTTAGCCATTTGATTTTCTTTTCTAGGAACATGGATTAGTGCCACACTTTCAAACTTCTCCAATAATCGTGTTGCAAGCCAGAAGTAGGGGATCAGATTATCTTTCTTAACATCATAATTCCTCAAGAGTTGGTTGATGATCAATTTAGAATCTCCATAGACTTCCGGGTAGGAGATCTTCATTTCAATTTCCATTTGGGGACTGATGATCAAGGCTTGATATTCGACAACATTGTTTGAACATAATGCACCAAGTGTGAATGAGAACCGGAGAATTTCTCTATGGTGAAACAAAAATAACGCCCGCTCCAGCACCATCATGGCATGCGGACCCGTCAAAAAACATCATCCATGTAGAAATGATTTCAACGTGGAAGACTTATTCATCAGGTAAATCATCTAAAATCTCCCAATCTGAAGGAATCGGATGATCTGTTAGGAAGTCTGCAAGAGCTTGTCCCTTAATTGTCTTTTGAGGAACATAGATTATTTCATACTGATTGAGTAGAAGTCCTCATCTTGCTAATCGTCCTAACAGAACTGGCCTAGACTGTACGTACTTGACAGGATCTGCCTGCGCAATCAAGTGTACTGTATATGCTTCTACGTAGTGCTTCAACTTTTGAACTGAGAAAACCAGTGCAAGACAAATCTTTTCAATGGGGGAGTAATTTAGTTCAGGCCCCGTGAGGGTTCGACTTAAGTAGTAGAGTGCTCTTTCTTTGTTCTCCTCATTCTCTTGAGCGAGAACCGCTCCAAGGGATTGGTCTTGTGCGGCGATGTAAAGTAATAGTGACTTTCCAACAATGGGAGCGCCCAAGACAGGTGGGTTCAGCAAATATGTTTTAATACTTTCAAAGGCATTGCAACAAGCTTCATCCCAAACGAAAGGAGTATATTTCTTCATGAGTCGGTTGAAGGTTTGACACCGCCCTGCCAAGTTTGAAATGAACCATCGAATATAAGCTAGACGACCTTGAAGGCTTCTAAGCTCTTTCAAGTTTCTTGGCTCAGACATCTTTTGGATGGCGTCAATTTTAGACTGATCGATTTCAATGCCACGATGTCGAACAATGAATCCAAGGAATTTTCCTGAAGTGACCGCAAATGCACACTTAAGAGGATTCATTTTGAGTTGGTATCTCCGCAGTCTGTTGAATACCGTGTGCAAATCCTGCAAATGATATTTCATTTCTTTGGATTTCACCAATAAATCATCAACATAGCACTCAACAGTAGGGTTGACACCGCCCTGCCAAGTTTGAAATGAACCGTTGAATATAAGCTAGGCGACCTAGAAGGCTTTTAAGCTCTTGCAAGTTTCTTGGCTCAGGCATCTTTTGGATGGCGTCGATTTTAGACTGATCGACTTCAATGCCACGATATCGAACAATGAATCCAAGGAATTTTCCTGAAGTGACCCCAAATGCGCACTTGAGAGGATTCATTTTGAGTTGGTATCTCCGCAGTATGTTGAATACTGTGCGCAAATCCTACAAATGATCTTTCCTTTTCTTGGATTTCACCACTAAATCATCAACATAGCACTCAACAGTCTTGTGATGCATGCCATCAAAGATCTTTTGCATAGCTTGTTGGAAGGTTGGCCCTGCGTTTCTTAGGCCAAATGGCATTTTTGTATGACAATAAATACCTTTTGGCGTACGAAATGCAGTAAATTCTTCATCTTTTGGCGCCATCCTAATCTGATTATATCCTAACGAACTATCCATGAAAAACAAAGCCTCATGGCTTGTAATTGCATCAATCATAAGCTTGGTAATCTGTAATAACCAAATTTTTATTCCATTTTTATATGAATATTTTAATGCTTTTCAAAAAAAAAATTTCAAAATTTTTACATAAAATGCCCCTCACTATATAAACCACCCTTTCCCTTTTCTTTCTTCTTTTGTATCAGCCGTGTGTGATAGGGAGAGAGAGACCGAGTGAGAGAGAGAGAAGGAGCTCGCCGGAGCACGCCAGAGGTCGCCGCAGTTCACATTGCCGTCACGTTGTCGGAGAAGGTACGCTTTTAAGTTTATTCAACGTGGTTTCGTTTCTTTTATTTGTGTATTTCCGAATTTGTGGGTTTTAGAAGTTTGGTGTTGGATTTTTGTTTGAATGTGGATGTTTAGAAGGTGCTTTGAGGTTGGTTTTATGTTTGTGTTGGAGGATTTGAGAAGTGTTGGAGGTTTTATAGTTTAAAAGTGGGTTTTGTAAAGTTTATGGGTTTTTAAGTTTTGAAGCTTAATGAATCTTGGTTGTTGGTTGTTTATTTATGGATTTATTGGTAGATCAAGCTTGGTTGTGGTTTGATTTGTTATATTTTGGAGTTTGGGAGGTTGTAGTTGTGTTTGGCTAAGGTTTAAGCTCGGTTGCAGGTCGTTAATGGAGTTTTCGCAGAGAGTTAGTCGACTAACCATGGGTGTCT
>JAESVK010000142.1:644195-658523 GCA_017140935.1 Hamamelis virginiana | reverse complement strand
TTCCATACTTGTTGTGGAGGTTGATGAGAATTTTTCTTATATCTATTCATGAATTTGTACAAATTTTGATTTAGATGAGTTTTGTTGTGGCTTTCTTCGAGTCACTACTGTTCATCCCTCGTTGTCTTCAAGGGTCAACCCATGATTGGAGTCGAGCATACTGGGGACAGTTCGAAAAGGTGTAGCTTGAATTAGTTCAAGTGTCCCAAATTTAATTGCTTCGCTTCTTGCCCCCGAGGTTTGAGACTGGGGTATCAACAGCTGTGGCAGAGTTGGTAGGGATACATGATCCAGAGACCCAAAGGTGGCATGGTTTGTCTATACCATGTCATCTAGTTCTAAGTGAATTCTTCTCTGCCTTGCAAGGCTCATAATTAACTCTTTTAGTAGAAAGCATTTCTCTACTGGGTGACTAACAATCCTATGATACTTGCAGTACTTGGGATCATCGACGCGCCCATCTCCTCAAGGCGTTTGCACTCTGGTAGCTCAATTACCTTCTTTTGAAGTAAGTCCTCCAACATGCCTAGTACGTCATAGTTTGGGAATGGTTATTCCTTTTCCTCAAATTCTTTGAGGACATAGCAACGCCTTTCTCTTTCTTGATTTGGCACTATTTCCTTTACTTCTTTTTTATTTTCTCTTGCAGAGATTTTGACCGGGGCAGTAGCAACTGCTATTGACTCCTTGGTAGAGTTTTTAAATGGCTTGTCTCCCTTTTTTACATCCCTTATCTCTTTCATTTGCTCAGCAAGAGGTTAATCTTTCTTCCCGTGACTGGCAATGCTAATCTCCATGTCATGAGCTCGAGTGGCTAACTCTTCAAAGGTACGGGGTCGGATTCGTTGAAGGATGTACAGAAGACCCCAATGCATTCCTTGTACGCATATTTCCACAGCAGAGATTTCTGAAAGTCTATCTTCCGAAAGTCTATCTTAACGACTGCCAACGGTTGATGTAGTCAACAACCGGCTCATCCTTCCACTGCTTGGTATTGGTAAGCTCCATCATATTCACGGTACGACGAGTGCTGTAAAAGCGGTTTAAAAACTCTCGCTCCATCTGCCCCCCAAACATTAATGGATTCAGGCTCCAAGTCTGTATACCAATCAAAGGCATTTCCACGAAGAGAACGAACGAATTGTTTGATAAGGAACTCCCCTTATGTGCCAGCGTTGTTACAAGTTTCGATGAAGTGAGCAATGTGCTGCTTAGGATTTCCTTTTCTATCGAACTTTTGGAACTTCGAGGGTTGGTAACCGAGAGGCATTCTCAAGTTGTCTATTCTTTTTGTGTAGGGCTTAGAGTACATCAGAGTATGTTAGCCCTAAGGTCTTTGACTTTATTTTGATGATAACTAAACCATACATTTCATCTAACAAGTGGTTAAGTATTGTGCTTCCATAGATTCAAAGTTACAACCTATTGAAGCATTCATTCAAGCTTAAAGCTCATGAGAATTCAAAGAAGCCATTCAAGAAGTTCATTTCAATCCTTGAAGATCAACTTGAAGACTTGCTCAAGCTCATGAAGACCAATTGAAGTTAAGTTGCTCTCCTTGTGATTATGAACTCTTTGTAAGACTTCTCTCTATGATCAATTGTGTATAGCTCAAAGAGAACACTATTTCATCTCATTATGCATTAGCATTCATGCTTGAAAAATGCTTTCAAAATTGGCTAAAAATGTTTTGGAAACACTTAGTTAACTTGCCCAAGTGTTTATGTTGATTTTGACTTAGAATATTTGAAAAATTGACATTGCAACTTCCCTAGTCGACTAAGAGAAGTCCTAATGCAATGGTTTGAGAAATTCTAAGTTAGTCGACTAAGCACCCTGGACTAGTCAACTAATAGTTTCCTAGTCGACTATTGTTGCCTTGATAGTCGACTAATGGAAGGTTCAGGGAGCTTGTTTTGTTCGAAAGTTTCTAGTCGACTAACAGCCCTTGACTAGTCGACTAATCGATCCCGGATCAAAATTTCCCAAAGTGTTTTAAGTTGGTAGTCGACTAACACCCCTTGTCCTAGTCGACTAACAAACCCAGATTTTGATCTTTATGAATTTTGCTTAGCTAGTCGACTAACTCTTAGTGCCTAGTCGACTAACCGAGCTCGGGAATGAAAAATGCTTTGAAAAATACCTTGTTAGTCGACTAATCAGCTTGTCCTAGTCGACTAATGGTTCTACAAAATCAAAACGGCTCTTTCTTCTTATAGCCATTCGACCATTAAATGCTTCCCAACCACCAAGATCTTCTCCAATCAGATTCAAGATCCCCCAAACGGCCATTTTGTTTCTAAATCTTTATAAATAGAAGGTTGGATATCATTTATTGTTTACATAGTCATTCAATATATTTTGGCTTCATAATCATAACTCTCATTTACTCTCATTCTCTTTGAAAAAAATCATCTGAGCTATATTTGGTTGATCTATTGAGAAGTTATTGTGCCATTTGTATTCATTGTGCTATTGTATTTATTACAAATCAGCTTTGAGAAGCTTTCATTGTAATACTCTTCATTGAATCATCTTGTATTGAGAGATTGTAAGGGTTTTGTGAAAACTCTTGTGGGTGAGTTGTCTTCCACCTTGAAAGAAGACAAGTGTAAATGTTTCTCCACCTTGAAGGAGTTGTTTAATGGATTAAACCTCTTGACGGAGTTCTTGAGGCATGGATGTCGGCGGAGATCGAACCACATTAAATCTTTGTGTTTGCTTTTCTAACTCAATCTCTTTATTTCAAGTTATTTTTGATTTCTTGTTGTATTAAGATATTAGCTTATCTTGCATTCTATTCATCCTTATTCAAGTTGTAAATTTCTCGTATCCCATTTTTTTTGAAAAAGTTTTTATTTACCTATACTCTATTCACCCCCCTCTAGAGTATATTTTGGGCCAACAGAGTACTTTGAGAAGAGCCCCCATACTGTGCTCTAATAGTATTCGTAATCATGTCCTGTAATTGTTGGACAGATAACGAAGCTATTGGAGCTACTGGAGTAGTCTGCCTTGCGATAGGTACTGAATTAGATGCGTTTGTTGCAATGACTTGAGGTGTGAAATCGGGAGGATGAGCGGGGTCTTAGTTTGACTCATCAAGATAAAGGGGACTGAATTGGTGCTGCCATTGAATATGAAGAATTGACAGAGTTTGATCTTTTGACTGTAGCATCCTTCAAAATTCTGATTGGTGACCCAGAATGAGAGCCAGTGCTCGAGTCGGCATCAATGACAGACAAAGGGGACTTGTCCCTGGATTTTGCTGACATTACCTAATATGAGTGCTTCTGCACATTCTCAGGAAGTTGTACTTTTGCCCCCAGCGAGGCTAAGTTGATGATAGGCTGATGGCTTGGGTTGACTCCAACAGGCTTCTCCGACGGAGTGTTTGTAGTAGCATATTGATTCAGTGGCAGATCTGCCATCCTTGACTTGCTACGAGTCATGGAACCGGTAGAGGTACTGTGAGATGCAGGCAAATTGACGTTCTTGTTGACGTTCTTGCCTTTGCATGCTACTTGGGTATTTTTGGAGGCCATCGATAATGTTTTGAAGTTGAATGTAGGAGAAAGAGATGAGAGGCAGAGATGTCCCATCGGGCGTGCCAATTTTGTAAACACGGATTTCGCGTCCTGAAAATTAAAAGAACAAAAAAAAAATGGACAAGTGTAATTTGTATTGATTTAAAAATATGGGTACAATCCTCTATGATATATATTCTTAATAAAAAGAATAAAGTAATCATCTGATTCGATCTCCTCAAAATGCTTGATGATCCAAGGGCCGGTATGGCTTGATCTTGAATCTGATGGTAGGTAAATATTGATTCAAGGACTGAGAGAGCTTGTTCTTGAATCAGGCTTTAAAGTGAAGGTTCGACACTAGTGGTTTATGCTTGATGAACCTCCAACAATGGTGATGAATACTTGAAGGTCTGAAATTTGACAGCACTTCAATCTTCTGGAAAAAGCTTCCCTTTCTTGAATGAGAGCCTCATATTTATAGTGGAATTGATGCTCATCTTCAAGGGCTCTTGACCAATCAGAAAATTATTTTCTAATTAATTTAATTCAAGTATAAATGGAAGACTTATTTTTTGTTGTGATGTGTGGCCTTCCATATACTGACATGTGTCACTTGTCATGGACCTACTTTAACTTCGATGAGTCACCCTACTTGTAGGACCCGCCAGTCTTGAATTTGAATAGTTGACCAGTCAAACTTTTTATTGTTGACCAATCAGACGATAGTTAACACTTAATTGAATTTTCAGTGCCTGCAAGGCGCATTTGGGATGTAAATCTGTAATTAACAAAACTTTCCAATATTTAGTTACATTTTGCTTTGTAACCAATGCTAAAATTTTCTCTTACAACTTTAAAGTAGAGTGAGTCAAATTCACTTCAGAGACACACATATTGTCTTGGAATTACTCAAACTCATAATGGCTTCTGTTTCAGTGATGTAATTAACAAAACTTTAATGCTTTTTACTTGACCCAGCTATGATGGCAAAAAAAATACAAAAATAAATAAATAAACTGCATTATGAAAGCTACAGCCCATAGACTCTTGATGATGCAAAATTAGGGCCCTTTGGGTAAGCTACTACAATTTTTTTTTTACTGTAAAAGTAGAAGAAAAAAATTAAGGTTTTTGATACTTTTATACTGCAAAAGTTTTGGTAGTCACCTTTAAAAGCCAAGGTAAAAAATAAAAAATAAAAAAATAAAAAAATTCTTAATACCTCAATTTTTGAAAGTAACTATTATCAAAACTTCGGACATTGAAAACTCTGGTTTTTTCTTTTCCTGCTTTCGAAAGTAAAAAAAATAATTAAATAAATAAATAAGGGAGGTAGTAGCTTAGGGCCCATTTTGGCATTAGATTCCAAGAATTAGATTAAAGAAACTTTTTTTATTTTATAAAAATCCTTTGTTTCACGGTAGAGTAGAAAGTACCATCCAATTTTTCCTTCATAAAATCAAACCCTTTATGCATCGTAGTCTTGATTGGAGACATTAATAGAGGTGAAGAGATGGTGCAGGGCAATGAAAGAAAAAGAAAGGATAATCTCTAAACTTTAATTTGCTCTACCACCCAATTACTATTTTTCTCCGAATGATTCATTTGGACATTTATGTTATTATTTGCTATTACAGTTGGCATTGGAGACGAGAGATTACCATTCACTTGGTTTGCATTCATATATATATATATATAAACAAAGAGACAAGCATTCGCCCGTACCAAGTTGAAGCTACACTTGATACTGTAAAAATTGTTTGGATTTGTGACTAATAGGTCAAATTGTTCTGGGGAGAGGATTAAGAATGGAAAAAAAAATAAGTTACAACTGTTGTTGAGTATGCTAGGGATATGAACCTCAATCCTGAAGTACACTTTTGAATGACACATCTGCAACCTTGACTTGCAACCTTACAAGATCACTAGTTTTAACTTATACCTTTTTCTCCCAATTGCGTTTCAGGAAGACAAAAATTTTAGCTGCCCTTTAGAGTTTAAACAAATACATGCTGCAGTAATTATATTCGATCAGTCTCACCGAGTGATTCTGATTTAGTACTATCATCTTGTCTTTCCAGTCATCCTGAACTATCATCACTCTTGTTTTGGTGGTGATTGCTCTCATTTTCAGCAGTAAATTCCATTCCAGCAACTCCACCCACTTCCACATCTCTCTTTGTTTTATCATCTGCTCCCACTCGAAGATCATTTGTATCACCTAGTATCTCCTTGCTTTGCTCGTGACCCTCCATTAAATTCACTTTGATTGATCCTTGTGCATCTTCAATGGATTGAAGATCAGACGAGAGTTGATACTTGTTTTCTTGGCTCACCACTGATCCGTCTTCTCTCTCCTGATGGAAATTATCGCATGGCTCAGTATCACAGTTGTTACTTTGGGAATCAGCAGTCAATTCCTCTCCAGCAACTTCACTCGCTTCCACATCTCTCTTTGTTTTATCATCTGCTTCCCCATGGCGATCAGAAATATTTTCAAGATGCAGAGGATCCAAGGAAACTTGGAGATCATTTGTATCACCTAGGATCTCCTTGCTTTGCTCGTCATCCTCCACTAAATTCACTTGGATTGATCCTTCTGCATCTTCGATGGGTTGAAGATCAGATGAGACTTGATGATCTTTTTCTTGGCTCACCACTGATACGTCTTCTCCCTTCTGACAATTATCGCATGGCTCAAAATCACGGTTATTATTTTGAGGATCATTGAGTTCTTTAATCTCGTTTGTGCCACCCATGGATTCAGATAGCACATGCTCTTCAACAGCCTCCTGATGCTCTGCCTTGATGCTTTGCTTTGTATCATCAATTGGGGGGGAACTGGGGTATTCTTGCAAGTTATCATTTTCATTGTTAAAAGCTGAAATGGTAGGGTTCTCAGCCAATGTGGGTTCTTCTGCATCGTTTTCTACTTTAGAATTTGTAGCAGCAGGATCTGTAGAGGCAGGAAAAGACTGGAATGCATCCCAATCATCATCATCATCGTCATCTTCTTCTTCTTCTTCCCTGCTGTTCATATCGGAGTGTGTCGTAGTGGATGGAGGGGAATTTTTCTCTGTTCTTCCCTCCGTTTGCACTGGTAGCTTAATCACTAAAGACGGCGTAGTAGATTTCATTTCCGTTGCATTCTGATCCTGAGTTACAGAAGCACGGATGATACCCTGAAAGTAAACATTCAATAGTCAAGTGGAAAATTCCTTAATCAGAATCAATAGAGTGGAATTTATCACCTACATAATAACAACTCAAAAAGTTAATGTGCTAATCACCATATCTCCAGTACACTTTTCCATGAGATTCTACATCAGAATAAAGATCAACCAAAGAATTCTTATGTATGCATCCCGAAAGGATTTGGTACAATTAATTCTAGTTTCCAATCTCAATCGCATATGGTAAGTTCGATTCGAAATATTTTCATATGCTTTAAACTAAAAAACTTAGCTAAGAATCAACAAGTAGCAAAAACATATTGTAGACTGTAGTTGCAAAGAATGGCCCCAATATTTTGTGAAATAATACATCATACATTTGCTTTAATATGATCTTTGGCCCATAAAAACCCATAGGGTGCAATTTATTAGAGGAGAGTTGACTGAGACAGTTTGGCAGCGAAGAACAAAAATAGTCATAACATAGGTGAGGAGTGCATAGTTACAGGTCAAACCTCTGCAAGCACATGGGAGCCAATGTCAAGCACAATTTTGAAGAAATCTTCTGAAGTGATATACACAAAGTAATATGGCTTTTAAAAAGGAACAAATAAGAAAAGAAAGTCAAGTTTGTGGGAAGCAGTGAGGAAAAAAAAAAAGATTCATGCTTTAACAATACATATGGCCTATAGTGTAGAATGGTGGAACATATTTTGTTTTGGATGATAAGGACAATGATGACAATATTAGGCTTCAATTAATAAAAGACCAGTTTCCAAACAAAAGACGAAAAGAATTTCTGGTTATTCTGAAAGTTTTATCTTTTTCCCAAAGCCAATAAGAATTCTTAACTATTTCTCTATATCAAGCTCTGCAGGCAATGAACAGAGTGCTGCAGATAATTTTAATTTTTTTTGCCCAATTAGAAAAGCACCTGAAGTTGCTGCCTGTGTGTTGCAGGCATTGCTAACAAGACATCCTTGAAGTGAACTGCTGAGGAAGGAATTTGAGCAAGATGAGAAACAAGCCTTATTGCAGTGCTTCTTATATCATTGACTTCCTGTCATGAACCTCCATAATCAGAAAGATGCTGAAAGAAATAAAACAAGTAACATATTTCTAGTTCAATTTTTCTAGGACCTTGTTGGCATTACCTGAGAAAAATCATCTCCTGATGCCAAGAAAACCATTACAATGGCTTCCAGAAGGAGATTCATAAGGCCTCTCTGACATTCACTAGCTTTTGACAGTGTTTGTAGAAGAACCAAGATTCTCAAGCACTCACTAGCAATAGCCACTGATTCCCTGGTTATTGGCGTCTGTCATCAACAGCATAACAAAACTCCTTCAGAATGACGAACACCAAAGTTTGACAAAGAATACAGTTAGAACTTTAATTAGAAAAAGTACCTCCAACATCTTTTGGATTATGGTAAAAATATCATTGAAAAACTCTCCAATAAAGAACATAAGGAAAGAGTTATTTTCCACATTGGTGCCTCTCTGCACAAAGCTTTTTAGCACTTGCAATGCAATGACTTGAACCTGCACACAGAAAATTAAACCACGTATGTTTCTGTGCTCGGTAAAAGTTTAGCGACTAACCTTGTGAAGCATGGATATTTCAACCCTCTTCCGTTTCCCACATTTTATTTCTTTTAGATACGATTACTTATCGGATATGTTGGAATACGGATTGGATACTTTTCAAACATATCCAAAAATAAAAATAATAAATTTTAAATAAGGATACTTGAGGCAAATGTCTAGGATACCCAAGGGATATGAGAGAATATTTTAGGGGTTGATTTTTAATGTATCCTATATCCATACTTCATAGGATTTAGTGATTTACCAAAAAATTATAGGCCTAGAAATCTAATTACCTGCATATCAGAATCAATAAGAACAGTTTGGATACATTTAGTGCAGTGTCTGAACACGGTAAAAAAGACTGGGTTTCTCTCGTCAATCTCTCCATGAAATCCAATTTCATGAGCCAGCTTGGCAAATAAAATAGTTTGTTCGAGGGAGAAAGCAAGCTTCATTTGCAGCAGTTTACGTAAGTCAGACCTCTTATTCTCCAACAGATGAATGCCCTCAATGCAGTCCTTAGCCAGGCTAGCAATCACATTTAGACAAGCTCCCAGAATTGTTCTCAAATGGAAAATACCACTATCATCAAGTTTAGATTTATCTGCAATACAAAATTCCATTAGCTCCCAAAATTAAGTGTTGAAACTACATAGCACTAACAGGGACAAGCTAATGAATAGTAAAATGTAGAAAACTGCTATTCGAACTAATATTATCGCTGTTCCATTGACTTGCATGCAAGGATTTAAATATCAATAACGATAAATATATTGAGGGCTTGAAAGTAGAGAAATATCGAGAGAAATAGCGATAAAAAAGAATAATTCAATATCGATTCAAAGAAATTACGGAAATTAATAATAAAATGTGGGAATTTTTAATAAATCTTTGAAAAACAATGAAATATATTCTAATAGTACATGTAATTCTCAAACAGATAGGAAGACAAAGATCATTGGGCAACATTCTACAGAGTTAAGTTGGTGAGCATACGAAACAGTGGGATCTTGTTTTGTCTTAGGCAGAGTTTTCCCTTAAAAATGTTGCTAATCGATCCACTGGAAAGTGATGTAAAACAGGTATTTGGATAGAGAGAAAATGAAAAAGAATGAAAGAAAATGCTCTTCAATGATGGAAAGTAGTAGAAAAATACAAAGAACTTGAGAGAAACTTCTCTCATAGATCTGGAAACTATTATCAAATCATCTAAAAACTAACTTGTGTAACTACTAGATAGGTATTTATAGAGATTTTAAAAATCTAACTTGTAACTATGTCTCTAACAACTAATATAAGAAATACTAAAGCCACGTGGCTGTTACAAGAAGTAAAATAATAGTTCACAAGTAAAAATCACTGCAAATAAGAGGAAAATAACTAGAATGTGACTAGACTGTAGAAACTAATGTTGGACAGTTATTATGGGCTCTTCCAAGGCACATAAGACTCCCCCTCTTTAAAAGAACTTGCCTCAAGTTATAGTCGCAATCAAAATTAGAAAATCAAATAGCTCCATGTATCTTGAAGATTTTAGGCCTTCTGTGAACTTGAATACTCTTCTCATGTGCGACCACATCCAAAGTCTCACAAAACTTTAACATTGTAAAATCTGTAAATGCTTCATCTTTGTCCATATCCATGTCTTCCATATCCCTTGTATCGCTAAAATTATCTAGGCTTCCATTCTCATCTAGTACTTCACTATCAACCCCCATTTCACCCATTGTCTACTCTGAATGTTCATCCTCACTTTCCTTAATGTTATCATTTCGTTCTTCACTTGAGGATTGATCACAAAGTGGTGGCACTTTAATGTCAAATCAATAATATTAAATTATGAAAAATGTCACATCAACTTTGATTTGATGGGTATTTAATTCTTTATCTTTAAATTGGGGATTGGGGATTATTTGGTACGTTGGGGATTCTTTGATGCATTGGGGGCTGGGGATTATATTGTATTATGGGGATTATTTACTAATGTGGGGATTGGGGATTTATTGCATTTATTGGGGATTATTCGTAAAACTGGGGATTATATGTAAAAAAACTTCAAAAAAATTACCATTGGAATGGTTTAACCGTAAATAACTTAGGCTATTAAGGATATTTTCGTCTTTTGGGGTCTATGAAGGTAAATATGTTTTAGCTGGGTCCATTTACGTAATTTTTTTATCTTTAAGGTCTATTTCTGTAAAAAACCCTAAAGAAAACCAACAAGGTGGCTTCAAATTTGCATTACATTCCCTAGAAACAGTGGCTGGAAATGGGAGTTTTGGTGCCGTTTGTGACTTCTTGCAGTCCAATGTGGATGATTTTGAAGAAGAACAACCCATTTATGATGAACCAAGTTTCAACCGATGTGACCTTAAAGTGAACCGAGTTGACTCATAAAAGTAAGATGTTGACCTATTGGGATTGGGGATTATGTGTAAATATGGAGATTATATTATAATGTGGTGATTGGGGATTATATGCAATGTGTGGGGATTATGTGTTGGGGTGCGGATTATGAAGAAAATTTGAATATTTTTCAAATTTTATAACCGTTAGGAAGGGTATTTTTTTCCAAAAAAGTAGGTCCATGAAGGTAAATGTTTTAGAAGGGTCCATTTACGTAATTTTTTTTATCTTTGAGGTCCATTTCTGTAAAAATCCCTTTTCTTTATTAAAGCTTTTGGAGGCAATTAGAGAAGTTGTAAGAGACTTAAAAGTCACTTTTTCCTTCTTGGGAAACATCATATACTCTCTGTACCAATCTTCTTCTAGTTCTTCATCAAGATCATCGCTCAAAGGCTGGTTATACATAGGTTGTACTTCCTCAAAATAATCTTCAAACTCTTCTTCCAAATCTCCACCAATTTCCTCATCAAAATTACTATCCACTTGCTTATCATAAATTGGCAAGTCATACTGTGTCTCCCATTCAACACACTTGAAGCACTCAAATACTCCATCTTGGGGTTGTCTTACAACCTCAAAACATGTGGATTGAGGATGTTTCGGGATCGCAAATGCTGCCTTTTCAGACTAGTCATGTTCTTCCACTTCGAAATGACTTCCTCTTCTATGAAGAAATGGATTTCTAGCCTTGGAATGATTGAAAAAAACCTGTCCAGAACTACAACTGTTCACCAACTGCTGTCCAAACCTATAGAGCATTCATTTTGTTGATTTTCAATAAAATCACAATCTTTAAATTAAAGATACTTCTTCCTTAACTACTTTTTCCCCCAATCTCTAACCTTGTTTTTGCCATTCCTTTAGCCAAATACTGTATTTGTTTCCACAATTTGAAGGCCCTTCCTTTGAGGTGATTGGATGCCAATTTCACCTTCTTTGTTTCCGGTATTTGATAATCTACTAATTCATCGGAATCAAGACTTCTATAAAAATATGGAAGTTCGTTGTGAAAATCATGTTTCAAATAATTATTATAGTCCAATTTGGTTGGAGTCTTCACTAGGGTTTTAAGTATCGAGTAACGGACCCGTAACGGTAACGGTAACGGTAACAGTAAAGGTATAACAGATATCGGGTGATACGTAACGGGTCTCGGGCGCTAGGGCCGTGAATTTTTATTTTTATTTTTGCACACCCAACCCCCAAAAGCAGTAATACACATATATTTACCCTATACTAATGTATATTAATGTTTTCAAAGAGTTCTAGTGAATTTATTTCAAGTTTTCACAAATCATTAGTTTGTTACTCAATTAAAATTAAATGAGTAATGAACAAGAACTCTTTGAATATAAATAATGTACACCCGTAATTTATAATTACTTTGAAAAATATATTTGCAATATATTTTTACAATATATTATGTAAGTTATAAGTTACTAGCTTGCAAGTTAAAAAGTTTTAAAATAAAAACAAAATTTTGTTTGAATTGTATTTTAATTTTCAAAATTTTTATTTACTCTTATAAGAATTAAATTTTTGGCTCATTTTTTTAATTATAATTTATTTTTGACATTTTAGTTTAATTTGCTTTGAAATATTTATAACTATTTAAAAAAGCAAACTGAAATAAGCAATTTTAGTTTTATAAAAAAAATTATAAAAGGAATATAATTTGTAATATTAAATTAAAAGATAACTTAATTACACAAGTCAATTAACCATTAATTAATATTAAATAATCAAACTTATATATATAAAAAAAAAGGACAGCAGATATATATAGTCATATGTCTCGAGCCTCTCGAGTGTTCTTGAACCCCCTACAACAGTAGGAGGTGTGTATCTAGACACACACACACACATATATACATATGGGTGGGTGGAGAGTGGAAACCACAACGCCCCACCAGAAAGAGGAGCCAGCCAATTGCTTCCCTTATGTGACGGCGACAGCGATAGCAGTGGCGGAGGAGTCCTCACCGGCGACTGCGCATACATCCTGTCACTTGAACTCACAACATGCTTTTTTCATCTTCTCTCCTTTTTAACTTCTGATTTCTTCTTCTTTTTCTCCCAATCCAACACTTGAGGGACTAAAGCCATGAGACTTTATCATTTATATTTGAAAGAAAAGCAAAGTAGTGTATTGATTGTTACGAAGCTCTACTTGCATTAGAATGCAATGGGATTCTGTCATTCCCATGGGTGTAACGGCCTTTACTCACTTTTACGCACCGTATCGAGCTGATACGCCGTGAATTGCTTCACATATAGTATTGGGGTGTAAAGCATACAAGAGATTCTGAAATCCCATACGTATCGGGCGATACGTATAGGATGAGGCGATACTTAAAAATATGTTTGTAACTAACTCTCTAACAACTAATATGAAAAATAAAAAAGCCACATGGCTATTGCAAGAAGTAAAATAACGGTTCACAAGTAAAAATGATACCAACTTTAGAGAACTCCGAAGAAAAAGAATCTGCAAGCATTTTAATTTTATTACTACCAATATTCTTGCTATCTAATTTAGGCTGCTCAAATAGTTCAGCATTATGTCGTTCTGCAGACCCCAAAATTCCTTCTTTCAGTTGAATGCCCCGTAGAGTACAATCGTCCTGTTTTACATCGCCCAAATGATCAGAAACAGTTTCTACATTGGATTTGTTAGATATTCCACAGGTGGAGTCCACCCCAATTCGAGAGCTATCAATTCCTTCCACTGGAGCATCACCAACACCCTCATGAACATCTAGCAATGATTCCACAGCAGATACTGATACATCTTCAAAAGTTCCTGATGGAGGAGTTGTTATACACTCCTACAGTTTCAGAAACTCCACCTTCCAAAGACCTACTATGTTCTGAATCCAGAGAAGGGCAAGTCAAAGTGGAGGCAGATGGCTCAACCAGCTTCGAAGGAGAAGCTTGCATAGTATCAGGGTAAATGGTAACATCTGGACTGTAGAAACTAATGATGGACAGTTATTATGACCTCTTCCAAGGCACATCAAGAAGTCATCTCAACTAGTTTATTATCATCTGCCTTCACACACTTTGGATTTAGTTCGGTTGTTTAAGCTTTCTAGTATGAGTACCATAACTAAGCATATGATTGAGAGAATGGCTACTGTTCATGCAGATGCTAAACAGAAGATGGAGGAATTTGCTGCAAAGTACAAGGCAGCAACAGACAAGCACCATCGATTGGAAGTTTCAAGAAAGGGGACATGTTCATGGTTCATTTATGGAAGGAGACCTTTCCATAATCATACCCTTGAATCACATTTGTTACCCTTGGTTCACTTAAGGAGGAGCCCTTTTCAAGCAGGGGGGGACTCAAGTAAAACATGTGGAAGACGAAATATGGGAGTTGCATGATTAAAAGGATTTAAAGAATGAAAAAATAAACACCCTACTTTCAAACATCCATAACTTAGTGCCTAGATCTTGGAATTTCACGAGCCACAGCAATCTAGAAAGTTATTTTCAGGCTCTACTATGTGGTTAACCACTGTGTCGTTTAATTCAATTTTTTACTTCAAAAAAGGCAATTTGAAGGGTCAAATGTCAATTTTTAGAAACTTTTTACTATTTTTGGTAATTTCGTTTTGCCTTGA